>CM054059.1:112083610-112616565 GCA_028641055.1 Alopecurus myosuroides | reverse complement strand
GGGGAGTGAGGCAAGGCGACCCGCTGTCTCCCCTCCTTTTTAACTTTGTGGCCGAGGGGCTCTCGGCCATCTTATCAAAGGCAAACGAAGCGGGACACATTAAGGGAGTGGTCCCGCACCTAGTTCCAGGAGGAGTTACACATCTTCAGTACGCGGACGACACGATCATTCTAATCCAGGGGAGCGATTTAGAAGTGACCAATCTCAAATTCCTTCTGATGTGCTTTGAGAGCATGTCGGGGCTTAAGATCAATTACCATAAAAGTGAGGTGATCGTGCTCCAACAGCCACAAGAGGTCCAGATTAGGGTGGCTAGGAGGCTAAACTGCAAGTTGGGCAGTTTTCCTCTCACCTATCTGGGTTTGCCTATCTCGGATTCCAAGCTTAGTAAGGAGCAATGGGCCTTCCTCATTTTGAAGCTAGCCCGGAGGATTGAGCCGTGGATGGGCCGCTTTCTCTCCTCGGGTGGTCGCCTCATACTCTCCAATGCCTGTCTCGACAACCTCCCCATGTATGCCATGGGGTTGTTCCTACTGCCGAAGGGAACGCATAAGAAGCTAGACTCCATTAGGGCTAGATTTTTCTGGGAGGGCGCGGGGCCAGATCGCAAATACCACATGGTCAGTTGGCCTGCGATTTGCCGGCCAAAAGAGGCAGGGGGCCTAGGGCTGGTTAACTCCCAGAAGATGAACGAGGCGCTTCTGCTTAAATGGATATGGAAGCTTTACCAGCCCAATGAGTCTCTTTGGGCCACGATTACTCGTAGCAAGTATTCCCTCGAGGGGGACATTTTCGCGACTTCACCGAGGGGGGGTTCCCAGGTGTGGAAAAGCCTTCACAAGGTTAAACACCTCTTCAAATTGGGGGCCAAGCATAGCATCGCGAACGGTCGGCGCACGGCTTTTTGGACGGATTGGTGGCACGGGGAGGGCCCCCTCTGTCACAAGTTTCATCTCATCTTCAGTATCTGCGAAGACCAGGGGGCTTCGGTTGCAGATATTATTGGAGGGGGCTGCCGTTTTCGTAGGTCGCTCTCCCCTACAGCCATGGCTGTATGGGTAGAGCTGGATGGCATTATCAACGCCACCTCCCTCTCCGAAGGACTAGACAAAATTTCCTGGGCCTTAGAGGCCTTCGGGAAATTCTCGGTTAGCTCGATGTATGGGGCGCTCTCCCGGGGGAGTAGTGCCGCCTTTGCGCAGGACGTCTGGCGTAATGCTCTGCCTCTTAAGATAAAAGTCTTCGCTTGGCAGCTTATTCTGGATCGACTTCCTTCTGGCTTGCAGCTTCTCAAGCGTGCTGGCCCTTCTGAAGGCTTCTGCGCCCTTTGTGCGGCTCCTGAAAACGCAAACCATATCTTCTTTAGGTGTTCTCTGGCTAGGTTCGCGTGGAGCGTTCTGCGCGAGGTGCTTGGGTGCACCTTGGCGCCTGCCAACTTCGAGCAATTCCAGCTCATCCTCTCTTCGCTCTCGGGGTTCTTCAGACGCACAGTGTGGGCGCTCTTTATGGCTTTAGCGTGGGCGCTTTGGCATGTTAGAAACAAACATGCTATCGAGGGGACGATAATACGCCATCCAGCTGACATCATCTTTAAATCACTGGTCTTCTTGCAGATCTGGAGCACTTCGATGAGGCCTGAGGAGCAAGCTGCGTCGCGCTGTCGCACCCTGATTTCTAAGGGATACTCACCGTACGAACTGGATAGCAGATGCTTGGATTATGGGGCATAACTGCTCCCACGTCCCAGCTTCCTGGTAGGCCTGCGCTTATGCGCGACAACACAAGCCCTGCTATTCCATCGTCGATGTAAACTATCCACTAGAGATCAAAGGCACTTCCGTCGACGTACTTCAAACCATACACACATGGTACGTCAACGGCGTTTAACAAGTGATATCACAACAGATCTCTACGACACAAAAGATTGAAATAAGGTGCAAATGGCTCTCATTAGAGCAGAGATAGCAAATACAATCATTCAGAGGGCACATGCCCCAACAATACATCATTACAATACAGCGGAAGCATTCAACATGTCTGAGTACAGACAAAAACCAAATAGGCCTAAGAGGCCGGAAACGAAAAAGACGGAGCCCATCCACGAAGTCTCGGATCCTGCCCGGGTCCGCTATCTACTCGTCAACCGTCTCGTCATACTCCACGTAGTTGCCACCATGTAGATCCTTGGAAACGTAGGTCTGCGGAAACCACAGCCCCAAAGGGGTCAGTACATAAACGTACTGGCAAGCAAGACTCACAGTTCAACAAAGTGTAACCCGTCAACACCAAGCACAGATGCCTTGGGTTCAACGGAAGAAAGGGGATATGAAAGATGCTGCAACTGGCTGCTCTAAACAACTATAGAAACATACTACAACTGCCGGCTATCAGAAAGGAGATAAGATCGAGGATTGTAACCAACTGAAAGATAACTTCAAACAAACCCATCCTGGATCTCGCCCCTTATCCAAAGAAGCAATCCGAGGATAACTCACACAGTTGAAATAATGATGGTTCAGATTATTGTGTCAATAAGCCTATTACTAGTCAAGTTGTTAATCATTGGGTGTAAAGTTGTTAATCATTAGGTTTAAGTTGTCCTGAGTACTTGTTAGCCAGTACTTTCACCAAGTAATCCATAACCGCGGAAAACACGGCTTCTCGAGAAGATTATCCCTGCAGGGTTGCACCAATTTGGCCGTACACTCATGAATATCCCGCCAGATGGGATGCCTCCCACCAAGCGGGGTACTCAACACAACCAACCATTCCTCGCATCAAGCCCAAAGCACCTTGGGCGCACGGCTAATCGAGCCCAGAAGAAAATGGACCCTCATAGCACTCTAAGAACGTGTCCCCCTATATGCCGACTACGAAAGTTCCACCCTGGCCTGGGCTCGCAAAAACATGATGCGGCAAATGGAAAACACGAACTAAATGAGGCGATTTGGACGAGATGCGAATCAGGTCAAGTTGAGGGGGGCGCCCATACTCGCTTCCCAAATGCGGGTAGTGCGCTCATCATGGATCAGTAGACAAGACCCTTTTCCTATTAGGGTCGACACTAGCAGGCTCCAAAACCTCTCATGGGCCTCCTGCCGGTGCCTTATCATCAAATTTATTATTAATAGTAACATTAGCATGATTGATTGATTAAACATCGAGCCCCCAGAACGTAATAGAAATAGTAACAGAAAGTAACGGGTAATAGACTCGAGCAAAACAACCTAAGCATGCTAGTAAGACACGGGCACAAACAATGGTTATGGGTATGGAGGTGAGTCAGTATCAGGGTTAAAGGATTCATGTGATAGGTTCGTAACAGAAACAACTACTACTAAGGCTAGCAGAAAAGAACAACGGAAAGTATCGGTAACCAATGTTGAAAGGAACACAGTGGTTCATGTGAGTGATAACTTGCCTGCAAAACCCAGTAGCCTGGTACTGAGCTAAATCCTTAGAAGGGGTGTCGTAAGGATCGTCGGTCTCAACGTCGTCGTATATCCGGGAAGAAGCAAACAAACATTGCAGAAAGATAAACAATCAATATAATGGCATAGGTGCACAAACATGGGATGATGCATGTCATGTTAATAGATGCATCAGAATAAACTACTTGACAAGATAACACAATTTAATTGGACCCATATGCAATGTGAATTGCATATGGATGCAAGTGGTTAAGGTGGAAGCAATGATCTACATTTGATTAACAAGTGTAAGTGGTTAAACATGATGCATGCATGATGATAACAAGGAGTAAACAAGTTAGATGCAATTGGAAAAGGAGTAAAACAAGTGTGGGATTTTTATTTGTTATGTTAGGAATTTTGGTTCATTATTGATGTCACACAAGTAATTGTTGTTTTCAACAAGTTAAAGTGTTCAAAACAAATAACAAAGTTGATATTTGAAAAGGTTATCAAATTTTAGTTGGTTTACATGTTTCACATTTTGAAATTGGACTTTGGATTAATTAATTATGAATTAATCAATAATAAACAATTTTTAATTGCATTAAACAAGAATTAAATGGTTTAGGCAATTTTAATTATTCAAAACATGAAACAAATTTTATATTTGGAAAGAGGGTTTAATTTTGCATGGAAAACATATTTCATTTGTGGAAATTGGATTTAAAATGAGCAAGTTATTATTTTGGCAATTTTAAATGCAATAATTAAGAAACAGTTGTTTTCAGCAATTTAAATTATTCAAAACAGCAAACAAAATTTATATTTGGAAAGTACATGAAAAATTGATTGGAAAACATATTTGGTTTGTGAAATTTGGAATTTTTATGAGCAAGTTATGAATTTTGCAAATTTAAGTGAATTTGACAAGTTTTCAAATTTTGCACCAATTTAAAATATTCAAAACAGTAAACAAATTTTATATTTGGAAAGAACATTTAATTTGGGACATAAAACATATTTAAAAAGTTAAAATTGGAGTTAGGATGATTTATTTGTGCAATTTCCAAATTTAAGGTGTAATCTGCCAATTGTTATTAACTAGGGACTTAGAATTAATTCTACAGGGACCTGGAAGAACTGGCAGGGACTGGGTTGTAATTAGCTGTTTACTGGAGTTGTGGAAAATAAAAATAAAAAGACTTGGTTTAATCCGCGGGGGGTGGGATTCGAACCCACCCCCTCTGCTGCGCTCGAAGGCACAGGACCAGTGGGGTGGTGTGGCTGCTTGTGATAGAAGGAGGGGTGCGGGGAGGATAAGTTGATGTTCGCGGGTATTTCTGAACCTAACTGAACCGGACACGTACTGCTTCAGATCGAGGACAATGGCAGATGGCTGTCGTCGGCCTGCTCGCCGTGGCCGATGGCCGTTGTGGCCGATGGGGGCGTGGGGGTGCGGTGCCTGGGAGGAGGAGGGAGGAGCGGACCGAGGGGAAGGGAGAGGAGCGGTTCGAGGGGGGCGGCCTCACCTGGATCCTGGTCGCTGTCGACGTACAGCCTCGAGGCAGAACGGAGGGGAGGTTGCCGGCGACGGCGCGCCTTCCACGGTGCCTCCCGGCAAGCACCGAGGGGACGGCGGGCCTCAGGGGACATCCCCGATTCCATTTCCCTCACTAACCGCTACTCGAGGTGGCCGGAGCTAGAGGAAGGCGGTGGTCCGACGGGAGCTCACGGTGGTGGTTCAGTGTGGAGGTTCAGAAAGAAACAGCAGAACTTGGGGAAGAGGAAGAGAGGGGCGACGGCGCTAGGGGAGAGGAATTAGGGTTGCAGAGGGAGGTAGGCTATATGGGGGGAGAGGCATGGGTACGGCAGCAATCCCAGGAGGCATGGAGGTGATCGGAGGGCTATACTGCAGTCGTACAGGATGACGACATGGTGGGGAAGAAGAAAGCGACAGGGGGTTACTGGGCCAGGAAAGTTAGTGGGCTTAGGGGAAGGGAGAAGGAAAAATGGGCTGGGTGGCTGGGCTGGGGTTATCTGCTGCCTCCTCTCTCCTTTGTTATTTGCTTCTTTTTTTTTTTTTTTTTGCTGAATACCAATTGGAGGAAAAAGGAGATCTTTTAGATTAGTAAAAATATTAGAAAAATTAGTTTAGGCTTATTAGGTTAATAGCAACAAATGCTAGCTTTTGTTTTCTTAGAGTTTTCAGAAATTATGGATGTTTAGGAAATAAAGCAAAATTGAAGGCATTTTTAATATTACTTAAATATTCTGAAAACAAGGCATTTGGATAGGGTTTTCCCTAGGGTTTCAAGTGATTTAAAGATTACAAATAGGGTGGTGAACTTAAGGTTTCAAAAGGTATTGATTTGAGAATTGGTTTGAATTTGGGTAATTTGATAATTAAATAATTATTGATGAAAACCATGTTTTTATTAGGGTGACCCCTATGATTCAATTTGAATAAATTAGTTGATTAAATTCATAAGTTCAAATTGGTTCTGCTTGATGCATTGATTTGAAATTGAAAGTGATTTGGGATTTAATTGATTGAATAAAACCAACAATTTCATAGGTGAACATTATGGAAGAAAAGAAAACAATTTGGTTGTTTTTATTTGAAATAACATTTTGGAAATTGTAACATCACAAGGATGAAACAAAGGGTTTGAATTTTGGTTTGAAATTCAAATAGAAAACAAAGGAAAACAAATGAAAACAGAGGAAAACAAATGGAAAACAAACAAAACAAATGCAATCAACATGATGCCATGATGCAAAACATAAAATAACAGAGAGCAAAACATTCTAAAGGCTATTTTTCAGACTTGGGATGTTACAAAACGCCCCCCCTTGAAGGAATCGCGCCCCGAGATTCCTACTGAGAAAAGAGAAGGTCCGGAACTTCTTGGGGAGATCTTCTTGAGCTGTGATACGTGAAACACATCGTGCACCTTGGATAGACGTCAGGGAATTCGCAAACCACCGGAATATTTTCAATTGAAGGAAGAGGTTTTGTATTGAGGGTGTATAGCTGGATAGAACTTGATGCATTTGTAGAATAGACTATCTGTAATAGGGGTGGAACAGAGTTATTGACATCAATGCAACACCAGGAATAATCATCAATGTCAGAATTATCAACATGAGAGTAACGAGGAATATGTGGCCTCCCATTAGAATTGGATTGTTCTTACTTATCTTGGAAGTCAACATTTGAGATCCCGGGGAGTGAACAGAGTTTTGATTGCTTAGTGGAACCAGAACTTGGTAGTTTTTTATGGCAAGGATTTCTGACACAACGGAATGTGATTCTCCGGTATGAAATAACACTTTAACTGGATAAGAGTTTACGAGGAAGTTTTGATTAGACACCGGTAGAAGATTTGAAGTGGAAAACAACAACAAGATTTCAACGGACGAAAAGGATGTTGAGAAGAACAGGATATCAACATCGGGGAAAACGAGAACAAGATTCCTGAGGTACTACGGAAAACCCATCCGGGCTTCTAAAGGATCAATATCTACTGCTTAAGGAATAGAGGATCTGGTTCCGGGGCCTATTTGCCACCGTTCTCAATCGTGAGTAGGCAACATGATAAATCACGTCACAACCACCTCCATTCCTATGGTCTAGTAGATATAACCATCCTAGAGAAACCAGAATTCGTGAAATCCTAACTTGAAAGTTTAGATGAGAAGGGAGAAATCAACGTTGCACTTCCTTACCAGAAAAAGGGTGGGAGGGTGGGGAAAGAAGAAAAAGAACAGAATTCCTACTCTCACGTTTCATTTTTCCTATATAGCTACAAAATAGTTTCTAGACTCAACTGCGACCAGTAAAAAGGGATCCTACAGGCAGACAGGCTCTGATACCATTTGTCGCACCCTGATTTCTAAGGGATACTCACCGTACGAACTGGATAGCAGATGCTTGGATTATGGGGCATAACTGCTCCCACGTCCCAGCTTCCTGGTAGGCCTGCGCTTATGCGCGACAACACAAGCCCTGCTATTCCATCGTCGATGTAAACTATCCACTAGAGATCAAAGGCACTTCCGTCGACGTACTTCAAACCATACACACATGGTACGTCAACGGCGTTTAACAAGTGATATCACAACAGATCTCTACGACACAAAAGATTGAAATAAGGTGCAAATGGCTCTCATTAGAGCAGAGATAGCAAATACAATCATTCAGAGGGCACATGCCCCAACAATACATCATTACAATACAGCGGAAGCATTCAACATGTCTGAGTACAGACAAAAACCAAATAGGCCTAAGAGGCCGGAAACGAAAAAGACGGAGCCCATCCACGAAGTCTCGGATCCTGCCCGGGTCCGCTATCTACTCGTCAACCGTCTCGTCATACTCCACGTAGTTGCCACCATGTAGATCCTTGGAAACGTAGGTCTGCGGAAACCACAGCCCCAAAGGGGTCAGTACATAAACGTACTGGCAAGCAAGACTCACAGTTCACCAAAGTGTAACCCGTCAACACCAAGCACAGATGCCTTGGGTTCAACGGAAGAAAGGGGATATGAAAGATGCTGCAACTGGCTGCTCTAAACAACTATAGAAACATACTACAACTGCCGGCTATCAGAAAGGAGATAAGATCGAGGATTGTAACCAACTGAAAGATAACTTCAAACAAACCCATCCTGGATCTCGCCCCTTATCCAAAGAAGCAATCCGAGGATAACTCACACAGTTGAAATAATGATGGTTCAGATTATTGTGTCAATAAGCCTATTACTAGTCAAGTTGTTAATCATTGGGTGTAAAGTTGTTAATCATTAGGTTTAAGTTGTCCTGAGTACTTGTTAGCCAGTACTTTCACCAAGTAATCCATAACCGCGGAAAACACGGCTTCTCGAGAAGATTATCCCTGCAGGGTTGCACCAATTTGGCCGTACACTCATGAATATCCCGCCAGATGGGATGCCTCCCACCAAGCGGGGTACTCAACACAACCAACCATTCCTCGCATCAAGCCCAAAGCACCTTGGGCGCACGGCTAATCGAGCCCAGAAGAAAATGGACCCTCATAGCACTCTAAGAACGTGTCCCCCTATATGCCGACTACGAAAGTTCCACCCTGGCCTGGGCTCGCAAAAACATGATGCGGCAAATGGAAAACACGAACTAAATGAGGCGATTTGGACGAGATGCGAATCAGGTCAAGTTGAGGGGGGCGCCCATACTCGCTTCCCAAATGCGGGTAGTGCGCTCATCATGGATCAGTAGACAAGACCCTTTTCCTATTAGGGTCGACACTAGCAGGCTCCAAAACCTCTCATGGGCCTCCTGCCGGTGCCTTATCATCAAATTTATTATTAATAGTAACATTAGCATGATTGATTGATTAAACATCGAGCCCCCAGAACGTAATAGAAATAGTAACAGAAAGTAACGGGTAATAGACTCGAGCAAAACAACCTAAGCATGCTAGTAAGACACGGGCACAAACAATGGTTATGGGTATGGAGGTGAGTCAGTATCAGGGTTAAAGGATTCATGTGATAGGTTCGTAACAGAAACAACTACTACTAAGGCTAGCAGAAAAGAACAACGGAAAGTATCGGTAACCAATGTTGAAAGGAACACAGTGGTTCATGTGAGTGATAACTTGCCTGCAAAACCCAGTAGCCTGGTACTGAGCTAAATCCTTAGAAGGGGTGTCGTAAGGATCGTCGGTCTCAACGTCGTCGTATATCCGGGAAGAAGCAAACAAACATTGCAGAAAGATAAACAATCAATATAATGGCATAGGTGCACAAACATGGGATGATGCATGTCATGTTAATAGATGCATCAGAATAAACTACTTGACAAGATAACACAATTTAATTGGACCCATATGCAATGTGAATTGCATATGGATGCAAGTGGTTAAGGTGGAAGCAATGATCTACATTTGATTAACAAGTGTAAGTGGTTAAACATGATGCATGCATGATGATAACAAGGAGTAAACAAGTTAGATGCAATTGGAAAAGGAGTAAAACAAGTGTGGGATTTTTATTTGTTATGTTAGGAATTTTGGTTCATTATTGATGTCACACAAGTAATTGTTGTTTTCAACAAGTTAAAGTGTTCAAAACAAATAACAAAGTTGATATTTGAAAAGGTTATCAAATTTTAGTTGGTTTACATGTTTCACATTTTGAAATTGGACTTTGGATTAATTAATTATGAATTAATCAATAATAAACAATTTTTAATTGCATTAAACAAGAATTAAATGGTTTAGGCAATTTTAATTATTCAAAACATGAAACAAATTTTATATTTGGAAAGATGGTTTAATTTTGCATGGAAAACATATTTCATTTGTGGAAATTGGATTTAAAATGAGCAAGTTATTATTTTGGCAATTTTAAATGCAATAATTAAGAAACAGTTGTTTTCAGCAATTTAAATTATTCAAAACAGCAAACAAAATTTATATTTGGAAAGTACATGAAAAATTGATTGGAAAACATATTTGGTTTGTGAAATTTGGAATTTTTATGAGCAAGTTATGAATTTTGCAAATTTAAGTGAATTTGACAAGTTTTCAAATTTTGCACCAATTAAAAATATTCAAAACAGTAAACAAATTTTATATTTGGAAAGAACATTTAATTTGGGACAGAAAACATATTTAAAAAGTTAAAATTGGAGTTAGGATGATTTATTTGTGCAATTTCCAAATTTAAGGTGTAATCTGCCAATTGTTATTAACTAGGGACTTAGAATTAATTCTACAGGGACCTGGAAGAACTGGCAGGGACTGGGTTGTAATTAGCTGTTTACTGGAGTTGTGGAAAATAAAAATAAAAAGACTTGGTTTAATCCGCGGGGGGTGGGATTCGAACCCACCCCCTCTGCTGCGCTCGAAGGCACAGGACCAGTGGGGTGGTGTGGCTGCTTGTGATAGAAGGAGGGGTGCGGGGAGGATAAGTTGATGTTCGCGGGTATTTCTGAACCTAACTGAACCGGACACGTACTGCTTCAGATCGAGGACAATGGCAGATGGCTGTCGTCGGCCTGCTCGCCGTGGCCGATGGCCGTTGTGGCCGATGGGGGCGTGGGGGTGCGGTGCCTGGGAGGAGGAGGGAGGAGCGGACCGAGGGGAAGGGAGAGGAGCGGTTCGAGGGGGGCGGCCTCACCTGGATCCTGGTCGCTGTCGACGTACAGCCTCGAGGCAGAACGGAGGGGAGGTTGCCGGCGACGGCGCGCCTTCCACGGTGCCTCCCGGCAAGCACCGAGGGGACGGCGGGCCTCAGGGGACATCCCCGATTCCATTTCCCTCACTAACCGCTACTCGAGGTGGCCGGAGCTAGAGGAAGGCGGTGGTCCGACGGGAGCTCACGGTGGTGGTTCAGTGTGGAGGTTCAGAAAGAAACAGCAGAACTTGGGGAAGAGGAAGAGAGGGGCGACGGCGCTAGGGGAGAGGAATTAGGGTTGCAGAGGGAGGTAGGCTATATGGGGGGAGAGGCATGGGTACGGCAGCAATCCCAGGAGGCATGGAGGTGATCGGAGGGCTATACTGCAGTCGTACAGGATGACGACATGGTGGGGAAGAAGAAAGCGACAGGGGGTTACTGGGCCAGGAAAGTTAGTGGGCTTAGGGGAAGGGAGAAGGAAAAATGGGCTGGGTGGCTGGGCTGGGGTTATCTGCTGCCTCCTCTCTCCTTTGTTATTTGCTTCTTTTTTTTTTTTTTTTTTGCTGAATACCAATTGGAGGAAAAAGGAGATCTTTTAGATTAGTAAAAATATTAGAAAAATTAGTTTAGGCTTATTAGGTTAATAGCAACAAATGCTAGCTTTTGTTTTCTTAGAGTTTTCAGAAATTATGGATGTTTAGGAAATAAAGCAAAATTGAAGGCATTTTTAATATTACTTAAATATTCTGAAAACAAGGCATTTGGATAGGGTTTTCCCTAGGGTTTCAAGTGATTTAAAGATTACAAATAGGGTGGTGAACTTAAGGTTTCAAAAGGTATTGATTTGAGAATTGGTTTGAATTTGGGTAATTTGATAATTAAATAATTATTGATGAAAACCATGTTTTTATTAGGGTGACCCCTATGATTCAATTTGAATAAATTAGTTGATTAAATTCATAAGTTCAAATTGGTTCTGCTTGATGCATTGATTTGAAATTGAAAGTGATTTGGGATTTAATTGATTGAATAAAACCAACAATTTCATAGGTGAACATTATGGAAGAAAAGAAAACAATTTGGTTGTTTTTATTTGAAATAACATTTTGGAAATTGTAACATCACAAGGATGAAACAAAGGGTTTGAATTTTGGTTTGAAATTCAAATAGAAAACAAAGGAAAACAAATGAAAACAGAGGAAAACAAATGGAAAACAAACAAAACAAATGCAATCAACATGATGCCATGATGCAAAACATAAAATAACAGAGAGCAAAACATTCTAAAGGCTATTTTTCAGACTTGGGATGTTACACGCGCCGGCTGGTGGAGGACCTCAGGAGGACTCACCTTGCCTGCCGGATCCCCCACACCACTGTTGCTAGGGGGGCTACTGCCTCTTGATGCCGCTGCTACTGTCTTTTAGGCGTGTCCCGTGTGGCTCTGCTCTTCTTTTACTAGTTCACCTTTCCTTATCCTGTTGGCGAAGCTGTATGCCTCAGCATGTATTTCGTTTGGCGAAGCTGTATGCCCAGCATCTATGTACCTAACTTGGTTGAACTGCCGAGCTTTGTTAATTCAAAGTTGGGCCTTGTGCCTTTTATCTAAAAAATACTTCACCTTTTTTTTTTGAGATGTTGTTGATACTTCACTGAAAGAGTGTATTGCCCACCTCTCAACTATCTCATAGTACAACCCTCAACTTCCTTCTCTGGAAGTTTTTATTTTTTGCATCATCAGGGGAGCTTACCCAGGTTCCATTACCATAAGTAAACATGGGATACATTGTGCAGTTGAAATAACATGATAAGAAAACAAGCTAAGGCAACTCAAAACAGAGAAACGAGTCTAGATTTAGAGTGAGAGCTCAGGATACCGAGAAACGTAGCGCCATAAGATTGAAGCATACAAAATCAGACATTGCCAGCATGGTCACTATCTCAGCTTCAGATTTTCTCTTCTCCAGCAGGAAAGGGCTAGGAGGCTAGGATCTGATGTCGAGCCGTGAAATAGGACTAAGATTTTTTTGATAGGGAGTGAAGTAGGAAATAAATTACCGGCAAGCATCCCAGTCTAAATTTGTGAATAACTTAGATTTTTTCAATCTGCAATTCCACTGCGTTCGTCGATAGTAGCCATGTTGGAGGTATCCAGCTCAAATTTGGCATATTTTCTGGTTTACTGTGCATGGACTAGTGGCAGACCCAGTAATTTGTTTTCCACCAGGTGTTCATACTTCCATGGAAAATTGTAATATTGATACAAAATTCTTGGAAGTACAATGTATAACCGCATTCCGAAAAGTACAATGTATTACTAGCTTTGAAAAGTACGTTGTATATAGCTTAATAAGTCTCTTTGGGTCACAGGATTGAAAATCCTAGGAATAGGAAAACACACAGAATTTGTCTTTTGCAAAGCACAAGAACATAGTGAGCTACATCAATCAATGCGGTATCCATGGAGTAACGCATACTGAACAAATTCTGGTGTTGAAACTATGATAACCAAATTCTATTTTTCTTCCATAGAACGCAGTGCATTAGTATTATACATTCAGATGATTCAAGTCAAATTTACCTTAATAGTATGTAGAATAACCTTCTTCACTTCCTCGAGCCCACCAACATCCTCCCATTTCACATCAGGAACCTAATAGCGCAAAACAATCAAATCAGGGACTTGCAGAAAGCAAGCTAAAGGTGACATGTATGGTGTCATCGGTTTTATATGCAAATGGGCCTGAAATCTTGGGCATGAAACCAGACGTTTGCACTGACATATCTTTTACAAATTTGTCTTGGATACTCTGGAAATAAAACCATATAAGCGGGAGATTTTGAAAAGACCGTTTGCACAATAAACTATTCTTCTTCCATGAAGCATATCAAATATAGTACTCCTAAGCAATACACTCACTAAATAAATATCAAGCTGTTTATACGGCTGAACTACCAATGTGAAACGAAGACTTCGATTTGTAGAGGTTACGTATTTTTTCCCACAATTCGACTATTGCCAAAGGGCATGTTTCTTTCATCTCAGCATACCCTCGGCTCGCCATCACATTATCCATTTGGGTTGTACCCAAAGAGGCAACAAAGTGAATGCAAGCATCATTCAACCTGCCACAATGATGCCGATCTGCCAAAACCAGTGTAGTCATCACGGTCGTCACATTGATGTTGTCACATAAGATGTTTTCACATATTATCTTGAGCCTGTCCATGCCATATCGATCTGCGGCAACAAGCAAATGCCGGATTGCCTCTTCATAGTCATCAGAGCCAACATCATTCATGGCGGGCAGCGAATCGATGTATATAAAGTGGAGCAGGGCCTCAAAGATCGCGGGCTGCATGTCACAGATGATAATACGACTCATGTCCTTTTCTCTCATGGCACCAAACAACTCTGCTTTGAAGACCGGCGACCGCATCGCGAGCACCGTCTTGTGAGCAGGAAAAGCCTCTCCTTGAACCTCGAAAACCACATCGGCGCCGTCTTTCTCCTGCAGCAGTTTCCGGAGATGCTCTTTGATATTGGATGGCGGCACTTGGGCAGATGGTTGGACCTGCAGAGAATCCTTGTCAAGTGTTATTACACACTCGATGGTGAGGCACTCGTCGCGAAGGTAAGGCGACCCTTCCAGCTCGCTCCTTCTCTTGAAATTGTTGTGGCCACAGGTCATGATACTACTGGAATCGAATTTTGACGTCATGGTATGGGGCGGGGAAGATCCGGTGACGTCCACCAAACTGAACCGAACGGATGCCCTCACCCTGATGTCGTTTTTCTTGCTTTGTAGACGGACAAATACCGCTAGGCATTCTTTCATATTGAAAACGTTGCTGAGTCCTTCAGGGTAGCATAGAATCTGCCAGTCGTAACCACCGACGGCAAAGACAGCCGATTTTACGCTGGAATCTCCGAGCACCTCTCGGTGCGGGCTGTAACCTGAGATCTCGAACACGTGGGAGCCCTGCACCGGCTTGGCGGCGCGTAGCGTCCACGGCGGGGTATCCATCGCCGCTTCCCCTGCCTTCGCGAGTCCGGGTTGGGAGGCAACAGGGCCTGACGAAGCTGAAGCGCGCAACAGGGCCCTAGGCCTTTTCTAGAGACAGAGAGGAAGGCAACAGGGCGTCGGTTATGTGTTGGACTCGGGTTGCACTTCGATTCAACATCACGCGGTGACGCGGATCGGAAGGGCTCTTCTATATACCAATTTGGATAGATCTGAAAAAAAAAAAGAATCTGCACCAATATGGATTTTTTCTGAACTCCAGACTCTGAAGTCTGAACTTTTCCCCAAGGAAATAACTCCGAACTTTTTAATGCATGACTTTCTTTTTTTTCTTTGATGATTTCGATCTGGGATGGTCTTATGCATTCCAAGTAGATAAAATGATAAATATGTATGTAAAATTTAAGGAAAATAAAGAGAGTGCATAATAATCCCGGCGATCTATCAGCAGCTACATGAAAACACTTACACTGATTAAGCAACATCCCAACGGAGACTACGAGAAAGGGAAAATGGTTGTCTCGGATGTGGAGGTACCTAAATATCAGAGGGTGGAGGATGACAGCCAAAAGGGAAATAAGAAATGGACAAAGCCCCCACCTTGGGGTACTAAAACTGAATGTTGATGGTTCTTTCAAGGAAGAAGAAGCGAGCGCTGGTATGGTCTTGCGAGACCATGCTGGGGAGGTAATCCTTGCCGCATGCTGGAAGCTGCGTCATCGCACATATGCTACAGAAGCGGAATTGGGGTCCATTCAGCTGGGCCTGGAGCAGGCTGTAGCAAACACACACATGCGCATCGCGTTAGAGACGGACTGCTCTGATGCTATAAGTCTGATAAGAGAGACGAGACCAAACTTATCATGCTATTCGTCGAGGATTCAGGTGATTAGGGAGCTTATTCGATCGTGTAACAAACTCTGTGAGTCATATGTTAGCGAACATGGGTACAAATAAGGGTCTAACTAGGGTCTAGAGATGCAACTTTCCTCAAGAGATTGCACATGCCCTAACTGATGATTGTAACCCTGTAACCAGTTAATGATAATTCTCTTTAGACGGAAGGCTCAAAATGAGCCCGGCTTTGAATTAACGAAGCCAACAACCGGCTAGGAGTACAAGAATTATAACACCACGCTGGGGTTACCAGATACACATACAGACACACAGTACAACACAAAAGACTGCAAAAGATGCCGGAAACAGGCAACACGAACCTAAGCTAAAGGAGCTCGCTTGAATCAGGAGATTTAGCCTCGTCTTCAGTTGCACGCGAGACACTAGTGGAAACAGGGCCTTTTGTCCCGGGTCGTAAGGGCCAGTTGTCTCGGTTGTGCAACCGGGATGGGCTAGCCGGAACAAATGGCCCTCCCCATTGGTCCCGGTTGTGCCAGGACCCGGGATGGTAAGGATAGGCCACGTGGCGAACCTAGGCCAGGGGTCGGCTAGGGAGTTCGTCCCGATTCGTTCAAGGGACCGGGATGGATACTTTTTTTTAAAAAAATATAGCTGTCAATTTTCCCCTGCCGCGGCAGGTTTTTTTCCGTTTCGTTTTTTGGCTCCTGTCTCCCAATCCCCAGCCGGCCTCCTCCTTCCCCAACCGCGTCCAGGCCCACGTCTTTTATTAAGCCCACTGGCCACATTTTTTGGTCAAAAGGGCCCACTAGCCCGCGTCTTTTATTATGGTCGGTCAACGGTTCGAAGGGGCCACTGGCCAGCGGCCTAGTGGCTGGCTCGCCTGGTCCCTTATATTAAGACCACAGGGGCGGTCAAAGGGCCCACTGTCGCCTCGTCTTCCCGCCCCGCCTCGGCTTCCCGCGCCCCCACTTCCCCACGCGCGCGTGCCACAGCTGCAACCGCCGCCACGCCTCGGCTCCCGCCCCGCATTCATGGCCGCCTGCAACCGCCGCCACGTTCAGGCCGCCGGTTGGCATGCCAGCCTCTCCCGGGTCCTTTTTAAAGGGCCCCCGCCGCCCGTACAACCCATCCACCCCGGCCGCGCCCAAGGCAAAGCAACCCTAGCCACCATGTCCCGCTGGTTCTCGAGCGGCTCCGGCAAGCGCCCCAGGAACGACGGCGAAGGCTCCTCGAGCGGCGCCGGCCGCGTCCCACCCCCGCCGGCGGAGGCCTTCGGCTACGGCCCTGGAGGCGTCCGCATCGGCGGGACGCCGCGCGTCCCCGCGCCACCTCCGGCGGCACGCCCGCCGCCCCGCGCCGCGCCCAAGGGCAAGCGCTTCCGCCGGTACATCCGGGCGGTGGAGGCCGAGTGGCACTGGAACAACGCCACGCCGGTGTTCTGGCCAGACGTCCACCTCCCGGACGGCTAGCACCTGAACCCCCAGCGGATCCCTGTGCCGCCGGCCCCGACCGGCGAGGCGCTGCTCGAGGAGATCGACCGCCGGCGCCGCCTCCTGCCGGCCCCCCTCCTCAGGGACCGCGCGTACGCGCGCAGCTCCCCCTACTGGGCCACCTGGCTCCAGCAGGAGCACGAGCAGCGCCAGCGCTCCTTCATCCCCGTCCCCCACGAGGAGGTGAACGTGGCGGACTACCCCGCGGCACCGCCCGGCCGGGAGAGGGAGCTGTGGTTCCTCGAGGACGTCGAGGACTTCTCCGGGGAGGAGGACCCCGAGCTCCGGGCCAACATGGAGGAGGCCTGCGAGGCCTCCCGCCGCTCCCTCATCGACGACGAAATCAAGCGGTGGGAGCGGGTCGTGGCCGCCGCCGCCATGACGCCGCCGCCGCCCCCTACCGAGCCTACCCCCTGGTGGCACGCGCTGTACGCCGAGTGGGAGGCGTCCGAGGACCAGCCGCCGCCGCAGCCGCTCCCCCCAGGCCTGGAGTACGGCATATCCTGGGCCTGGACCGGCGGCGTTTGGTCGCCGGAGCAGGAGGAGCTGCCCCCACCACCGCCGCAGCAGCAGGTGCTGACCCCGCCACCGTCGTACGCGCCCCCGATGCCTCCGCAGCCACAGGCGGGCCCGCCCCAGCCGCCTGCCCACCTGTGGCAGGCACCACCCTACCACTGCATCTCCTCCGACGAGGAGGACGACTAGATCGGCGCCGATGCGCCCCCTAGACTAAGCTACCCCCCCCCCCCCCAAGAAAACGGCCGGCCGCCTGTGGCCGCGCTGCCGCCCCCTTTATGCAAGTACGGTCGGCCGCCTGTGGCCGCGCCGCCCCCTATCTATGTAAGCAAGGCCACTGGCCTTTTTTTTAATATAAGTTGTGTGCCCTAGTCTACCGTGTCCCTAGCCCATCCCCGCCGGCGGACCGCCGGCGGGATCTGTCTAATCGTTCCCGTCGCCGGCAGGGCTTCGCCAAGCCATGTCCACTGTCCTGGGGTGTTCCTTCGGCCTGGAGAGAGGGCCGCGCTTTTTATACACCTGGGCCTCTAGTCCCGGCCCGTGCCACCAACCGGGACTAGAGCCCCTTTGGTCCCGGTTAGTACCCCGGGCCGGGACCAAAAACTAATTTCGAATTTCGGTGCCTCCCTGCGCGCCCAAAATTTTTTAGCGCCAAAATTTGAAAAGGGTTAAGTTTGCACATTAACAACTTGTATATACTTTCAATTGACAAAAATTCCAACATGAAAAATGCTAGAATTTGCAAAACTAATTTAAATCCATTTTTCGTTTAACTAAATATTTATTCTAACTATTGAAACTATTAATTATTTTACCATTTGTATATAATTTGAATATAAAAATGTTACAATTTTTGTTTTCTCTCGCGATCTTCCGAGTTAGTTATTCTAACTTCCGTGTACGTGGCAAGCCGCAGCGGGAGCAGCAGATTTAAAACAGAGACGGGCGGTCGGGCGGGGGAGACCGCGCCGTTGCTCTCGCGCTTTCCTCTCCTCTGCTCGTCCGCCGTCGCCTTCGCGCTCCCCTCCGCCTTCAACATTTGGGAACTTTGTTGTTCAGTTAGACGTTTCTCCTCCAAAAATTTATCATATCTGTTAAATAAGTACCGAAGCTCTATTTCTGTTTTAAGGATATCTGTCAGGATGGTATATATCCCATAAGGCAAAGCCCATCTTTCTCTATCCCGGGTTCGAGAAAGCGAGTTGTACCTTATTGGCACGGTGAATTTTAGATCTTCGTCTACAACAGAAAAACCATAGTTTTCCTTCGAAGGTTTACTCTGAGCATTCTTTCGCCATCTTTTCAAAACATAGTGTGGTGGAATTTCTTTGATATTTCTGATCTCAAGAACCTTCAGTACCTGGCAACACAGAAGACCTACATTTTCGAAGTCAGACTGGTCATAGTTGTCAGCCTTTTACCGGTCAATACAAAATACTGATCAAACAGAACTATATGATCATGTATTCCACGCTTATTATTACACATCACCAACAGACGGAGGAGAGAGAAACAGAAAAGTGGGTGGGTGTGCCGCTGGTTGGAATAATAATGAAGTCAGGCTGGTCATAGTTGTCAAGCACTCAATGCTTGCCAGCTTTTGACCGATCAGTACAATTTATTCGTCAAACTTACACCTACTCTTCGGCCGGGGTGGATGAGTTCGTGTCCCTTGCTTATGATCGCTTCAGCCGTAACCATGGAGCATCTTCATTATTTAACGGGATGGTGGGGTCAGCTTTCACTGTGAAGGGTGGAATTTCAACAAATTTATTATAATCTTCTGACATGTCTGTCGTGTCCTCGATTCCCACGATGTTTCTTTTCCCTGAGAGAACTATGTGACGCTTCGGCTCATCGTATGATGAATTTGTTTCCTTATTTTTTTCTTTTCTTCGGTCTGGAAGACATGTCCTTCACATAGAAGACCTGAGCCACATCATTGGCTAGGACGAATGGTTCGTCATTGTAACCAATATTGTTGAGATCCACTGTTGTCATTCCATAAAGCGGGTCTACCTTTACCCCTTCTCCATTCAGGTTGACCCATTTGCACTTGAACAAAGGGACCTTAAAAGAAGGTCCATAGTCAAGTTCCCATATCTCCTCTATGTAACCATAGTATGTGTCATTTTTTCCATTCTCGTTTTTTGTATCAAAGCGGACACCACTGTTTTGGTTGGTGCTCTTCTTATCTTGGGAGCTCGTCTAAAATGTATTCCCATTTATCTCGTACCCTTGAAAACTCCCAATAGTCGAAGATGGTGACCCTGCCAACATGTATAGCTGATCTTCAACAGTGTTGTCATTTATAAGATGTGTTTGCAACCAACTTCCGAAAGTCTCCATGTGTTCGCGTTTAATCCATGAGTCATCCTTCCCCGGGTTTGCAGACCGTACAATATTCTTGTGTTCCTCGAGATACGTAGCCATGAACATAGAATTTTGTAGAACTGTGTAGCGTGCTTTGGTCAAAGAATGCCCGTCCCTAGGTATCATTGTTTTCTTTCCCAGCGTTCCTTTTCCCCTCAGTCTCCCCTCATGCCGCGATTCAGGAACACCTATTGTCTTTAGGTCAGGAATAAAGTCAACACAGAACCCAATGACCTCCTCTGTTCCATAGCCCTTCGAGATGCTTCCTTCTGTCCTAGCACGGTTATGAACATATTTCTTCAAGACTCCCATGAACCTCTCAAAGGGGAACATATTGTGTAGAAATACCGGGCCAAGAATATGAATCTCTTCACATAGGTGAACCAGGAGATGAGTCATAATGTTAAAGAAGGATGGTGGGAACACCAACTCAAAACTAACAAGACACTGGACCACATCCCTCTGTAATCTTGTCAGACTTTCTGGATCGATTACCTTCTGAGATATTGCGTTCATGAATGCACATAGCTTCACAATGGGTACTCGAACATTTTCCGGTAGAAGCCCCCTCAATGCAATCGGAAGCAACTGCGTCATAATCACGTGGCAGTCATGAGACTTCAGGTTTTGGAATTTTTTCTCTGCCATGTTTATTATCCCCTTTATATTCGACGAGAAGCCAGACGGAACCTTGATACTGTAAAGGACTTCAAAGAATATTTCCTTCTCTGCTTTAGTAAGAGCGTAGCTGCTTAAGTAATGGCGCCTATCTGTGTGCTTGTTGCTTGGGTCTTTCATACGTTGCTGGTCCTCCCGTGCTTCTTGCGTATCTTTGGACTTCCCATACACGCCCAGGAAGCATAGCAGATTGACACAAAGATTCTTTGTCACATGCATCACGTCGATCGAAGACCGGACCTCTAAAACTTTCCAATAGGGTAGCTCCCAAAATATAGATTTCTTCTTCCACATTGGTGCGCGCTTATCAGGGCCGTACGGAACTGGTTGGCTGCCAGCAGCCTTACCAAAGATTACTTCTAGGTCCTTGACCATATCGAATATATCATTACCACTACGCAGCTCAGGCTTCTTTCGGTTATCTGCCTCACCTCTGAAATGCTTCCCTCCTTTTTTCCTTAAGGGATGCTTGATCGGAAGAAATCTACGATGCCCCAGGTATACAACCTTTTTACATTTATCCAAAAAAAACACTGTCAGTCTTATCTAAACAGTGTGTGCATGCATTGTATCCCTTGTTTGTATATCCGGAAATGTTACTAAGAGCAGGCCAATCATTGATGGTCACGAAAAGCAACGCTCGTAGGTCAAATGGCTTTTGTTCGTTCTCATCCCACACACGTACACCTGGTTTGCCCCACAGTTGTAAGAGTTCTTCCACTAATGGCCTTAGATACACATCAATGTCGTTGCCAGGTTGCCTCGGGCCTTGGATGAGAACTGGCATCATAATGAACTTGCGCTTCATGCACAACCAAGGAGGAAGGGTGTACATACATAGAGTTACAGGCCAAGTGCTATGACTGGAGCTCTGCTCCCCAAAAGGATTAAAGCCATCTGTACTTAGGCCAAACCATAAGTTTCTCGCCTCTCCTGCAAAGTCTGGAAAGTCTCTCTCGATCTTTCTCCACTGCGATCCATCGGCGGGGTGCCTCAACTTTCCGTCTTTCTTACGGTCTTCTTTGTGCCATCGCAACAACCTAGCATGCTCTTTGTTTCTAAACAGACGTTTCAGCCGTGGTATTATAGGAGCATACCACATCACCTTAGCAGGAACCCTCTTACGGGGGGGGGGGGGGCTCGCCGTCAACATCACCAGGATCATCTGCTCTGATCTTATACCGCAGTGCAGTGCATATTGGACATTCATCCAAATTCTCGTACTTCTCACCGCGGAAGAGAATGCAGTCATTAATGCATGCATTTATCTTCTGCACATCTAATCCTAGAGGGCAGAGAGCTTTCTTTGCTTCGTACGTACTCTCAGGCAATTCGTTATCCTTTGGAAGTTTTGGCTTCATTAGTTGAAGTAAACTCTCAAATGCCTTGTCAGTCACACCGTTTTGTGCCTTCCATTTCAGCAACTCCAGTGTGGTACCTAGCTTTGTGCTACCATCTTCGCAATTTGGGTACAACAATTTTTTGTGATCCTGTAACATGTTGTCCAGCTTCAACCTCTCCAATTTATTTTCACAGTCTTCCCTTGCATCAGCAATAACTCGGCCAAGATCATCATCGGGCTCTTCTGATGCCTGTTCTTGATCACCTCCTTCTTCTGCATTCACTTCCATTGCAGTATCGTCGTATTCAGGGAACAAAGGATCTTCTTCTTCTTCATCGTCTTCCATCACAACCCCTCTTTCTCCGTGCTTGGTCCAGCAATTATAGCTGGGCATGAAACCTCTCCGAAGTAGATGGCCGTGAAGGATTCTTTCGGAAGAATGTTCTCTGACGTTCGGACAATCAACACATGGGCAACACATGAAGCCATTATCTTTGTTCGCCTGAGCTACAGCAAGAAATGCATTCAGGCCTGCCATATACTCGGAAGTGCGTCGGTCACCATACATCCATCGCTGCCGTGCATCCATCTGCATCATATAATTAAGTTTATCAAAACACATTACAATAACATATTAATACAGAGATGACCACAGTACATCGACAAATAATACTTTTTTATGTATCAGTTACAGATGAAAAAGATAATTTGTTAACCTCGGTCGAAGATACCATTTTCAGTGAGCTTGTGTGCGGCTCGGGAATTTCGTCGAACACCTCGTGTGCATAGTAAAAAAAAACACACTAACACCACACTCTCTCACACCTCCAAGCAAAAAAATAAGATGGAAGGGGGGGGGCTGGGGCAGTATATATAGGGGAAGGGGGCATTGGTCCCGGTTCGTGGACTGAACCGGGACAATAGGTCATGCGCGTGCCACGTGGCCTGTGGCTATGCATTGGTCCCGGTCCGTGGCAAGAGCCGGGACCGATATGCCCCCCACGAACCGGGACCAATGCCCCCAGGCGATTCCTGTCGCCCCGGGCGCACGAACCGGGACCAATGGATGACATTTGTCCCGGATTTGGTTGCAACCGGGACAGCTGCCCCCCGGCCCCCTGGACGAGAGGGGTTGTTTCCACTAGTGAGAGGCATCGACTTCGATCGAAAGCAGCAAACCCCACTTGAATCCACAACACGTACGTAAGGCCAGATAGAGTCGTTGGAGAGGGGCTTCGAGCAACGCCTCCAGGGAGGGGAACGGCGCCAAGCGGCGGCGTCGTCGTCGGCACAAACCAAGGTCATGCAAAGCTTTCGCTAATGTCCCATACCAGTGACCCATCGAGCACGAACGAATGACCAAGCGGACACAAGAGACGTGATCCAGCAGATCGGAAGAGAAAGGCATCAACATGACGCCCCCAAGAGGGTGGACGGCGTGCACCGGCGTCGTCGTCATGGGCAGGGGAACCTGCACAGCTTTCGCTGGTGCGCTTCTCCCCCAGATAGCTGGCCACCGTCACGGGGACGCGGAGACGACCGAGGATAAGAGACCTCTCGACCTCCCAGCAAAGGAGCGCGGTGGCCCGACCCCTACCGGGCACACCGGCGACACGCACGTCAGTCGGCAGCAATCGCAAACCACCAAAACCTAGATCAGGCCATCGATCCGACGGTGCCACAATCCAGCTTACCTACAGCCGCAAACCTCTGTCCATACGACTCTCTGTCATGACGTGCGTCGGGTGGTGCGGCGCCACCACCGAGATTTCTCCAGTTCGCGGCGTCCGGGCCAGCCGACCCCTCAGATCGACCCATGGATCTGGCAGAGCCCGCACACCCGAGTGGGGCAGGGATGCTAGCCGCAAGGAACGTGATGTAGCCCACCGTATTCAACCAAGCACAACATCGATACACAACAAGGTGAACTCACTCCTATCTCCGTATGTTTCCGGTGTCTTGGTGAACGATGCTCTACCTCATGAAATACCCCTCTACATGCATAGGTAGGATCACCACATGGAGACCCAAGATGGTGCCCAAGATGCTCAAGAACACATCCAAGAAGGTGCACATGAAGCTAGGAAGGAAGTGGGTGAAGACGGCATCAAGATCGGAGCTCCGAGGAGGAAGAACGGAGGGAAAAGGGGTCTCCCGGCCTCACCCCCCGGCCAGGCCGGCCTCCCCCCTCCTCAGGCCGGCCACCCACTCGAGCAGGCCGGCCTCCCTCACCCCCACCCTGGCCTCGGGCTATCCTCCCCTCCTCCTCAGGCCGGCCCCCCACCCGACCGGCCCGGCCTCCACCCCGGCCTCGGGCCGGCGCCCCCCCAGGCCGGCGCCCCTACCCCACCTCGGCCTCGGGCCGGCCGCCTGCCAGCCCCTTGCCGACCACTCCCAGGCCGGCGCCCCCCTCGCCCACCTGGGCCGCCCCTCTGCCCCCACCCCGGCCTCCAGGCCGGCGTGGCCCCAAAATGCACGCAAAAGACCGGAATTTGACCCCGTTTTCACCTGCTTCGACCCCCCACTATATAAGGGACTCCTGTGGCTAGTTCTAGGGCCAGAGTTGACTTTGAGATAGAATTGAGCTTGTTGCTCCTCCTCCCATGTGGAGAACCTCCCCCATGGGATCCATGGCTACTCCATAGATTCATCTATCGGATTGTATCAAGATCTCTCCAAGGAGCTACTCTCTCACCTTGTGATTCTAGTAGCGCTTGCCAACCTTCCCCTTGCGGCTTCTGTTGGATCGGTGGACCGGCGGGTGAGAGGAATCGGTTTCAATTAGCGTGTTGTTGAATTGGGTTTACGATCCCTCGTAGGCTTCACGAGTTATCTTCCCCTTTTTGTGTTTCTACGCGTTTGCCCACGTTTCCCCTCGATTCCCCATCTCGTGTTCATCGTGTTCTTCGCGTTCTTCGTGTGTTCTTCATGCGTTCTTGTCGATTCGTGAAGATCGGGCCAACTTAGAGGTCAACACCTATATCATCTGGTATCCAGAGCTAGGTTGACACGAATCCGACACCCCACCCCCTCCCCATCCACCAATTTTCTTATATCCACCATAAATTGGAAAATTTGACAAAAAATAGCCGAAAGGGATTTCGACCGATCTCTCGATTTGTTGAGTTTTTCGTGGTTTTGTTTCATAGATTTGTTGCCAAAGAACATTCCCCACCTTTCTATTCAGCAACTTTCCTCGAATTTGTCCAAAAATTTTCTTGATTTGTGAGGAATTTCGAAATTGAGCAAAAAACCCAGAAAATCTCAGCTCTTCGATTTCCGGACAGATTTTGTATCTTGTTTTTCTTTGTCGTCGTTGCTCCGATTTGAGTGAGGCAAGTTCCTACGCGTCACCATCGACATCGCCTACGCATCTACATCAACGGATCCACACGGCATCGACATCCATCGGCCGCAAGTCCGAGATCATCCACCGCATATGTATAACTTTCTTCCGCTTGAACCAACCCTTCCCTTTGTGTACCTTACCTACTTGGACTAGTTCTTTTACACCGCTTGGCATCGCATTAGTGGCACCGAGAGTGGGAGTTTTGCACGTGTGAGAGAATAGCGTCGAGTAGGCATTGGCATTTGGGAATCATCTCCGCATCGTCATCAAAAATAAAATAAAAAGGAGAAAGAGCAAAAGAAGAAAAAAGAGCGAAAAGAAGAAAATGATCGATGCCAATTGCTATTATTTGTAGGAACGCTTAGCTTCGAGTTGCAAGAGAGAAGAGAGTGACCTGTTGCCACGGTGCGAATCTTGTTGCGTCTAATTAATTGCGGTTTGAGCTAGCGTCCTCCTTGCGTTGGTGTGGCATTGAGCTTAGTCTTCGATAGGTACATTTCGTCTCCGCTCGTCCATTGGCCGCACTAACCCCATTTATCATTTGTGTGTGTGTGTGTGTTTTTACTTTCCACCATATCATTTTTCCTCCACTAGGCTTGGTTTTCGTGCTAACTTTTCTTTGATTCTTCTCCACGTTTTACAACATACTTTTCTTTGGATTTGTCGTTTTCCTCGCCATATTTCTAACCCATTGCCATCCACCCATAAGCCGTGTGTGTTTTGGAGCGTTTTTTTGGGATCTTTCGAACTCAAGTCACTTCATTCTTATTGTTATCGGTTTCTCGTGGCATGGTCCACTAGTTCCAATATTTGGTAAAAGGTGAGGTTGAGCTCTTAGGTCTTCACACTCTATATATACACTTGCGCTTGTGACTAACCATGTGTAGCGAGAGCGAATCATATGGAGTCCATGATGACCATGATGAGTCCATGATGGACCACTACGACTACAACGAGCTAGACATGGACCTCCACTCCTACGAGCACGACGTTGTGGATGACCACTACTACAAGCATGACATGGTGGATCACCACCACTACTACGACCACGACGTCGAGCTCTACACCGACTACTCCTCCCCAAGAATCATCGACATGGAGGAGCACCACAACAACCACGACGACTTCGACTCCATGAGCTACAACGACATGAACCACTACTACAACTACGACACCGCAAGCTTGGATGACGATATGGAGCCATGATACACTGACAATGCATCCACAAACATGACGGAGTACGACACCGCAACGACTCCACAAGCTACTTCGACTCCGACATGGATGAGCTCACTTACATGAACTTCCTCGCCAAGCTTCGATTGCCAAGACGTCATATGTCCGATGGTTCATGCTCACCACCAAGGAACTTCAAGGAGAATGCCAAGGCCAAGACAAAACAACTACCTTCAACCTCAAGATGGTGCAACGACAAGAAATCCGACAAGTTGGCAACGTCAAGATTGTCAACATCAAGACGGCGCCACAAGAAGGACATCATCGAGGCCCCATCTAGCGAGAAGGCCAAGAAACCAAGGCATCCAAATGACTTTCGGAGTCATCCGACACATGAGGTGCGGGAACGCCGCCAGCTCCATCGTCAACACCGTCGACATGATCATCACCATGCTCATCACCAAGACCGTCGCCATGATCATCACCGCCATATGGAAGAGAGTGGTACACCCACCTCACCGCATCTTCCACCACAAGTTCCGCGACGAAATTGGTTTGAGAATTGCTCGCCATCACCACTACCTCGACCTCGACACTGACAAGGCCGTGGTGACCCTCTTCAAGATCACCCTCTACGACCGGATATTCTTCATCACCCACCTTCTCCAAGCTCGACTCATGACTATGGTCTACATGGCTTCGTGGATGGTGCTAGCCCACATTCAAGACTTCCACGGCAAAATGTGTGTCACCACCACAATGACCACCAAGACCAAGGCCATCA
This sequence comes from Alopecurus myosuroides, assembly GCA_028641055.1. Taxonomy (NCBI): domain Eukaryota; kingdom Viridiplantae; phylum Streptophyta; class Magnoliopsida; order Poales; family Poaceae; genus Alopecurus; species Alopecurus myosuroides. The sequence goes on along the minus strand of CM054059.1, from coordinate 112,589,400 downwards.
TAAAGAAGGTGCCCTCGACATGGCTTCTAGTGAATGCCTCCATCAACTCCACCACAATGACCACCGGCGACATCCTCTCCATCATGACCGCCATCGCCAAACCAATGAGGATGACCCAATTGAGCTTCCGCTACCCATCTTTGATGAAGACCCACATGAGAGACTTCCGCAACGCCAATCAAGTGATAATACTCCATATGGTTTGTCTTTCCCCATTGAGGAAGACCCCCATGAGCGCCACCATCGACAACAACCAAGTGGGATTGCTCAACATGCTACTTCACTACCCATCTTTGATGAAGACCCCAACGAGCTCCTACATCGACAACACACAAGTGGGCATGCTACACATGACACTTCTCTTCCTCTCTTTGATGAAGACCCCTATGAGCGCCCACTTCGACCACAACTAGGAGCGGATGCTACCCATGATCTCTCATTCCCCTTGTTTGATGAGGAACCTCTTGAGCGACCATGTCACCAACAAGCAAGTGAAGATGCTCCAAGTGACCTCTCACCTCCTATTTTTGATGAGGACCCACATGAGCAACCTCGCCAACAACAAGCAAATGGAGTTGCTACCCATGATTCTCCTCCTACCATATTGGATGAAGCACCGCACCACCTTGACCACGGAATTCCATCGCATCATCAACAACATGAGGAATGGGAGCCTCCACCTCATCTTCACCAACAATGTGCTTTCTTTTTGCACCCCGCCTTCGACAAGGATCAAGATCATCCTCGCCATGGACACTATGATACCACTACTTCATCGAGACAAGAGGCGAGAGATACTTCACCACCAACACCCAACCACAACTTCCATGAGCGACATTAGATGAGGATGAACAATGACCTCCATGATGAAGAGCATGAGCTTCCCTCATCGCCACAAGCGCGCCAACAACATCAAGAGTGCCAAGCTATTCCTCCCATGACACAAGATCATCTTCACCATATGCACGAGGAGACCAATCTACCACTCTATGATGAAGACGTTGATGCATGTGCCTTTGTGAAAGAGGCTCATCCCTTGCCATCATCTCTAAGGCATTCTTCTTCCTCGTCTTCAATGACACAAGTGACAACTCCAACCATCCACAAGAGAGCTTACAATGCTACCAATGCGATGATCATGGTTGCCAACATAAATGGTGACCATGCCTACATGAGTGAAGGACAATACTATGACTTGCACCAACTAGCTCTCAATTCCTTAGACATGCAAACCAATGGTGACGAAAGCGTCTATTGCAATGAGGCCGAGAATTCATCGCGAGTGTTGACACGAGTTCTTCAAGCCTATCCTCAAGATAAGGACCAACGATGCAACCTCTCTAGAGCCGGTGTAAATGGCTTATCTATCATTGATGGAGGTAACGACGAATTGGGTGACACACTCCCCTTGACTTCAAAGCATCTCATGCCAACCTCCACAAGGCCACGCTCAAGCAAACATTCTAGCCACGGATATCTTCATCATCATCATCATCAACCATTTGAGGATGCTACAAGGCATGGCTTACACTACCACATCACGGAGATGATGGATCCTTCTTCGACACAAGCCATGACCCCACCTCCTCCTCCAATAAAGCCACCATTTCCACACTTGGAGATCAATCCAAGAGATGAGATGCTCGAGTCCTCCTCGCCACATGCTATGACACTACCGACTCCAAGCAATGCAACGACTTCGACAAACCCGCACACCTCTTGTGCCAAGAATTTGGAGCCTTTTTGTGTCCCCTCTCAATTTTCTAGTGAGATGAGTGGTGAGAGAGAGATCCACCATCACGTGAGTGAGTGCCACAAGCCCATCATGAGTGGAAAAAAGAATGAGTGTTCCTAGAGGCATTGCCATGATAGCCACCAATAGTGAGATGAGAGTTGAGAGCAAAACCCCATTTGTGCTTATTGACACTAACGTCTTACCAACTTTATCTCCATCTTTGTTGTCTATTTTGCAGAGATTTGGTGACCCTATCAAGCATCCTCGACCTCATGGACTTCTCCACATCCAAGGCTCTCCACATCGCATGAACATCGACACCGACTTGAAGAGTTGGAAGGAGCACATTCTGCTCGTCATGATCCACATGGAGATTGACAAGAACTTCTACGACGATGCCTTCTCCATCCACGCTCCTCAAGTCAAGATCTACACGGCGCATCACAAGCACTACGACAACAACGCCTTCTACGCCTACATCCCACATGTTTCGATGTGCATGGAGTTCGACAAGCGCATCCACGACAACGACTTCTACGCCTACATCCGTCATGTCAAGATGTCCTTCGAGTTCCACATGTGCATCCACGACAACGAATTCTCCATCTACATCCCCCACGTCAAGATGTACTTGGAGTTCGACAACCGCGTCAACGACAATGACTACCACGTCTACATCCCCTTCGTCAAGATGCACTTGGAGTTCGACAAGCGCGTCAACGACAATGATCATTACGACTACACATCAGCCGCCAAGATGTACATGGACTTCGAAACGAGCATCAACAACAACGCACCCCATGGAGCAGCGTGCAACCAATGCGTCAAGTTCATCTACACTCTACCGTTTCCGCAAGCTCATCCTCATCCATCCAGTGAGGACCATGTCAAGATCGTCATCGCCTTTGGACTACACCCTCTATGAGCATACCTTGGCATGACCTTCGATAAGAGGCTCAACTTCAACGACTACACCGCCTCGCAAGATCTTCCTCAACCATCCAAGGAGGCACATTTCATGATCTTCATCACCTTTGGACCACCTCCACTACGAGCCTACCGTCACATGATCTTCGACAAGCGGCTAAACTTCAACGACATCTTCGTCGTCAACATTCCTTCTCCCGCTCACAAATGGATGGAACGAGAGTCGAGGACGACTCTTCTTCAAGGGGGGAGATGATGTAGCCCACCGTATTCAACCAAGCACAACATCGATACACAACAAGGTGAACTCACTCCTATCTCCGTATGTTTCCGGTGTCTTGGTGAACGGTGCTCTACCTCATGAAATACCCCTTTACATGCATAGGTGGGATCACCACATGGAGACCCAAGATGGTGCCCAAGATGCTCAAGAACACATCCAAGAAGGTGCACATGAAGCTAGGAAGGAAGTGGGTGAAGACGACATCAAGATCGGAGCTCCGAGGAGGAAGAACGGAGGGAAAAGGGGTCTCCCGGCCTCACCCCCCGGCCAGGCCGGCCTTCCCCCTCCTCAGGCCGGCCACCCACCCGAGCAGGCCGGCCTCCCTCAACCCCACCTTGGCCTCGGGCTGGCCTCCCCTCCTCCTCAGGCCGGCCCCCCAGCCGAGCGGCCCGGCCTCCACCCCGGCCTCGGGCCGGCGCCCTCCCAGGCCGGCGCCCCTTCCCCACCTCGGCCTCGTGCCGGCCGCCTGCCAGCCCCAGGCCGGCCACTCCCAGGCCGGCGCGCCCTAGGCCGCCCCTCTGCCCCCACCCCGGCCTCCAGGCCGGCGTGGCCCCAAAATGCACGCAAAAGACCGGAATTTGACCCCGTTTTCACCTGCTTCGACCCCCGACTATATAAGGGACTCCGGTGGCTAGTTCTAGGGTTAGAGTTGACTTTGAGATAGAATTGAGATTGTTGCTCCTCCACCCATGTGGAGAACCTCCCCCATGGGATCCATGGCTACTCCATAGATTCATCTATCGGATTGTATCAAGATCTCTCCAAGGAGCTACTCTCTCACCTTGTGATTCTAGTAGCGCTTGCCAACCTTCCCCTTGCGGCTTCTGTTGGATCGGTGGACCGGCCGGTGAGAGGAATCGGTTTCAATTAGCGTGTTGTTGACTTGGGTTTGCGATCCCTCGTAGGCTTCACGAGTTATCTTCCCCTTTTTGTGTTTCTACGCGTTTGCCCACGTTTCCCCTCGATTCCCCATCTCGTGTTCATCGTGTCCTTCGCGTTCTTCGTGTGTTCTTCGTGCATTCTTGTCGATTGGTGAAGATCGGGCCAACTTAGAGGTCAACACCTATATCAGAACGCGGGCGGAGGAGCGTACCACGGGGAGGAGCGGAGCCCCGCGGCGGAGCCGGACAGAGGAGCGAGGCAAGGTTGACCATGGCGGTGGCGGGGCGAGACATCGCGTGCATGGGAGACTGGGGCAGGGAAGGCCGGGGAGTCCCTACTCCCGCCGGCCGGCAAGGACCAGCGACCCGCATGTCAAACGCGCCCGGACGCCCAGTCCGAGCCGGGAAGTTCAGATCGAGGCCCGCACGACCCAGATCGGGCCCGCGTGGCCAGATCGAGCGTGGAACCAGGCCAGGGTGCAGCGCAGCCGCTGGCCGCTTACCGCAGCAAGCCCACCGGGGTGCAGCCGCCTCCGCCGCGGCGAACGCCCGCCGGCAAGGCACTGGGCCACCGCCCCGGTTCCGCATCCAGGCCGCCAAGGCCCCACACCGGGCGACCTCCACCAACGAGCGTAGCACCACCCGGGGGAGGGGCACGGGGAGGCACATCGGCCGGCGACCTCGATGTCGCGGACGGGCCCAGCGCCGCAGGGACCTCCATGCCGCCGCGCGAGAGCCCCGAGACCAAATCCCCACCGCCCCCATCACCGGCGCCGCGAGGACTTTGTCTGGCGGCGGCCTCCGGGAGCGGCGAGGCGGGGGAGAGAGAGAGGAGGGGGTGGCGGCGCTGGGCTAGGGTTTCGCCCCCTCGGTCGCCTGGAGGAGACGACCCCACTGATAATTCTCTTTCCCCCGCCAAAAAAAATATATGAACTCACCATATTGGAAAATAGAAGTGGGAGAATGAACCCCATATTATTTTTCAACTGATTACTCTAGAAGATGTGTGTAACCAAAATCTTCACTGAGGTTTCTCGAAAATAATTGTTATATAGTACAGTATTTTTTACAGGAATATGAATTTATTCACCAAATAATAGCAGCATCGTTTACAACCATAGATGAAATAAAGTCCGGTGGATCATCCCACACACTAGATTTACTTCCATCAAAGGAAAATTTGGCAAGGTCGTCCGCATATCAAATAGTATTGTTCTTCCTGAAGCATATCAACTATACTACTACTATTTTCCTATCAATACACTGGAGTTATAAAGAAGTAACAAGCTGTTTGTACCAATGTGAAACGAAGACTTTGATTTGTAGAGCCTATTTATCTTGTTCCACAACTCCACTATGACCAAAGGGCATGTTTGTTTGAGCTCAATATACCCTCGGCTCTCCTTCACATCAACCACTTCCGTTGTATCCAAAGAGGCAATAAATTGAATGCAAGCATCGTTCAATCTGCTGCTATTATGTTGATCAGCCAGAACTAGTGTTGTCATCACGGTCTTCTCATCAATGTTGTTACAGAGTATGTTTTCACATACCATCTTGAGCCTTTCCACGGCATATCGATCTGCAGCGACAAGCAAATGCCGGATCGTCTCTTGATAGTCGTCACGGGCAAGATCGTCCATGACGGGCAGGGAATCAGTGTACATAAAGTGGAGCAGGGCTTCAAAGACAGCAGGTTGCATGTCACCGATGGCAATGCGACTCATGTCCTTTTCTCTCATCGTGCCATATAGCTCCGCTTTGAAGACCGGTGACCGCATCGCGAGCACCGTCTTGTGGGCAGGAAAATCCTCTCCTTGAACCTCGAAAATCACGTCGGCGGTGTCCTCTTTCGCGTGCAGCAGATTCCGGAGTTCCTCTATTGCATTTACATCGGATGGCGGCACTTCGACAGAAGCTTGGACCAGCGATTCCTTGTCAAGGGTGATGACACACTCGATGGTGAGGCGATCGCGGCGACGGTAAGGCGACCTCTTCAGGTGGCTCGTGTGCTTGAACTCCCTATGGCCACATGACCGGATACTTCTGGAATCGAATTTGGATACCATGGTGTGCGGCGGCCAAAATCCGTTGACGTCCAGCAAACTGAACTGAACGGATGCCCTCACCCTGGTGTTGATGTTCTCGCTCTGTAGAGTGACATAGACCGACGCGTACTCTTTGAAATACTCCATGATTCCTCCAGGGTAGAAGTGAATCTGCCAGTCGTAAGGGCCGACGCGGAAGACAGAAGATTGTATGCTGGAGAAGGCTCCGAGCACCTCCCTGTGCCGGCTGTACCCTGAGATCTCCAACACGTGGGAGCCCTGCACTGGCTTGGCGGGGCGGCGCGGTGACGTCGTGGTTGCCATCGCCGCTTCCTCTGCCTTGCACGAGTCGGGGTTGTGCTTTGTTTGAGGGGCAGACGAAGCGGAACAGGGCCTTTGCTAGAGACAGAGAGGACTCATGCATCAGGCGCCGCGTATGTGTTGGACTCGAGCTCCATTTCCATAGTTCGATTCAACCTATGTCACGCAGATCAGAAGGAGATATACTGTTGGCAACAGATGGATTTTGTCTAAACTCCGGACTCTCAACTTTTTCCGAAGCAAAGGGCTTTTCAAGGAAAAAAAAAAAAGTAACACTGAAATTTGTCCTGCATGACGTATTTTCCGTTTAGGATTTGGATTTGAGATGGACGTCTTATGCATTCCAAGCAGAGATTAATGCCTGCAATTTTAAGGAAAAGAATGAGAGTATATCATCATTGACTCACCCTTGAGAATAGGAAAGACGAAATGGGAAAATCATAGAACAGCCACGGTGCAACGGAAACAAAAAGTTGTTGCACTAAGGTGTTGAAGTGTTAATTAGCTGACCCAACGGGCCCCTAAATCGGACTGATTTTGCACCGCTTTTGATTCTGCGGTCTGGAAATGCCCCGGATAGCCGATTTGGGTTGCACCCATCCTAATAACCCCCTCTCCCCCTCCCCACACCCGCCCAACACACACGCACACACCCCAAATCCCCAAAACAAATCAAATCTAAATAAAATTCGGACAAAATGACATAAACTAGATAGATTTCATTCCTAGAGCCGAGGGCCAGTTCATATGTAGCATAAAACTATATATTAAAAAAAACCTAGCTACTGCTAGGGGTTGCCCAATGCCACCGCCGACACCGCCGCTATGGGACTTGGCAACCGCTGACGCTGTGGCCCGCTGTCGCCGCCGTACTCAGGGCCAACGTACTATGGTTGTGGCCACGCCGGGGCATGCACCCAAGCCTGCCCTCCTCCCCCCTTCCGCAAACACACCCACGCGGTCCTCCCATGGCGACCATGGAGCCGGAGGTGGCGTGCCACTCTCTGCAGCGGCCAGGTGTAGCGCTTGTGCCAGATCCGACCATATCAGGAGCTCCTCGAGCTCGGATGGTGGATGGCACGGCGGAGGACTTCATCATTCGCTTGCTGCGGCTGCTCCGGCGCGGGAACATCGACGGGAGGCGCCACCTTGTCGAGGTTGAGGAAGTCGTCAAGGACCCTGTCGCTGGACACCTCCTTTACCGTGGGAGCGGGAGGGGCTGCGGCCTCAGGTGGAACATCGTCTCCAAGGGAGTCATCAAAGTCGGAGTAATGGTCCTCGGTGCCGTACAGCTGCGACACCGGAATCCGGTGCGCACTCAAGCGCCACCAGACTGGGAAGCGCACTGCCGGTCATGGCAGCGGGGTACGCTCCCGCACGCGGCTTGGGAAAGTGGGCTTAGATTTATAGAGGAAGAGAGACTTGGCGTGAGGCATTTAGATCATGTCTCTCTTGTTGGATGAACGGCAGTGATAGACACTCCCTTGGATTGGTGACGTGGACCGTTTCACCAGACGTTTCCCGGCAGAGTAGACGAGGCAGAGCTCCTCATCGTCCGTCTCCTACGGCTACTCCGGCGCGGGAACATCGACGAGAGATGCCACCTCGTCGAGGTCGAGGAAGTCGTCGAGGATCCTGTCGCTCGACATCTCCTGACCGTGGGAGCGGGAGAGGCCATGGCCTCGGGCGGCGTGTCCTCTTCAAGACCATCCAAGTATGCTCCGAGGGAGTCATCGGAGTTGGAGGACGGGTCCTCGATGTCGTACAGCTGCGGCACCGGTGGCACCGGAATCCAGCACACTCTCAAGCGCCACCCGACTAGAAGGAGCACCGCCGACCATGGCAATTCGGTATGCTCCCGCCAGAACAGTGGTACTTTCCACATATATCTAAAAATTTTATGCTCCATGCTTGTTTTCTACCCATTTTCCTCTGTTTTTGCTATATTTTTTATTATTTATTTGCAGTAACCTAGTCATGGTTGCAAAGTCCATAAGTTATTGTTTTATATTTTGACGTGTGCGAATTAATTGAACATTGGCAAAAAAAATGCTAAAAAGTCTTGTTGGAGGAGGACTCTGACTTTCCTAGAATCTCTCCATCAACAGTTTTAGATATTGTCAATTTTACCCCCTAAAGATGACATCAAATGGAAAAATCTAACACGTAAAAAGTGTGGAAAATTTCTCCCAATAATTCTAGCGCTAAAAATTCTCTCAGAACAGAGTTCGGGTGCGAACTATGGACCCGTTTTATGGTGATGTGATTGAGTCTAAGTCTTACAATACTTGATGGATTTGGCCAAGCCACGACTTGGGGGGCGGGGGCTGAGAGAGGTCCCTAGGAAGGTTCTAGAGGTGCCCAAGAGCCCTTAGATCAAAGGTACACCCATCGGAGGGCCATCGATCATCACAGAGAGACATGTAAGGAAACAAAATAAAGCGGTCGAAAATCCATAAGCTTGAGAGGCAACCATATCTAACACCAATCATTTTTTTTTCCAATGAGCCATTGAATTTTTCACATGAGCCTTTCTATCCTTTCACTAAAAACTATCCTCCACGTGAAGTATGCTAGGCCCCATGTCTCGTATTAAATGTCGCTAAATGGATGTATCTATTCAATATTATTCGCACTAGTAATGAGAAGAATAATGATAATTTTAATCCCTGTTGGCCGTTTATTTTCAATGCCATTATTCATAGTCTTGACTTAAAAGAATTGGAGTTGTCGGGTAGACAATACACTTGGACAAGTAGACGGGTTATTCCAACATTAGAGAAATTGGATCGCATTCTCGCCAGTATGGAATGGGAACAGAAATTCCCATTAGTGTCTTTTCAAGCGTTAACTAGGGTTAGATCCGACCATAACCCGTTGTTTCTGGACTCCGGGTCGGCGGCTCATGTGGGGAATAAGTCGTTATTCTCATTTGAGTTGGCATGGTTAAGACAACCTGGTTTCTTTGTGTTAGTTAAGACCGAATGGGAGTCGATGTTTGATGGCATCACTCCGATTGAACGATGGTAGTTCAAAATTCGACACATCAGGAGTTTCTTGAGAGGTTGGGATAAGAACAGGGCTGGGGAGTATAAGAGACTGAGAGATAAGCTTTTGTTACTTATTAGCGAGCTGGATTTGATGGCGGAGAGTTCCCCCATGTCCGAGGCTGAGCGCGCTGCTTGAGTGGAAGCTGATGCTTTCCTCACTACCTTGCGGCGTGAAGAAGAGTCAAAATGGGCTCAACGTGCAAAGGTGAGACATATCCAGGAGAGGGGTAGTAACACTAGATACTTCCATGTGGTCGCAAATGGGAAGTATAGAAAGAAACGAATTTTTCAGTTAGAACAGGATGAGGGCACTATTGTGGGCCAACAGAATTTGAAGGTTTTCATCTCTAAATATTACAAAAAATTGTTCGGGGCATCTGATCCATCGAGTGTTTCTTCGGTGGAGATAAGGGTCGATGATATTGTTCAGGTGTCTCCAGAGGAGAATTTGCTGCTCACTCAGCCTTTTAATGAAAAGAAGATTAGAGAGGCGATCGCCCAAATGGAGCTTAACAAGGCACCGCGACCTGATGGTTTTCCTGCTGAGTTTTATAAGCATTTTTGGGAGGTTATTAAGACAGATTTGATTGCTATGTTTAATCAGCTACATGAGGGTGAACTTGATTTGTTCAAGTTGAACTTTGGAGTTATCACCCTGCTTCCTAAGAAGGAAGATGCTAGCAGGATTGAGCAATATAGGCCAATTTGTCTGCTAAATGTGAGTTTTAAGATTTTCACTAAAGTGGGAACTAATAGAGTGACCTCTATTGCACAGAGGGTTATTCGTCCTTCCCAATCAGCGTACCTTCCAGGAAGGAATATATTGGAGGGGGTGGTTGTTCTCCATGAGACCATTCACGAGCTCAAAATGAAAAGGTTGGATGGATTTCTACTTAAAATCGGTTTTGAGAAAGCGTACGATAAAGTTAATTAGAAGTTCCTGCAACAGACTCTACACATGGAAGGATTCAATCCAAAATGGTGTCAATGGGTCGAGAGATTTGTGCAGGGGGGTAGTGTGGGAATTATAGTGAATGATGACATAGGTCATTACTTTCAAACTTTAAAAGGTTTAAGACGGGGAGACCCGTTATCTCCTATTATGTTCAACCTGGTGGCTGACATGCTGGCTCTCCTAATTGCAAGGGAAAAAGAGGATGGGCAGATTGGAAGTTTGATTCCTCATCTAGTTGTGGGGGGGGGGGTTTCAATACTTCAGTACGCTGATGATACTATTTTATTTATGGAGCATGATCTGGACAAGGTTGTTAATATGAAACTAATTTTGTCCATCTTTGAGCAATTGTCTGCTCTAAAAATTAATTTCCATAAGAGCGAGATCTTTTGTTTTGGGAGAGCTACTGATTGTGAGGATCAGTATAGAGGTATTTTTGGGTGTGACATCGGTGTTCTACCTTTTAAGTACCTGGGTATTCCCATTCACCACCGTAAGCTACTCAATAGAGAGTGGAAACCGGTGGAAGATCGGTTTGAGTAGAAGCTTTGTTCATGGATAGGAAAATTGTTATCATACGGTGATCGCTTGATTCTTATCAATTCGGTTCTCTCAAGTTTACCGATGTTTCTTCTATCCTTTTTTGTGGTACCCATTGGGGTTAGAAAGCGATTAGATTATTATAGATCTCGTTTCTTTTGGCAATCCGATCAAACCAAGAAGAAATATAGGTTTACCAAGTGGAACATTGTTTGTCGCCCGAAAGATCAGGGTGGTTTGGGTATTGAGTGCCTAGACATCAACAATAAATGTTTATTAAGCAAATGGCTTTTTAAACTTTTAACGGAGGAGGGCACCTGGCACGAATTACTGCATAATAAGTACATATTGGGAAAACCTCTCACACAGGTGGAGGCTAAACCTATAGATTCGCCTTTTTGGAAAGGTATTATGAGTGTTAAGCAAGAGTTTTTTTTAATAATATTTCTTGCAACATAGGAAATGGTCAAAGCATTACATTTTGGGAAGATCCGTGGTTGGCGGGAATACCATTGTCTAGGCAGTATCCTGCATTATATAATATTGTGCGTAATAAAAATGTGCTAGTTGGTAATGTTTTGGGTCAGGAAAATCTCAATATTGCATTTAGACGTTGCTTGATTGGAGATAATTGGGTTAATTGGTTACATCTGGTCGAGAGACTTATGGCAGTCTGCTTATCAGAAGACCAAGATTCTTTTTCTTGGAAGTTGACAACGTCGGGTTGTTTCTCAGTTAAATCCTTTTATGAGAAACTAATGAATGGCAACACGAGATTTTTGCATACGTACCTTTGGAAGTTAAAGGTGCCTTTGAAAAGAAAAATATTTATGTGGTTTGTGTTTCGGAATGAGATTCTTACAAAGGATAATTTGGTGAAAAAAAGATGGACTGGTTGTACAAAGTGTGTGTTCTGTGGTGTTGATGAGACGGTTGAACATTTATTTGTTAATTGTAATTTAGCTAAGAGAATTTGGAGATTAGTCCATTTTACTTTTAGTATAACACCACCTCTGGATATTTATAACTTGTTTGGACCATGGCTTAATGGGATAGACAAATCTACTAAATCTAGTATACGCATTGGTGTATGTGCTTTTATTTGGGCAATTTGGAATTGCCACAATGATATTGTTTTGAACAATTTGGTGGTTGATAATTTTTTGCGGGTGGTCCACCGGGCTACTTACTAGATCCATCAGTGGTCTCTACTCCTACCAGACGATCAGCGTGGACGTTTGGTTGCAGGATGTACACGGCTCCTGGCGGTCGTACAGGTTATCTTCAGCCAGGATGGATGGTTGCATGATAGAAGGATTCGATGGAATCCAGATTAGTCTTGTTGGTTTTAAGGTGGCTTGTCCTTGTGGCTACCTTACTGGATCTTTGAACTGTTTTATTTCGTTGCTCTTTGTAATGACTGAGATTGTGTTGCTTAATAAATAGCCGTGTGCATCTATCCGATGCAGAGGCTGGGTTTCCATTCCAAAAAAAAAATCTATACTAAGATATATTTATTTTAGTGACACTTAATAATATGAGACCAGGAGAATAATAAACATGTAATAATGGTTTTTGGAATAGGAAACATATAATTTTTTGGAATAGGTAAAAGGCCCGCAACACCTTTTACCCCGGTTGGTGACTTCAACCGGGGAAAAAGACCCCCCCCTCCACTATATAAAACCTGTCAGCCTTCTTTTCTCCTCATGCCACTCACTTTGGAGGACATATTCTAGTTGTGGGGTGTTTGCTCTTTTGTTTTTCCCTCTTATGCACAAGAGGTGTTCGATGAAATGCCCGGGAGCATAACGTCATCTCAGCTCGCAGAAAACAAACATGATTTAATTTGTACGAGCCACACTTAATTAAATAAGCGATGTCCTCCTTCTTTCCTCCTCGGTCGAGGTGCCAACTTTAGTGTTTCATCTGTCAATGTAACATTGGTAATTTCTCTATTCACGGTGTTCTGTAAGGGTTTTTAATTAATAATCATATAATGCAGATGAACCAGCAATGGATGTACGATGACCGACGCTCTGTCGCGTTCATGAAAGGCGTGGGTTATTTTCTCGAGGTGGCACAGGCAAACAAGAAGAAGAATTTTATGTGTTGTCCATGTGTTGTATGTCGGAATCAGAAGGAACACTCTTCTTGTCGTGGGATAATCACGGCAGATGTTACCGGGGGTAACTGATCTTGGGGCAAGTCGACACAGGTATTCGGGAGAGGGTTTAGCTCGAAGGAAGACATGGCGGAAAGCAATCTAAGAGCCGGAAAATAACTCGCCGGATCTCAATATGAATTATGCTGAATACTCGATAACTGGTGTTACAACTATGACTTGAATCTCTGGCAAACTAAACCTAGGGGCCGGTTTATAAAGCACCCGTACACCCCTAACTTGCCCTTCAAGGCACATCTTGAATCCTACTCAAACTCCACATACAAACCCTAACTTCCCTTACCGCAACCCACAATCCGGGTTACGAATCTTACAAGCCTTTGGGCCTTCCGGTAATCTCTTTACCCCTAGCCGGATATCGCTCAGCACACCTCGGGCCGGATTATAACTTGAAGTGGGCCTACCGGGTTACTATCCCCCCATCAGTAGTCCCCAGGATAGCGCGGGTTTCACGGATTCATCCTTGAAGCGCTCGCTATTCCCTGAAAAAGATACGAAACACCCAAGTTCATGGGGATCGAGTTAAATTGCTTCGATAGATGGCTATGCACAGCTCCATGACGGCCATACGATAACTCGATCCCCCCCCGAATGCCTAACATGCCTTACCAAACTTGAACCCTAAAATGCCAAGATTCCACTCACGATACCGGTCCCTGATATCTCGGGGTAGGTTACGCTTCCTCCGCCAACGGAACATTTTATTCCATTCCGGGCGCATACACCACCAAATCCGCACGGATAATTACTGTCCCGTAGCTTCCGATTTTCCAGTCGCGGGGGTGAGCTCACCACCTCCCTTATAAATATCAATCGAAGGTAACCCTAGGCCTTTCACCTCACCTCATCATACCCTTTCTCCTCGCTCCCTCGCAATTTCCGCCGCCGGAGCTCGCGCACACTACAACAGATAAGACCACTGCCAGCCGCGCTCGACCTCGAGCTATCCCGCACCGCCATCACGCATTGTCGTCGCATCTTCGTTTCTCTCATTGAGGGCTGTGGAACAATACTCAAGCCGCACCTCTCATCACCCTCAATTTCGGACTTCAATCACTTCGGTAAGCCTCTCTCAATCATCCAATTGAACCTCGCAATTTCCTCAATTTGACTTGGATCGGATCTGGATCAACCCGTAAATTACCTTTCTGGTATCGTCAAATCAAGCCGCTTCGGTAGTCCTCAGCTCCTTTAAGCACCTGATGCGTAGTCGCAGTTCATCCCCGCACCTTTATCGACCATCAAACTTTATATAAGATCGCTTCGCAAGCCTTTCAACCTAGATCCGTTCCGCCTTGTTTTTTCCGCTTGTCTCATTAACATCCGGAAAATCCTCTTTTTCCAGCTATTTCCTTCGCAATAAAGGTATGGGCAACCATCCATGTTCGCCCAACCCACCTCCATACGTAAGTAATTAACAATTTACTCAACCTCATCTGACACCCGGAAAATCCTCCATATTTAACATCGTAGCGAGTTATCCGGGTATTATTTTAGCCTTCGCATTGTCTCGATATTTCCAGACTCGGATAATCTGATACTCCGAATTTTACTCCATACATCTCTTGTCCCTTGCAGGTCAACTCCATGGCTCCGAAAAGACAGGGAAGGCACCCGGCTCCGACCAAGACCCCTCAAACCACTTCTGCCAACTGGGGTCGGTCTTTAACGACGAAGGCCAAGCTGGAAGGAATGGCCGAATTAGGAATCCTTCCCTCTCAAAAGGAGATACATTGGAGGGCTCCTGACGATGAGACCCGTCCTACTCCTGCCGGGAATGAGGTAATCTGTTTTACCGAGCACGTGACCCGGGGATTTCGTCCTCCGGGTCACCCTTTCTTCCGGGAAATCTTAAGCCACTACGGCCTCCGGGTGTTCGACATAGGGCCTAACTCTATGCTGAATATTACCCATTTCATAGTCTTGTCCGAATCTTACTTATGCATTCCACCAAGCCTGGATCTTTTTATTGATTATTGCAATGCGAGCTGTGCCGCGAGAGCGATGACGGAGCTCTTCTTACTTGTGGCGGGGTATCTATCCAGCGCCGCAAGCACTCATTAATGCCAACTCTTAACTTGAACTCCCACATCCACAACTGGCAACTATCTTTCTTCTATTGCCATGACACTTCTCCGGATGGTGAGAGGAAATTGCCGGGTTACTCGGAGAGCCTCCTTGAACCCTCCGAGTCTTTTAGCGCTTTTGCACCCGAGCCTGATAGGGAAGCAATTCAGCCCTTTTTGGCCAAACTAGCAGCCCTCTCAGCCCATGGCCTTCTTGGGCTTAATCTAATAAAGACTTGGGTAGATTTCCGGGTTCAGCCCAACTCCATTCGTTCGAAGTTGCTACATGAGTACTCGGGTCACATCACGGACTCCCTCCGCTACTCCACCAAGAACTTCCCTGCTGGCAACACCAACAAGACCATTAAGGGCTTCCTGATGGAGAGGCTAGATGTTATAAAGAACGCTACCGGGCTACCCCCGTTTACTCGGGAGAATCCCGCTCCAGCGGTAAGACCTGACCCCCTTTTTCTTGTTTTAGCACTTTTATCCGCTATAGTCTCTAACCGCTACTTGCATTTACTTGCTCACAGGCTGACGATCCCTTCTGGAAGGTCGAGAACTCTCCTCCCTCCCAAGACCCCGAAGGGGAAAACGAGTCCATTGATGACGACGAGGGTACTCTTTCATAACCTTTATTCCTGCCTTTCATCTGTGCCACCTTTCTTACCACTCGTCCTTCCTTATCTGATACTTACTCGGCTTTCAGGGTCAGAGGACGAAGAGGAGGAAGAAGAAAATGACCCGGAAGCCACCGAGTCTGACCAAGAACCCCCAGTTGGAAACAAAAGGAAAGCTAGAGGGGTAGTTGAAAAGGTTCCCTTCTCTTCCATGTCTTGTGCGCCTTACTCCTTTGCCACTATGCATGAACTTAATGTGCGATTATCACATTCACCCTTCTTGAAGGACCCTCTCCCGACTAAACGTAGGGTGACCCGGAGTTCTCCGGGGGATGATCCCCTTAACCCGGGTATCCCCACCTCACCCGCTCATCGAGCCAGCACCCCTCCAGCTCAACCTTCCCAATCTCCTCAACGTCATCCATCTCCTAGTCATCCACTTGCCGGGCAATTTCGCGTACCGCAGCCAGTGCTTTTACCAACGTCATCCGCCTCCAGCTGCGAGCTTCCCCCGGACTATGCTGTGAACACCGGGTAAGCTACCTTTACTTACATTCTCTCGCACTTGTTATCTTTCTTTTTTCCATACATTCCACTAATCAATGTCTCCTTTTTTCCTTTCAGCGCCACAGTTACGCTGAGTGACCCGGATATTCCTGAAGCAGAAAGGCAGGGAGAGGAGAAGCCGAGTAATAACATGGACATTGAGGTTGAGGACAAGGCCGAGGACGGAAATGAAGAAGACCCTTTTAAGGACCCACCTCCACCAAAAACTGCCTCACCCCAGCCCTCTGAGGAGGTGGACGAAGATATCATTTTGGAGACCAAGTCGGGTTCTCCTAACCCGGACACTCAAACGGTCCGGGTTTCGACCCCCAGACCCGGAACAACCCTTCAACAGGAAGGCCAGTCTTCCGGCCCTTCTCGACTTCGCCCTGAAGACATGACCTTTGCTCAAATGCTAGATGCCCTCCATACCTTGAAGGGTGATGAAGAAAACATACTAGACGCCTTAATAACCAAGCACGAGGTAATCCCGAGTAGTACCAATTGCTTCCACACATAGTCCCCAAGTTCCAAGTAAATTACTAAGTAACTTGCTTGGAACTTTGTATAATGTTTCTGGCTAATCCCTCTTCATGCTTCCTTATAGGACTATGTTTCACAGTTGGAGAAGAAGCTGGTCAAGTCCACCAAGCGTATTGAAAAAGAAACGGCCCTTCGTGAAGCTGCGGAGACTGAAGCTCGCAGGTGCCAAAAAATGACGAAAAGGTACAGGAAAAGAGCTCACAAGGCTAACGACAAACTGACAACACTTTCCGTGCAAATTGCTGAAGTTTATCGTACCGCGACCGGTAAGATTTTTAATTTTCACCTTTTTTATGACCCGGATTCCTTTGATATGAACCACTGTACTTGCTTACTTATTATCTTTGCTCCTTTTGCCTCTTTAGCAGGCCCAAGTGATGCTGCCCCCGAAGAAGATGACGCTGCTAAGCTAAAAACCATCAAAAATACTCTTCGCCAACTTTGCGGCGGAGTTAGCTGGATACTTGATGAGTTGCGACTGCCGGGTGTCAGGCCAGATAATATGAAGAGATTACTGGAATTCTGCTCCACGATCCCTGAGTGGATTTGGCACTGGAAACGGTCCTCCTGCCGATTTGGGGTAACCCGGGGGCTCGCGTTGGCTAAAGCCTACGCTCCCAAGCTAGAGCTGGCCAAACTTATGAGCAGATTTCCAGAGTTCAACTTGGATGGGTCCAAGTTTTTGCCAAAGGACTTCAAGGCTATTCAGAAATAAGTCCGTCATCCGGCTAGCGTTATCGCTGATAGCTTAGAGATTGATGTGATTCTCCCTGCTTATGATGCTAATGACAAGATTGTCAAGGCGAACCGCCCCCAGCCGTACGATATGCTTGCCCGTTGGAGGGAGGAGGCAATCAAGGTAAGGGACGAAGCTGCCAAGAAGGCCGATGCCGACTCTGCTCCTGCAACTTCGCAGCCCGGGACTGCTACTGATCCGAGTGGCGCCGCCACCACCAGTGGCAACAAGGGCAAGGCCAAGATGGATCCTGCAGCTTGAAGTAATGAATATCACCTATCATTCCATATGCGTCAGTCGGCAAAGCGTTGTTAAAACAGCTTTATTATTTGTTTAAGCGGAGCGCCTGTGCTCTTTTGATACTTTAGGGTTTTTGTAATATTTTTGTTTAAACTCCCGATGCACTTTGCGCCCCTTTGGGCTTTTGATTAATGTGTCTTTGCATCCGCTTGTTCTTGATATTCACTTACTTTATTCTTGATACCTTGTGCCTTTACTTTTTTTTATGCTTTCCTTGGCGAGACCCGACCTCCGGGTTTCGTTGTCATCTGGGGAACGGGCTTACACCCGGATCCCTAAGCCCCCGAGACCCGGATGCATGGCTCGTTGGAATTTCATCGGCTGGATAATGCTGTTTCTTCTTCAGAGCTCACAAGTCCCCCAGTCCGGGTTTCCGCGTCCAGGACACGTGATTGTTTCTTTTCAAGGAAACGAATCGCCTGTCGCTAAATGCCCAAGACTTCAGGACAGCTTTTTATGATGTTTGAAGTTATGCTTGATAATCGTTGAGTTTCCGGCTGCTAGCCTTATACTCTGCATAGCTTGTGGTTTAGATGACCCTTTCAACTACCTTGTACTATAAGCCGGCTTTCGCGTGGATACCATGTTGTTACATCAATACGAAAACGGGGTCAAGCAAGTCCCGTTTGGGTCTCATGACCGACAATAATCGTAAGCGAACGAATCATGCCACTTTGTTGCGAGTCACATCGAGCTTAAGTAAGAATAGCCGAGAAATTTGGACTTCTTTGTCCGGTTATAAGATTGTAGCCGCACTCGTTTTTTCGAGTGACCGGCCCCTATAACTCATTGGCATCAAGGCCGGGTCTTTTTTGAGTTTGCAGCTGTGCTTATAGGAGCAACCAGCCCTCAAGACCTGAATATGCACACCGTATAAATGACAATTGCCTCTTTTCTTGATAATCCCCTTTTTATTTGATATGAGAAAATTAGGCCAGCAAGCCGCCTCATTAAAAACCCATCCAGTCCCCAAGGGTGCCCCGGATAGGAAAAGAGTGCGTCTGAAACCTGCTGCCTGTTACATCGTTTTTTGCTAAGTATAATACGGACGTAGCTGAGCCACGTTCCATGGTCTATCTCTTTCTTGCATAGGTGCAGTAGTGTGAGCAGTGTCGTTGATTGTGGCCGATTCTTCTCTTGCATCTACCAAGTAATATGACCCATTATGCAGACTCCGGCTTACGATGAAAGGTCCTTCCCATGGTGGCGATAGTTTGTGCTTTCCCTCGTTTGTCTGAACCAAGCGCAGGACCAAGTCTCCCTCCTGGAAGACCCGGCTTTTCACCCGCCGGCTATGATATCTTCGCAAGTCCTGCTGATATATGGCTGACCTTTCCAAGGCTTGCTCCCTTTGTTCTTCTAACATATCCACGGCGTCTTGCCGGGTCTTCTCGTTCTCCACTTCGACATAGGCTGTCACTCTTGGTGAATCATGAATGATGTCGCTTGGTAATACTGCTTCTGCGCCGTAGACCATGAAGAAAGGTGTCATCTGGGTGGATCGGTTGGGTGTAGTATTGATACCCCAGACCACGGAAGGAAGTTCTTCAACCCATGCCCCAGCGGCCCTGATACAAGGAACCCTCAGTCGTGGTTTCAATCCACGAAGTAGCTCTTGGTTCGCCCTCTCCACTTGCCCGTTGGCTTGCGGATGTGCCACTGATGCTACATCAAGCCTGATTCGATTGCTGCCACAAAATTTTTCCATCTCTCCAAGGGACATGTTGGTTCCATTGTCGGTAATTATGCTGTGGGGGTATCCAAACCGGTATATAATTCTTTTCAGGAACTTGACTGCTGTGGCCGCTTCGCAATTGGTGACCGGCATAACCTCCACCCATTTGGTAAACTTATCAACAGCCACTAAAAGGTGCGTCTTCTTGCACGGTGACATATGGAAGGGGCCAACCATGTCCATACCCCAAACAGCGAATGGCCAAGTTAATGGGATGGTCCGTAACTCCATAGCCGGCACATGAGTTTGGCGAGCGTACCTTTGACATCCGTCGCACCTTGCCACTATCCTTTCTCCTTCGTCACTGGAGTAGATCTCGCCGACGACAAAGTTCTTCATGTTCTTCCGAGCTTCTCCCGTGATGTAAACACCTTTGGACGCAGGCCCCACGGTGGGCGCCAACTGTCGTGGGATAATCACGGCAGATGTTACCGGGGGTAACTGATCTTGGGGCAAGTCGACACAGGTATTCGGGAGAGGGTTTAGCTCGAAGGAAGACATGGCGGAAAGCAATCTAAGAGCCAGAAAATAACTCGCCGGATCTCAATATGAATTATGCTGAATACTCGATAACTGGTGTTACAACTATGACTTGAATCTCTGGCAAACTAAACCTAGGGGCCGGTTTATAAAGCACCCGTACACCCCTAACTTGCCCTTCAAGGCACATCTTGAATCCTACTCAAACTCCACATACAAACCCTAACTTCCCTTACCGCAACCCACAATCCGGGTTACGAATCTTACAAGCCTTTGGGCCTTCCGGTAATCTCTTTACCCCTAGCCGGATATCGCTCAGCACACCTCGGGCCGGATTATAACTTGAAGTGGGCCTACCGGGTTACTATCCCCCCATCACTTCTCAGAGAGTCATCCACTTCCACCTGTTTTAGTCCGGTTTCATGTCCGAATATAATTGTTGGACCAAGCTCAGAAAAAGAGGGGTTATGATGGAAGACAATGAAGAAGAAGAGAATGATGACAACTATCATGATATGTTCCCTGAATACGGTGTCGGTACTGAAATGGAAGATAACGATGAAGTAGAAGCAGAAGACTGGGCACCAGATGAGCCCATCGATAATCTTGGCGAGGCCATTACGGATGCAAAGACAGAATGCGAGATTGAAAAGGTGAGGGTGAAGTTCGACCAGATGTTAAAAGATCACAAAACATTGTTGTATCGAAATTGCGAAGATGGGCAGAAAAAGCTGGGCAGCACACTGGAATTGCTGCAATAGAAGGCTGAGAACGGTGTGACTAACAGCGTATTTACAAATTTTCTTCAAATAGTGAAGAAGCAGCTTCCTAGAAACAATGAATTTCCTGACAGTACATACCAAGCAAAGAAGCTTGTCTGCCCCCTAAGATTAGACGTGGAGAAGATACATACCTGCATTAATGACTGCATCCTCTACCGCGGTGAGAAGTATGAGAATTCGGAACAATGCCCGGTATACACTATATTGCGGTATAAGATAAAACCAAACGACCCTGGCGATGTTGAGGGTGAGCGCCCCAGGAAGAAGGTTCCTGCAAAGGTGATGTGGTATGCTCCTATAATACCACGGTTGAAACGTTTGTTCAGAAACAAAGAGCATGCCAAGATGTTGCGATGGCACATGGAAGACCGTAAGAAAGACAAGATGTCGAGACAACCCCCTTATGGGTCTCAGTGGAGAAAATTCGACATAAAGTTCTCGCGCTTTGTAGGTGATTCAAGAAACTTATGGTTTGGTCTAAGTAAGATGGCATGAATCCATTTAGTGAGCAGAGCTTCAGCCATAACACCTGGCATGTGACTCTATTTATCTATAACCTTCCTCCTTGGTTGTGCATGAAGAGGAAGTTAATTATGATGCCAGTGCTGATCCAAGGCCAGAAGCAACCGGACAACAACATTGATGTGTACCTAAGGCCATTAGTCGATGAACTTTTACAGTTCTGGCGTGACGAAGGTGTACCTGTGCGGGACGAACATGAACAAACCGAATTTAACCTACGAGCTTTGTTGTTCGTAACCATCAACGATTCACCTGCTCTTAGTAACATTTCTGGACATACAAACAAGGGATACAATGCACACACACTGTTTAGATGACACCAAAAGTATATATCTGGATAAATGTAAGAAGGTTGTGTACCTCGGTATCGTCGTTTTCTTCCGCCCAAGCATCCCTTAAGAAAACCGGGAAAGCATTTCAATGGTGAGGCAGATACCCGGGAGACGCCTATCCTACTACCTAGTGATGATGTATTTTATATGGTGAAGGATTTGACCGTAATCTTTGGAAAGGGTCCTGGAAGACAACCTGTTCCGAATGACGCTGACGGACACACACCCATGTGGAAGAAGAAATCTATATTTTGGGATATGCCCTATTGGAAAATCCTATATGTTCACTATGCGATCGATGTGATACACCTGACGAAGAATCTCTGCGTGAATCTACTAGGCCTCTTTGGCTTGTATGGGAAATCAAAAGATACGTCTGAAGCACGGCATGACCAGCAACACACGGAAGGACGAGACGGCAAGAATCCTGAGCGGTTTCAAGGTGGTCCTGCTAGTTACTCTCTTACCAAGGAAGAGAAGGAAATATTGTTTTGAAGCACTAAGTAGTATCAAGGTCCCGTCTGGCTTCTCGCCGAATATAAAGGGAATAATAAATGTGGCGTAGAAAAAAAATCCAAAACCTGAAGTCTCATGACTGCCACATGCTGATGATGCAATTGCTTCCTATTGCGTTGAGGGGGATTCTACCGGAAAATGTTCGACTACCCATTGTGAAGCTATGTGCATTCCTCAATGCAATTTCTCAGAAGGTAATCAATCTAGAAATTCTATTAGCATTACAGACAGATGTGCTCCAATGTCTTGTCAGCTTTGAGTTGGTGTACCCACCATCCTTCTTCAATATTATGACGCACCTCCTAGTTCACCTAGTCAAAGAGATTACCATTCTTGGTCCTGTGTTTCTACACAATATGTTCCCCTTTGAGAGGTTCATGGGAGTCTTAAAGAAATAAGTTCATAACCGTGCTAGGCCAGCAGGAAGCATCTCCAAGGGTTATGGAACAGAGGAGGTCATTGAGTTTTGTGTTGATTTCATTCCAGACCTTAAGTCGATTGGTGTTCCCGAATTGCAACATGCGGGGAGAATGAGTGGAAAAGGCACACTAGGATGGAAACAAAATATATTTACGGACGGACATTCTTTCAGTAAAGCACACTACACAGTTCTACAAATGTCCACCTTGGTGGCTCCGTATATCGAGGAACACAAGAATATTTTACGGTCCAAAAACCCAGTGCTGTCTCAATCCTTGATTAATGATGAACACATGGATAGTTTCAGCGCGTGGTTGCAGACAAAACTTATGAATAACAACATTGTTGGAGATCAGTTGTACTTGTTGTTCAGGTCGCCATCTTCGACTGCACTGACTTTCTAAGGGTACGAGATAAACGGGAATACATTTTACACGACCGCACAAGATAAAAAGAGCACCAACCAAAATAGTGGTGTCCGTTTCGATGCAACCGGATATAATGGGAAAACGAGACATATTATGATTACATAGCGGAGATATGGGAACTTGACTATGGACCTGATTTTAAGGTCCCTCTGTTTCGGTGCCAATGGGTAAAGATGACAGGAGTAAAGGTAGACCAGCAGTTCATAATGAAAACAGTGGATCTCAACAATCTTGGGTACATAAACGAACCATTCGTCCTAGCCAAAGATGTGGCTCTAGTTTTCTATGTGAAGGACATGTCTACCCAACCGAGGAAAAGAAATGATAAGAAATCTAGTACACATACGGTGAGCCGAAGCACCACATAGTTCTTTCAGGGAAAAGAAACATCGTGGAAGTGGAGGACAAGACAGACATGTGAGAAGATTATAATAACTTTGAAGAAATCCCTCCCTTAAGAGTGAAAACAGACCCAAGCATCGCGTTAAATAATGAATATGCTCTATGGCTAGTTGGGGATAATGTATTAATCTTTCATGGTTCATATAATATTGGTAGACTACTATGTAATAATGTATCAAACCTTCATGGTTCATGTATTTGGATTAGTTCACCTCTGTTTTCCACATGTTTTGTATGAAATGCACCGTCGAGCGTATGCAGGGGGAATCTGAATTGTACGGTCGATGAACTGGAGGATTTGTAGATATACAGAACAAAACACACGATCGGGCGTATGAAGGGGAATCTGAATGCTTTTTATGGCTGATGAGTGCCCACTGAGTGCCGAACATGTATGAGAGGTGGGCTATATATAGGGTCGTGTGACTTATGAAGTGGTCGTGATATCATTCTGATCCAATGGCTCAGAAGCAATCCAAAGAAACACAACGCTGATCCAACGGCTCACAAGCGCTCGAAGGAAACACACGATCTGTGTGCTTCTTCCCGAAAGAAACACAGCAATGATCCAATGGTTCAGAAGCCTCCTAAAAGAAACACACCGCTGATAGAACAGTTCATAAGCACTCGGAGGAAACACACGAACCGTGTTCTCATACGATGTGTTGTTTGGTTGGATAGTTTGAAACAAAGTCTGGAATAATTCAAACAAAGTAGCGGAATAATTCAAACTAACAAAGTAGCGTAATAATTCAAACTAACCCTAATACATCAGACTAACTTTGACCGAGGCCTAAGCCGCGTCGTCTCGGTTAACAGGTGGCAGGGTACATGGGTAGCTAGACCAGCAATACGGAACAACAATGAATGCATAGACAAACCATTTGTCCGAGGCCAGGTTTAGTCATACTCCTGCCTAGGAATGTAATACATGTACTCGTAGTCGTCAAAGTCTTCGCCGTCATCATTGCTGTCATGGGATTGAATCTCGGCGGGTGAGCATCCCTGGACTGCAAGTGAGGGTATCACATGCGGGAGTTATCGCCAGTTGTGATGTAGTTCATGACGCTCTAGAGAGTCCGGCCTCGCCACCAGAGCCGACGGTCGGCTTCGTTGAAGTTCAAAGGAGGTGGGACATCCTCCTCGTGCCTGGCGAGCGCCCTCTTACGCCGATTGATGAAGAAGGTGTCCCGAGTCGGGAGGTAGTCGGGATGCCAGCGAGGATCCCGATGATGCTCTAGTGTGAGCTCGAGGTAGTAGTGGTTCGTGATGGCCGTCCTGTCCGCCATACCTTGAGGGACAGGAGGGACCGGCACGTCTCCAGCGCTCAGGTACCAGCCAGTGGGGACGGTGTAGCCGGGCGTGCAGGGGTAGTTCGAGGCGCAAAGCTCCTCCGCCTGCGAGTAGGTTAGAGTTGGTACTGTGGTAGCCATGGGAGAGTGATGAGGTTGCAGATATTAGTTTAGATGTGATATGGTAATGCCGGACAAGCCTTCATATATATATATATGGGGTGGAAAGCGCGGGAAGAAATATGGTGGGAAGAGAAAGCGCGGGAAGAAATATGGCGGGAAGAAATGTGGCGGGAAGAAAGATAGTGGGAAGAAATGTTTGAAAATTCAAAAATTGTTACTAGTTCAAATAATTAGAATAATTATATTTTTAAACATAAAATATATGTGAAATGTTTATGCAATTTTTAACACTTTTCATATTGAAAGTTTCTCCAAATTCAAAACAATTCATAAACTAGGTTTTTTAAAATGTTTGAAAATTCAAAAATTGTTCCTAGTTAAAATAGTTAGAATAATTATTTTTTTAAACAGAAAATGTATTTGAAATGTTCATGCAATTTTAAATACTTTTCATATTGAAAGTTTCACCAAATTCAAAACCATTTTAAATGTATTTAAAAAAGTATTTGAAATGTGGCAGGAAAAGAAATGGCGGCAGGCTGGTGCAACTGAAACAGGGGCCTTTTACCCCGGTTGGTGCCACCAACCGGGGTAAAAGGGTTGGTGGTGCGCGCGAAACAAAGGGCCCGAGGTAAAAGGAGGTCTTTTACGCCGGTTTGTGCCACCAACCGAGGAAATAGAGGGGGGTACCTATATAACCTCGGGCGGTGGCTCCGCCCGAGGTAAACCCGCAGAAGATGAAGGCACCCGAGACGAAGGCCACCTCCACACCGTCAGGTTGCCCGCCGCCGTGCCACCTCCGCGCCCCCCCCCCCCCCCGCCGTTGTGCTCCTCCACGCCACCGCGCGCCTCGTCGCCGCCGTACCCATCCTCGCCGCCGTGCCACCGCGCCCTCACTGCGGGCCTCCTCGCCGCCGAGCCCTTGACGCTGAGCCCTGCGCAGCCGTGCCTCCTCCGGCCTCCTCAAGGTGAGCGGCACCGTCGGGCCCTCCCCGCGCGCGCAGCCCTAATTTTTTTAGGTAATTTAGTTAGTTGTAATATTAGTATTAGTACTTAGTAATTTTAATTACTGTTATTGGTAATTAGTATTTGTACTGTAATATTAGTACTTAGTAATACTAGTACCGTTAGTGAATTAAAAAATTAACATTAGGAATTCAAATCCAGAACCTGATGCCAACTTGTAAAATTGATATAAATCAAATATTAGTCCAAAAATTATGAGGTTTGAACCACTGGATAGCTATGTAAATTCTGTATCCATTTATAAAAAAATATAGCATAGGTGCAGAAAATTCTAGAGAATGATTTATTTTGCCAAAACAGCTCAAAAACACCAAATAATTCCTAGTTTGAGTTCTACAAATCCAAATCCTATAAAATTGTAGTCTCTGGATTCCTTAGAACATGTAGAACACACTGGAACCATATAAACTCAAAGTTGTATCATGCACACACTTTCTATTTCAAAAATGGTCAAATTAGTAATCAGCCTCTAATTCAAATTCTAAAAGGTATTTTTGAATGAAACCAATTGTGTTGACTTGATAATTGTGTCCTCTGTCCATAGACAACAAGGCCCAATTTTTACAGAGACATAAAAGTGAGTGTAAATAAATTCTACTAATATTAGTAGTTAATATTAGTACTTAGTACTTAGTAATATCAAGAATTAATATTAGTACTTAGTATTTATTCGAATTAGTAGTTTTTACTTAGTTAACATTTTACATTTTTTTACTTAGTCAATTGTTTGGCTTAGGAATATTAGTAATTAGAATTATTAGTTTATTAAAATATTTAAGTGACTGACTTAGTATTTATTAGAATTAGTACTTAGTATTTATTAGAATCAGTAGTTAATATTAGTTTTATTAGAATTAGTAGTAGTAATGGGACTTATCAAATATTAGTAATTAGAATTATTAGTACTAATGGGACTTAGCAAATATTAGTAGTTTGACGGTGTTTTTTAGTACTTAGTGGTAATTTGACATATGTGAAACTTGATTTCATTTGAATTTATTGAAATATTGAAGTGATTGACTTCTTCAAATATTTGACTTACTAAAGTATTTTATCTTCCATTTTTATTAGTTGAGCTATGGACGACAGAGAGGGTGAAGAATAGGTGTTCACGATAATAGAAGAAAATACACTCCCCGTTGGACCCAATGACGGTGGAGGTCAAGACGACGACTCGGAGTACTTCAATGATTCAGGTCACGGAATGGAGAAAGAAGAGCAATTGCAAGGACCGGATGTGGAGGCGGATAAAAGCAGCGATGAACAAGCCTTAGTGAAGGCCATGGAACCTACTGCATTGACGTCGTCTACCAAGAGGTCGAAACGAGGCCCGGCTCAAGAGATGAGCTCTAAAGAGCATGTGGTAATCGAGCAAGTCTATCGATCCGGCAAACCTGCTTGGCCCATTAGTATTGCAACTAAGTTTACAAGTCAATGTGGAGTTATTGTTAGGGACATCATCCCGATAAGTATTGAAGATTGGAATGAGCCACCAAAGGACGAAGACGATCCCGATCGTCCTGCAGTTTATTTTGTCTCAGATCGGTCCAAACAAGCTCTTTTTGACAAGGTCATGAACCATTTCAGTATACCAAAATGTGATACCAAGGAGACAAAATAGGAAATGCACGCCGCAGTCATGCACTGGGCTCTTAAGAAGATGGCCGAGGCTTTAATGCTTACATGAAAATATTATGGAAAGAATATCAAAAGAAAAATACAGTCCCAAAATTCGAGGGGCCGCTAGAGAAGCAGAAGCAACACTAGCTAGCATTTCTGGCATACAAGCAATCAGAAAAGGGTAAGAAAAGGTCAGCAAAGAATGCGGCAAATGCAGCGAAGAAGATGTATCACCATAAAATGGGTTAGGGTGGCTACAGAGTTGCAGTACCTAAGTTTGACAGACTTGAGGGAGATCTGTGAGAGAAGGGGATCATTCCAGGTACACATGATTTTCCGCGGAGGTCAAGAAATTGGTTACTTGGCATAGGGCAACGTTTGACGCATAAGGGAACCTTATTATGACTGAAAAAATAAAGGCCCCCTTGGCACTTGCGAAAGTCTTCAAAGAGGTTCAAGTGAGAGATTTCAAGCCGAATCGAGAGAATGACGAGATATCAAAGGCCCTCGGGAATCCGGAACATGGCGGCTGGACTCGAGGCAAAGGACGATATTTGTAGTGCTTTGGATTTAAGAAGGAAGATTGTCTATATCCATATAAAAGCCGAGAGAGAGGAAAGAGACGGAAGGAGGCGCAGGTCGAAGAACGGGTTGGTTTCTTGGAAGCCGCAGTTATGCGGCAACGACATCAGATTAATGAGCTTACTTTACAGCGCTCCGAGGAGCAAGACCCTACATTCGACTAAGCAGACCCATCTCAATACCAGAGCATCGTGGCTTCAACGGAAGTCCCGGCTGGCGCTGCAACGGTGATTGATACTACACATATGATTGTTGATGCTGCTGCACAGACGGAGGCTGTGGATACAATCAAGGACAAGACATGTTGTGAGCTATATGTGTCGATCTCGAACGTATCCATCAAGGTGGCGGACGGCTATGCTTTACCTTGTGTAGAGGGAGAGACCTGCCATGGTCGTCCGATTACACCTATCTATTGTAACATCCTAATTTTTGGAGGACAGGAAAAACTTATTTTCAATAACCCAAAAATCAGGGCCAACAAAAACTTTTTGATATGTTTGACTAATGCTTGTGTTACTTTTATATTTGCTTGTTGCTTGTGTTTGTGTTTGAGTTTGTTAACAACTAACATTAAAACCAATTATCACAATTTTCCTAAAACTTAACCACTGTGATCAAGTCATGGCAAGAAACCTTATCCCCTTCATCTATCACCCTCTTTTGACAAAAAACATTTTTTAAAAATGTTTTGATTTTAGAAGAAACTCAACAGCTAAGTCTTCAGAAAACAAAAGGTATTTTCCAAAACTATATGAAAAGTATTTTGGAGGTAATCTCCCCTACCTGTTGATACGTCATAAACGTATCCCTAATTTGTGATGTTCCATGTTGTTTTCATGTAATTTCCCACATGTTTGATATACACTTTATGTCATTTTT
Source organism: Alopecurus myosuroides (assembly GCA_028641055.1). Lineage (NCBI taxonomy): Eukaryota > Viridiplantae > Streptophyta > Magnoliopsida > Poales > Poaceae > Alopecurus > Alopecurus myosuroides. The sequence goes on along the minus strand of CM054059.1, from coordinate 112,560,522 downwards.
ATCGATTTCCGGACTAACCTATTGACAAGATGCCATAGAGTCAGTTCCTTTGTGATGTTTTTAGTTTCAGAAAAGTTGTTCTGGAAATATTCTCAGAATTGAAAAGTTCGAAGTCCGGAGTTCTTAGAAATCCCGGAGGTTCCACGGAATCCCAAAAGAGACCCGGAGGGGGGCCTCATGGGGCACACACCATAGGGTGGTGCGGTCCCCCCTTGGCCGCCCCATGGGGTGGTCTGCCCCCCCCCCCCCCAGGAATCCACCGCCTCCGCCCTTTCGCCTATTTATTCCTCCCCGATGCGTAAACCCTAAAGAGATCCCACTTTTCCCTGAAAAACACCCAAGGCCGCCGTCATCTTCATCCCGAGATCAGGAGGGTTCTGGAGCTCCCCTGGCGGGAGGGAAATACATCACCGGAGGGGTCTACACCACCATGCCCTCCTCCGAAGTGATGCGTGAGTAGTTCATCCCTGGACTACAGGTCCATAGCAGTAGCTAGATGGTTGTTCTCTCCACTTTGTACCTCATGTTTAGATCTTGTGAATTTCCTAACATGATCAAGATCATCTTTATGTAATGCTACATGTTGTGTTTGCTGGGATCTGATGAATGTTGAATGCTATGTCTTTTGATTATCAATCTATCATGTTATCTTACAATCTATCATGTTATCTTAATGCATATGTTATTTATGATCTTGCATGCTCTCTGTTATTACTAGTTGCTCTAGCCAAGTAGATTCTAGTAAATCCAAAGTATTTATGCTCGATAGTAGGTTCATGCCTCCTTTGCATCTCTGCTCGAGTGATAGAAACGTGACAGATGGAGGATGTCTTGTTTCCATTAGGGAGAAAACAACAATGCTTTTTCTAAGGATGATTGTATTGTTTACATTACACACTTTGCTTACTGCAATTATCTGTTGCTTGCAACTTAATACCAAATGTTTGTTCGGATGATATTCATAGGGTGGATTATTAGTCATAGATGCAGTTGGATAACGGTCTATGTATCTTGTTGTAATGCCAGCATGAATCACATAGCAATCTTTATGTCTTGCATATGCACTACGGTGTCACCTTCATTTGTGTCAATTTCCCAGCTGTAATTTGTTCACCAAACATGTTATTTATCTTTTACGGAGAGACACCACTAGTGAACTAGGTCCCGGGTCCTGTTTTCCTCATACTGATAAATCATCTACTGCTTTCATACTCCTCTCATACTGATGCTACTATTTTCCTACTGTTTTCATACTGTTTCCCAGACCATACATTTAACCTCTTTGTGTTCAGCAAAACCGGTGAGATTGAAAACCTCACTTCTTTGTTGGGGCAAAGTGATTTGATTGTGTTAGGTTCCACGTTGCTTCTTAACCGGTAGTGCGCCCGTCCATCTTTGCTGCTTCAACCTTCTGAAGTCACTCCTTCCTCCTACTGCTCGATTAAACCTTGGTTTCTTAATGAGGGAAAACTGCTGCTCTGCTCATCATACCTTCTTCTTGGGCTCTCCCAACGAACGTGTATTCACACGCATCACCTGTTTTCAACCAAGATATTTTGCAAGTATTCCAAAAAAAACCCATCTCATTTTCTCTTTTTGCAAAAACTATAAGTGGGGACTATATTACCCATGTGTTTTTCTTCGATTATATTCTTTTTGAAATAACAAGATTTGAGCTGAACCTCTTTACAAAATCCTCTTGTCGTGTAATGTCTTGATCACTACCTTTATCTAACACTTGAGAAAACACCTCGCAATTAAATTAAATAACCCTTTTTGCTTGAGTGATTGTTATTACCTGTTTTGTGTGATCTTATCTTGTGCTTGCCTTGAAGTATTTATTTATGTTTTTTTGATGAACATCTATTTTTTTAAGTGAATAAAACCTAGTAATAACAAGACCAAGCATCAATATCATATTCCTTTTTATGTCCATCTCAGCTTTTGTTTTCTTTAAAAACTTCCAACTTTTGAGACATGCCTCTATGTCAAATCTTGATATATTCATCAATGCACCTACATGGATCTCATGTTTAATATCTATAATATCCATCCAAGTTGTTAATTTCGATATTGAAACACTTTGGTATCTTATTTCAAAGTCCTTTAGAAGGCATCCCCAAAATAATGATCATATCTGTATTATCTTGAAGCACTTTGTCCATGTTACTCAAAATCCCTCCTTATTGTTTTCAAGCCCCATCAACATACACTTTCCATCTACATGACTTATATATTACCTCCATGTGGTCCATTTTTATTTTCAATGACCATTTAATTATTCATCTCTCATTGTTTTTGGCCTAGTAAATAAACCCCTGTTTTCACCCTTTTTCCACTTGGTGCCTCAAAAATTTTCAAACGGGTTGTTTATTAAAAAATAACTTTTGATACCTACATTATATATTATCTCATCCAAACTCAAAAATATTTGCTTTAAAAACATTTTACTATTTAATATTTTCCATTTTTCCAAAAGGCCAGAAATGGACTTTTAAATATTTTGTGAAGAAAAGTATTTCCAAAAATCTTGGAAAATTTACCAAACATGCCTATGGTGATGTGGGACTATTTTACGAAAAAACATTCTCTTGTTGTGATGAAAATTTTGGAGAAAACGTTTAAAAACAGTTTCTGCCCTTTTTGAAATTCCAAAATTATGTGAAACAAATATTTTCCAAAACTCTTGAGGCCACCATACCTAGATTACATTTTTGATTCTCTATCCATTGGACATGATCTTTCACATATGTTCTTTTCAAAATATTTGTGAAAACAAGTAAAAACCCTCACTGGTATATCTGGTCACTAGTGAGTTCACCCTTGTCCTGGACAATAATTGGACTCTCTCTACCTATCTCCTACTCTGGGAGATACAAAACTTCTTACTCAACCCCCTGGACATGATCTCTCTCCCCAAAAAACCCTCCCTTCTCCTCCACACCTCCTCTAACAACAAAGAGCCAATGAACATCACAGGTGGACGTCAAGCTCTCCCTCACTCCCCACGCCTCGCTCCCTCTCTTTTTCAACTAGCCTCACGAGCACTCCACAAGCACACTCGTGCACTCCCTTGCCCTCACTCTCTCTCATTCCTCTCCTTCTCCTTGACAAACACCTAAGGGCGCTGGATAGATGCCATTTATTGCCGATGCCCCCGCGCATGTCCTACCTTCTCCTCTCACTTTTGGGCTGCCCTCACCATGCCACACCCCCCTCACAACACTCCACCCAAATAAATCCCCTCTGGCCGGCTTGGCTGAGTCACCATGGCCGCCATGAACGCGGGGCGCCCAGCTCTTTACTATCTACCTGGCCGCAGCACCTTACCTCCTCCCTAGTCGATCTTAAGCATCAAAAGCCTTCTGCCTTGCTCGTCAAATCGCCAGAATCAAACCAGAGTCTTCGCAGACAAACTCCTCGTCGTGCCGTGAGCACAGGTTGTTTCCGCCCCTCTCCTCTCTTCCCCTACCTTGCTAGGTTGCTCTAGAAGTTCGTGCCCCGCTTGATTTCTACTTCCACTCCCTGCCGGGGCACCATCGACCACGACCTTCTTTCGCTGCCGCGGATCCTTGGCAACCACCCCGCTCCGGCCGTTCCCATCAAGATCCAATCGGAGTATCGGCTCTGAATTGTCTCCCTGGACCTCCTGGTGCTGGTCACGCTTGCTGGAACCCCCTAAGACCACCGGCGTCGAGGTCTCCAGCCATCTGAGCAAGGACGGGCGGACACCGTTGGCGCAAAACGACGCCGTCAAATCTCAACTGTCGGATCCCCATCCAACGGCAAGATAACTCTTCACCTAGGGCCTCTTTGGCGGATGGTCCAGTCGTGGCCGACTGCCGGCTTTTTGATTTGTCTTCACCAGTGGGAAAACCTAGCAGGCTGGCCCAATCGCAGATCCGGCCTCTTCGCTCTCGCCCGAAGCAGATCCGGCCCTTTTACCTTTTTCTGCGGGTTGTTTATTTATTTCCCTGCAGATCCATTTCTGATGCTTCACTTTTAATCGAAATGAAAATGTAAATAAGTAAAACTTGCCAAACCAAAAATCACAGTTATAGAGATACATTTTGTTAACCATATCCTACTTGTATATCTAGGTTTTGTGGTGTACTTTAGGAGAACTAAAATAAATACCAGAACTACTCATTTACACCATTTAATTAATAACTTGAGTTTTATGTCTCAAAAACATGCAAACTAAATTTTTCTGAGTAGCCCTTGTTGACCTATCTGTGGCAGTTGACCTTGTGTTGACTTGAGTTGTTGAGTGAAAATGACATGCATGTTTGTTTAGGGCTAGAGAGCAATTCTATGATTTATTTAATTTTATTGGTGATGTATTTTGATGTGAATCCAATTGTGTTGGTTTTATAGTGACTAGGAGCACCTAATTATAGGTTTTCATGATTTTAGGAGATACAAATAGCCTTGGTGGTTTATTTAGTGTTCATCCCTTTTCTGCTTATTATTGCTATGTCTTGGTTAGTTATTATGTTATATTGTTTTTGTTATAAAAGTGATTCCTACCATGTGTAGGGTATTAATCCATGTTTTAGATGTGCTTTGAGGGTGTCACTATCATGTTAGGGTTTGTGTGTGAAAAAACATGTTTGTTAGTAGTTGTCTTATTATTTAATGTTTCCTAGCAATTAGAAGTTCCTCTTGTTATTTTATTATTTGAGCAAACTATTTTGAGTGATTAATTTAGTTTTGATTGCCATAGCATAGATATTGTTATTTTAGCATATTATACTTGCTTTCATGATTGAATTGGCTCTAGATCATTTGGCATGCATTGCTTGTTTCAGGGCTGGACCCAAAAATAATTATGAGAGACGGCATAATAGTTGACTGGGGGCATTCCTTGTGAAAATTTATAAAAAATTAATATTTTTTATATCAAATATGAACAAATACAAGCGGAAGCCAAAAATTTGAGTGGGGGCATAGGCCCCCACTCATGTGTACCTGGGTCTGCCCATGGCTTGTTTTAGATGTTTTTTTGCCATAATTGTTATGTGTATGCTTAACTATTTGTGCATTGCTTAGATTTCTAATTTGATATTACTATCATGTATAGGTGTTGTTTTATCTGTTCTATGGATGTTATCTTATATATCTATCATGTTATAATAGTTCTTGTTTCATGTTCTATTATGGTTATGCTTGTATACGTGTCTAAATAGTCATTTTTCATATCTAGTTTTAGTGGTTGTTTTGCTCCATGATTATTTTGATGCATTGAATGATGCCATGATATGTTTAGTATAGATATGTCTCTGTTATTAGGCTTCTTAGACACTAGTTATATTATTTCTCCATGTTTATAAAAACATGTGTTACTATGGGCTTGTAGTATTGCTTGTTACTTTTTCCTATGCATGTGTAGTTGTTTCTAGTTGTTTTCTTGTTATTTTATTCATCCTCGTGAATGATCAAAGAGTCATTTAACCTTATTTGTGCATGATATGAGAGTGGCACACCCACTGGACTCATGCCATTTTGGTAGAGGATCCATAACATCAATTCTAGTGATATTCATGTGTATTGTCTGTGCATGTTTTGCTTGTTGGTGTGTACCCTAGTAATATTGTTTGTGAGTGTACTTGTTTGACGAAATGATTTTTGTATGTTTACTTTGTTACCAAGTTCTTTCCTTTGTTTGGTTTCGATTGGGTGTTTTCGTTTTCATTTTACGACGTTAGATAACAAAGACGGTATTGTTTCCCGGAGAGGTTATTATTGCAACTCTTGTTTATTTCAAGAGCAAGACCAAGACCAGTGCCAAGGCAAGCCACTCTAAATTCTTGCTCGTTTATTACTTATCATTATCTATCATGCATGTTATACTTCTGGAGTTTTACAAAAGTTCATTCAAAAACTATTTTCTTAAGTGGACTATACCACTACCTTTTTATGCATCCAATATGCTATATCCACTATGTAATCTTGGTGTTACCAAGCCCTTAGACATTTTGGTATTATCATTTACTTAACCTAAGTCCCTTAGTGTACATTTTTAAACTTGGTGTTTTTAGAAAACAAAAGCTTTGGAAAAACCCCGAGGAAAGGGGGGACCTTGTCCGAGGGAGGTTTGTGAAGGAGGAAATGTTTTTCGACTTGTTTTCCAAAAATGACACGTAACCTAGTCTTCGCCGGTAACCAAGCCGTGCTGCCACATTACCCCAATATGGGAACGGGATCTAGCTAAAAGCTTGTCGGTGTTAGTCCGTGTCTACCTCAATGTGTTATAGGGGTTAGAGTCTCCCGAACCGAATTGTCGCCAGAAAGGGAAGCATGGGACATTCAGAGTGTGGGATTAAGTTCACCACCAGTTGCAACAGTTGGGTCTCCTGTCATGGCGGTGTGTTGTCAGGGGAAACCGGATAGACACGGCTAACTCAGTCGGTGCCGAGGAGAACAAACCCAATTGAAGAGATAGCAATTTACTAGAACTTGCATAGCGGATAGTTAGGACTAGTTATCTCATGTTTTGCATACTGTCTTGGACAGTCCGTGGTTGTTCATGGCGGATGTGCTGGATCTTGTGGATTGTGTACACCTCTGTAGAGTAAAACTATTCAGAATAGCCGCGTCCTCGGATATGGACAGTTAAATGGCCATGTAGCTAGCATTGTGTCACTGTTTTCAAAAACCTTGAAAAGTGTTTTGGAATTGTACCTGGGGGGTACTTGGAAAGGGAATGATTGTACCTTTGAGGTACTGGAAAATTATGATCTTGAAGATGTGATCTTCTAAGAAGTTTTTCAAATAAAACTTTTTTTTATCTAGAGTGCTTTATCAAAACCTTGTGGGCATGCTCTATCTACAAGAGAAATTAAATATGTTTTGAAGTATGTTCTTCAACAAGGAAAACTAAAACTTGTGCAACTATGATGAGTCTTAAATTCATCATGGCTAGTTGAACCCTAATTACATTCTTCCTACCACCTATATATATATATATATGTGCATACTTGCATGATTAGTTTTTATTTGGGGTGTCTTGCGAGTACAATCCAATGTACTCATATTGGTTTTGTCCCTGGCTATTGTCTTAGCCAGACTTTGAGGAGAAACCCGGAGAACCTGAAGAACATGGTGTCGCTGACGGCTATGCGAACTAGGAACGTCTCCGATTAATTAGCATGTAGGTAGTCAAGGCATGACTTGGGTTTACCACGAGTGTGTTTTGAAGAGACTTCTGATGTTTAGTGTGCTTTCCTGCCCTGAGTGGCAGTTGTTTTTCAACTGAGCCAAGTGACCAGTTGTGTAAGACGTTTATTCGTGTAGCGGATGTTGTAATCTGCAATGCCAACTCGAGTATATTGTTCACGACTAACTGATCATGGGATTGTGAATGTATGCTTAATGGAGGTCTCGGACTGCTAGTCTAGGGTCCCCACAGCTATGCTCTTGTCCGTGTGGATGATGTTCAGTTGGCTTGGAGGATAATGCGGCTTGACATACCTGGAGGTGATGGGGTAGAGACACTAGTAGAAGCCGTCAATTCCATCATACAATGGAAAAAAGAAAGGCATAGTGTTTCCGATGAACAGTCCGCCGCCACCTACTTCTCCGAGACGCAGTACACCTCTAGCACAACCACCTACAATGAATCCGACTCGATCATCGCCAGCACACGTCGACGCCATGGACGTGCAGCTTGAGTCCGGCTCAATCTCCGATTCCTGAGTCGACTCCGCCGTCCACTAAGTCCTCTAAGCGGAAGGCTGCTGCCTCTAAGTCTTCCCCAAAGAAGAATCCATCTCCGAAGAAGAAACCCAAGTTGTCGCAAGAAAAGTTACCTTAAGATATGAATGACGTGGAGACCGATGTGTGGCTGACTGCGGACACGCAACACATGATGTCTGCGTGGGGAAAGAAACCCTCGGATCCGCCAAAGGAACAATTAGATCCGACAGTAAAGAAGCACTTCAATAATATGCTGGAAATACCATACCAAATTCAGTTGAATCTGCCATGTGACTATAATCGCGGATTATTGATGACTTATAACAAAGTCAGGAAGACGGGGAACACAATTCCCCGGCTCGGGGAGCAACCAAATCAATCGGTCCCCCCGCTCAAGGTGGTGGCCACTGCACAGATTCCATCCAAGCCAGTTGATATGGAAGCAGCTATGAGATTGGCCAGAGATTGTGGTATAGTAGTTGAGCAATTGCTAAGCGATTGCGACGGGTCCATCTCAAAGGCTGATTTGGCATGGAAATATGAGTTAGGGAAGTCTCTCATCAGACCTGATCTGCTCGACTCTACGACAACATTGAAGTGCCAACTGCATAAGTGATATGTCCAAAGCGCAAAGGTCGGGCAGGACCAACTCATGGTGAAAATTAGACATGAGGATTACTTCCGCGAGGACTCGGTCTGTATTGATTTTGAAGATCTTTTTTTCTTCTATAATCTAGACGCCCTTGACAAATCGCTCATGAGCACATATTGCATGTAAGTCTCTACCTTAGCTTGTTCGATCATTGCGTCTTATATTATCGTTATGGTGGGAATACGCCGATGGCTACCCTGTCAGTCTATCCTTTGAATTGGCTTAAATTTAGATTTATTTATTTCCCTAGATATTTTTAATGTAGTTATATTTTATAAATAAATTGGAACGGTTAGTAACATTGAATTTCAATATCCCGCCACCCGCATAAAATAACGAAGCGAATCTGGAAGCTGACCCCGAGGCCACAACATAAATGTATAGTAAATATCCATCTAAAACATAAATATATAATATATAGCTCAATTTTTACGCACCCTGATGCTTTGAATCCCCTCTTTTTGGGAAAACACTATAACGTGCGTCTGCGTCGTGTATCCCCCTATACGGACATCAAACGGGGTAGAACTGTAGAACCTTATCTTATTTTGTATGCATGATTAGTTCATGAAAACATGTCAAGAAAAGTTTGACCCAGCATTCTATAAGATTCCCTCGGGTAACCCGCATCGAGAGTATCACGGTTTTAGGTCCTCACAACATGCGTGAAACTCCCGAATCGGACGAAACATCAGGAATCTTTTATAGATTTGGGTTCTAACTTTATCTTTTGTGTTCCTATGGCCTAGCCTATCACAACAAGCAACTTGTTCGACTTTGCTACCCCATTTCGACGGTGTTACCGCGTGTAGACATATAACTCCGGTTTTTTCTCCAGCGGGGCTAGGGTTTCACCGGAGAGGGGCTCCAAAGAGTCTGGATCCCAACACCAGCAAGGGGATACAATACCATGTTAGTATAACTGTGTTGTGGGTTTTGGATAGCAAATATTTCACTCTGGCGTGTGACCCGCTTCACTGGCATCCACTTCTCTCTAGGGAGTTTATATGCATTTATAGCCTGAAACTTCTGAATCGGACGAAACATAGGGAATATTTTCAAGAGTTGGGTTCTATACTGCTTGAAGTCCAGGAAAAAAGGGTACTCTTTCTACAGCTATATTAGTATTAGTACCGGAATGCTTAAAACGGGAAATAGTTAATGTAGAATTTATCTGATATAGAACACTCATATCGAAAAATGGTTTGAACTTTTTACTAGAAAAAGGGACACCCTGCCCCTTTTTATCCAATGCCGAATCAACGACCTATCTATAAAAAAAGAGAATTTTTTGGATTTTAAGAAAAAAAAAGAATTCTACTAATTTCGTGTGTTCCTATGGGATAACCTAACAGAACCAAGCAACTTGCTCCACTTTTCTACCCCCTTTCGACGATGTTTACCGCGTGTAGACATATAAGTCCAGTTTTTCTCCAACGGGGCTAGGGTTTCATCGGAGAGGGGCTCCGAAGAGTCTGGATACCACCACAATCTAGAGGGTGCCACACCATGTTATTATAACCTTGTTGTGGGTTTTAGATGGCAAAGATTGCACTCCGAGGTGTGAACCGCTTCACCGGCATCCTATCTAGGGAGTTTACATGCACTTATAGCCTGAAACTCACGAATCAGGCGAAACATAGGGAATCTTTTCAAAAGTTGGGTTCTAGCTTTGTATTTTGTGTTCCTATGTCCTACCCTAACACCACCAAGCAAATTGTTCCACTTTTCTACCCCCCTTCGACTTTTTTACCGCGTGTTGATGTATAAGTACGGTTTTTCTCCAATGGGGCTAGGGTTTCAGCAGATATGGGCTCTGTAGAGTCTGGATCCCAACCAAGATAGGGGATGCCATACCATGTGTGTACAAGTGTGTTGTTCGTTTTGGATGGCAAAGATTGCACTCCGGGGTGTGACCCGTGATGGTGGCGGTCTTGCACTCGTTGGGAAACCCCAAGAGGAAGGTATGATGAGCACAACAACAGTTTTTCCTCAGAAAGAAACCAAGGTTTAATCCACCAGTAGGAGGAAGGAGTAACTTCATAAGGTTGATGCAGCTGAGATGGCTGGGTGCACTGCCGGTTCAGCACAAACGTGGAACCTACACAACACAAACAGTTCACTTTGCCCCAACGAAGCAGTGAGGTTGTCAATCTCACCGGTTTTGCTGATAACAAAGAGGTTAAATCTATGGTGTGGAAAAAAATATGAGAACAATATGAAAACAGTAGCAGCAGTGTGAAAATAGTGGAAGCAGTGTGAAAACAGTGGAAGTACTGTGTGTATTATCAGTATGAGAAAATGGACCGGGGTCCAAAGTTCACTAGTGGTGTATCTCCATAAAATATAAATAACATGTGTGGTGAACAAATTACAGCTGGGAAATTGACATAAATGAAGGCTGCACCATAGTGCATATGCAAGACACGTGATTCGTGCGGGCATTACAACAAGATACATAGACCGTCATCCAACTGCATCTATGACTAATAATCCACCCTCTGAATATCATCCGAACAAACGTTGCGTATTAAGTTGCAAGCAACACATAATCGCAGTAAGCAAAGTGTGTAATGTAAAGAATGTAAATGAAGTAAACATCGTTGTTTTCTCCCTAATGGCAACAACACATCCTCCATCCGTCACGTTTCTGTCACTCAAGCACATATGCAAAGGAGGAATGAATCCACTATCGAGCATAAATACTCCCTCTTGGAGTTACTAGCATCTACTTGGCCAGAGCATCTACTAATAAGAGAGATCATCCAAGATCATAAGTAACATATGCATGAAGATAACATGATAGATTGATAATCAGAAGACATAAAATTCAACATTCATCGGATCCCAGCAAACACAACATGTAACATTACATAAAGATGATCTCGATCATGTACGGCAGCTCACGAAATCTAAACATGAGGCATGAAGTGGAGGAGATAAACATCTAGCTACTGCTATGGATCCGTATTCCAAGGATGAACTACTCACGCATCACTTCAAAGGAGGGCATGGTGGTGTAAACCCCTCCGGTGATGAATTTCTCTCCCGGTAGAGTGTCAGGGAGAGCTCCAGAACCCTCCTGGTCTCGGGATGACGATGACGGCGGCCTCGGGTGTTTCTCGGGGAAAAGTGTTATATTTTTAGGGTTGATGTATCGGGGGGAATATATGGGAGAAATGGCGATGGCGGTGGATACCCGAGGGGCCCACACCACCCCTAGGCGCGGCCAGGGTGTGTCGCCCAATGGTGTAGCCCCCCTGTGGCCCCCTCCGGGCCTCTTCGGAACTCCGTGGAACCTGCTGGGGGAATGGTTAAGGGGGAGCCTTAACAACCACCAATATAAGCCAGAGGTCATCCCATCCGGTCTAGGGTACTCAACCCGGGTTATATCAAGAGGAGTCGGGTTAAGTCAAGAAGAACCGGGTTACGGTGAGCATAACCCGGACTGGATGAAGGAACCGGCCCAAGGCCCGGGAAAGAAGACACGGAAGCCTGGGAGCCCGGAGGACAGTTCAAGGCCGGCAAGGAGTAGCCGGGTCATGACGAGAAATGGAACGAGGTGATTGAGAGCTGGAGGGAGCTAGGACTCCGAGGACAGGTCAGACCCGGACTTCCCTGTAACCCGGAGGTCTCGTCTACTATATAAGGAGAGACCCTGGGACGTAGAAATACAAGTTCTAAACCAAGAACAAGGTAGCTCGAGACATTGAGATCTGTAATCTCCCTTTGTAATCGAGACCTTGTTCACTGATAGTAAGAAGGCAGGAGTAGGTTTTTCTCTCAATAGAGGGGCCGAACCTGGGTAAACTCGCGTCTCTCGTTTCCACCGTAACTCTTTCGAAGTTTCGCTTAGAAGCAATGGCATCTCAATCTAGTTCTCGTATGAGGGCACTTGCCGTGAAAAAACCACGACAGTTGGCGCCCGCCGTGGGGCATGCTCGCAGAAGCGTCATCTTTACGGAAGGAGCACTACCTGGGATCGAGAAGCTCGCGATAGGCCGGCTCAGGAGGAGCCGGCGTGGGAATTATTACAACCATGACACTTGTACCCTGAGTTTGCCTCCGTGGAATCAGGACTTCACGTCTCTTTTGGAAAGATCCGTGTCTTCATTGGGTACGCTGGGATAACAACTTCAGAGCCGGGCCAACTATCAGATTCGGTGTCTGAGAAGACCATGGTGGTGGATTCTGATGGAGAGTCCTCAGTTGGGAACAACGATGATCACGATGAAACAGGTTCGATCCACCAGCTCTTTAGAGACCGGTTAGGAGGAGACCTGGAATTCGATACGCAGAGTTTCGCTGAGGCAACTTATCACGCCGATGTTTACATGGCTGGGTCCACGCGACCTACCGAGCCCAGGTATGACGCGGAGGGAAATCTGATTGCAAACGAGGCTTCGACCTCAAACCCGGTGCTTGGAACACCTGGCTTCACAGGAACAGCACCTACTGGGCCAACGGTAGCCCCAGCCGGACCAACGGTGACACCTTCGACAGGACATGGAACAACCAGCTCTAGGCAAGGGGAAACGGTGATCGACCTGACAGGGCCTACGTCATATAACCCAAGGCCTGAGTTGATGGCCGCGATGGATTCATTGAATGAGATTTTGGCAACACCGATCACCCCGGAAAACTTGGCGCAACATAACGCGGAGATAGAAAGACTTCAACAGGAAATAACTCATGCCCGTCGAGAGATCGAGAAGGAGGCAACCTACATAAACAAAGCCCGGTTAGAAGTTCTGGAGGAAGAAACACGTCTGGAAAGGGAAGGAATTCATGTAAGTTTCAGGCAAAGGGAGTTAACCTCAATACAGAATAGACGTCATCATACTCGTCTAAACAACCAGTTCGGGCAGGACTAGAGCCCACCAACCTTCAGAATTTATTTACGTCCCCTGCTGGGACCCCAACTGTTCATAAACCAGCTTGCCCAGGTAACCCCATGAACCCGCCGTTTACCCCCGCTCCGGTTCATCCAGCACGTTTATAGCATCCCATCCAGCTACATGGTAATCCGAATCCTGTTCTAGCTCCAGCACAGCCTCTGCAGGAAAGGTTTCATACACCTCCAGGTCATTTCAACAATCCAATGGATAACATTTGGGCAGCGAAAACTAGTCTGTCACAGATTCTAGTTGACCCCAATAACCCTATTGGAGTTGAAGCTCGGAGGGCCATTGAGATGTTACAACAGCAGTGGTTTAGCGGTTAAACTACAGTAATCAGGACAGGATACATTCAACTCCCTATAATAGCAGGACAACTTTACCAAGGAGTCACCATGGAAATTCACCGGCCCTAGCAGGATCCAGCAACACTAACCGGCAGCAACCTAACCCACCCAGGCAAGCAGTATCTTATGCGCCCGGAGTTGTAAATACGGGACATAGAGTTGCAGAACCAGAAAACAAGAATCCAGGTCATGTTCAAAACCAGGCTTAAATCACGGTCTCAAACCCAGCACAGGTCGGGTCTCGGAGAATTGGAATTCAATGTCTCGGTCCTGCAATCAGGAATGAGAGAATATCAGTTGATTTTAATGGACCTCGCAGAGTTGTGAATTATACGCCTGACATGGAGCCTGCAGATTGGATAGAGGGATATGAGATGGCCATGGAAATATTGGAAGTAAGCGATGCAGTGTGCGCGCGATACTTAAGCGTGATGCTAGAAGGGCCAGAGAAGTCTTGGTTAAAGAACTTACCTGCGAATTGAATTAATAGCTGGCAGGAGTTGAAGGACCAGTTCATCAAAAAATTTCAAGGGACCTGCAAGCGGCCGACGACTATTACTTACCTAGAAAACTCTGTCCAGAAGGAAGGGTAGTCTGCTCAGCACTGGTCCCGACTGGTCGCCGAAATTATACATTCATCTGTCGAACTCACCGCTCAGCAGGCAGTCATATCACTGGAAAGGAATTGTAGATTTGACCCGCTAAAGCATAAGCTGGGACACATCAAGCGATACGTGAATGATACGAGCGAGCTCATGGATGCCATGAACAAGTATGAAAGTCTGAAAAAACAAAAGACGCAGACTCGGATGATGAGAAGTCTGCAAAGGGAAAGAAAGTTGGGACCAAGGGTAGCCAGAACGTGAATCGGAGTAATAGCAACCCCCGGAACTTGAATAATAACAAGCGCACAAACGGGAAAGGGACCTTGGATTTAGTGGCTAACACAAATACATGTTACAGAAACCAGCGTCAGGAGAACAACTTTAGAGGAAATCAAAAATTTCGACCTAACAATTTTGCTCAAGCTCAGCAGGCATTGAAAGGACCATGCCTCAGTCATAGAAAAAATGGAAAGTTAGCAAATCATTCCTGGGAAAACTGCTTCATTATGCAGGGTTTCAGGCCCAGTGGAAATGATAACTATGGACCAGAATACAATGGAGGAGGTAACTCAGGCAACATGGGAGCTGGACAACCGGGACCTGGAAACGCCGGACCCGGAAATCATAATCCGGGTCATCCTGGTCAGAGTAACCAGGGAAACAACCAAGGCGGCGGTCACCAAGGAGGAAATTCGTGTTTTCAAACAAACCCGAAACAGTTAAGCCCAGGCCAATATCATGTGTTTACTACGAGTTCATGCAGGAGAGAACGAAAGGTGCAGAAGAGTGCAGTCAGTACGGTAGCTCCTGCTGGCCCTAGGTGGCTCAATTGGTCCGAACAGCCCATAACCTGGAGTCGGGCAGATCATCCTCCCCGGGTTGATAGTCCAGGAAGCATGGCTCTAGTTGTGGCTCCGCAATTCGGAGGTTATAAGTTGGACAAAGTATTGATGGATGCAGGAAGCAACATAAAATACTCTATTATGACACGTTCAAAGGATGAACCTGCAAGAGAAACAACTCCAGCCATCATCAACTGTGTTCCATGGGATCGTACCTAGTAAGTCCGCACAACCTATTGGGAAAATATACCTTGAAGTTGCCTTTGGAGTACAGGAAGGAGATGTTAGCATTCGAGGTGGTAAAATTCAAAAGTCTATATCATGCCTTGTTTGGACGACTGGCTTATGCAAAATTCATGGCAAGGCCTTGGTACATCTACCTCAAACTAAAGATGTTAGGACCTAACGAAAATATAACTGTCAATGGGGACAGAGACATAGCTTTGGAATGCGAGGAACGTGATGCAACATATGCAGAGACTGCATGTGCAGAAGAAGAGTTGAAACTATATAAGTCGCAAGTTGATCCAGAAGATATGACCTCGCTCAAAAAGCCATCAGCTGAGTCCAAGTTAAAATTCCAATCTGCTCAAGACACCAAGTTGGTGGAATTTAATCCCGATGACTCGCCCATGCAGTTCAGTGTGGGGGATCATATGACAGAAAAAGAGCAAAGCGCGCTCATAAAGTTCCTTCGTGAGAATTGGGACATCTTTGCATGGAAACCTTCTGACATGCCAGGTGTCCCAAGGGAACTTTCTGAGCACAACCTAAGTGTGGATCCTAACCTGAAACCTATTCGTCAGTTCCTCCGTCGTTTTAATGATGAGAGAAGAAAGGAAATCGGAGAGGTGATACCTAGGTTACTTGCTGCAGGGTTCATAGTTGAGGTGTTACACCCAAAGTGGTTAGCCAATCCAGTTCTAGTACTCAAGAAAAACGGAACTTGGAGAATGTGAATCGATTAAACAGACCTAAACAAAGCATGTCCTAAAGACCCATTCGCTTTACCCTGTATCGATCAGATTATAGATTCTACGGCTGGTGAATTGCTATGTTTCCTGGATGCATACCCAGGTTATCATCAAATCAAAATGAAGGAAGAGGATCAAGAGAAGACCTCATTCATTACTCCATTTGGAGCTTTTTGTTATACGTGAATGCCTTTTGGGTTGAAAAATGCAGGAGAAACTTATCAGAGATGTATTCAAAATTGCTTGGAAAGTCAGATTGGGCGAAACGTGCACGCTTATGTGGATGACATAGTGGTCAAATCCCAGAAAGGTGACACTTTGATCTCAGGCCTAGAAGAGACGTTTGCCAGTTTACGGAAGTACCAGATGAAGATAAATCCAACAAAGTGTGTTTTTGGAGTACCAGCTGGGAAGTTACTTGTATTCACTATTTCAGAGAGAGGCATTGAAGAAAACTCGGAAACAATTCAGGCCATACATAACCTGAAATAGCCGGTTTGCCTAAAGGACGTTCAGAAGCTTACATGTTGTGTTGCTGCCTTAAGCCGGTTTATAAGCATGCTAGGAGAAAAGGCTATACCTTTATACCGACTCTTGAAGAAAACTGACACCTTCGTGTGGAATCAAGAAGTGGATGAGGCGCTGGAGGCCGTGAAAAAACAACTTTCCAATGCGCCTGAGAAGAAAGATCCCATGTTATTATACATAGCAGCAAATAATAGGGCGGTCAGTGCGGTGGCAGTTGTGGAACGTAAGATGGAAGGAAAAGAAGGTCTCTTCCAGCGGCCGGTTTACTATGTCAGATAGGTCTTGACAGAGTCTAAGCAACGTTACCCGCATTGGCAGAAGTTAGTTTTTGGGGTCTTCATGGCTAGCCATAAGGTGAAACATTATTTTTAGGAGCATCCTATTACCGTGGTTAGTTCAGCACCTTTGTCCGATATTATTCAGAATAGAGAAGCAACAGGGAGAGTTGCAAAATGGGCTATCGAGATGGGGCCATATCACATCAAATACGAGCCAAGGACCGCAATAAAGTCTCAAGCCTTGATCAAATTTATAAATGACTGAACACAATTATAAGTTCCACTAGATAAGCCTGATAGTAAATACTGGACTATGCATTTTGACGGGTCTCGACAACTGGAAGGTTCAGGAGCTGGTGTGGTGCTAACATCCCCAAGAGGTGATAAGTTCGGCTAAGTCTTACAAATTTCATTCAAACGCAATAGAGTATGAGGCTTTTCTCCATGGACTTCGAATTGCAAAAGAGATGAGCATAACCCGGATTCGATGTTTGGGTGATTGATACGTGCATTTTATATCATCATTTATACCCTCCATATAGGCATTATTGGGATGTTTTATCAATGTTATGTCATTGTTTTGCATGTTTTAGATGATTTTATGGGACTTTCCTACAAACTCCCTATTTTTGGTATTTAATTTCTGGGTGTCAGAAAACACATGTTTTCATGTTTTTGATGTTTCAGGAGCTACAGGTATCCAAATTGCGAAAGGAAAGAAACCCTGTCAGTTTTTCTTCGGGAGAAAGGCCGTGGGCACAAGACACAAAGGAGGAGGGCCAGGAGGCCCAAAAGGGGGTAGCCCACGCGGCCAGATTCCCTGGCCGCGTGTGGGGCCCCAAATGGGCCCACAGCACCTCCTCACCGAGGTTTTTTTGCTGACGACTCCATCTTCCCCAAAAACGAACACCCTAATTTCCCGAGACGAGACGGAGCCACCAGGGCGGCGAAACTCTCGAAACTCTCGGCGGGGGAGACAGATCCTGCTGCTCCGGAGCTCCGGAGAAGGGGGAAATCATCCCCATCTTCATCCCCATCTCCTCCTTGGAGTGGGAGGAGGCATCTCCATAACCATCCTCACCAGCACCTACATCTCCACCATCACCATCACCATGATCCTCTCCGTTCCCCTCATAGTTTGATCATTGCTACACCCTAGATACGTGTTATTGTACTCCGTTGCATGTTTGGGATTGAGTACTTGTCATTATTTGGTGGTGGATCCATTGTTTCAGATTCTGTTGTACCACATATGTCACCATACATGAACATGTTTGCACGTTGTGAGTAGTTCCCGCATGTTCCTGAGGGTATAGGATGAATTGGCAATGATTTGTTACATGAGATGAGTTGTTATTTGGTCTAGTATTTATATTTTATGTGATTCTATGATGGTGTTGTACGAACTTCGACTGTGCAACACTTCACCTACATGGGCTCATAGGAGAACACCGTAGTGTAGTGACGCGATGATGTCTTTAGGTGACAGGAACTTGAGACAGAGTCGTTGAACTGCATTATGAGGGTACTTGTATCGGGGACCTTAGAGCATAAGGCTATGGTGGGACATCATGTCTTAATAATTCTCGTGCTGTCATTTAATTGGCCACGTGATCCATCATAAGGGGTGATAGTTTATTTATTTAGCTATTCCTATTTGTGGTTCCGTCCGAAGAAGATTAAAACTAGACAAGATATACAAACATGTTATGCAATGAATCACTATGCCAGCTAAATTCGTGCAGCCCTCGGGAACGTTTTCCACATATAAGACGCAAACACACACTTGAGCTTGTCCTCTTGCGCATTAGAGGATTGGGCTTTGTCTCTCATTGCGACCTACTACTTGCTGCAATTTACTTTCCGCATTTTACTTTACTTGCACTACACAATTAAAACACAAAAACACATGTTGCTTTTATTATTCCTTTGATATTCTACTTACCAGTTCCTTCTGCTCCTCGTGGGTTCGACAACCTTTCTAATTCGAAAAGTACTACAATTGATCTCCTGCACTTGGGAGCCATCAAGACACTTTTCTGGCGCCGTTGCCCGGGAGCGTAGCGCTATTGGTAATAAGTTTGGTAAGGAAACTTGAAATCTGAATTTTACTTGTTGTTGCATCCTGTTATTATTATGGCTTTTATGTGAGATGCTTCGCTGAAACTTGCTTTATATGAGAGTGCTTATGCTATTAAACCTAAAGTTGTTGAAAAAGCACCTCATGATGATGGTTATATTATTCCCCTTGAATTTGTTAAAGCTGTTAGGAATGAGTATTTTGCAGGGGATGGAACAAAGGCTGCAAGTGATCACATACGGGCTATTGAGGATATATGTGGGATAATTAGGCTCAAGGCTATTTCTGAGGAGGAGGTAAAATGCAAGTTATTGTACCAGTCCTTAACTGGTGATGCTCGAAAATGGTATATGTCCCTGGATGAAGAAATTACACATAATTGGGATACTTTTATGAAGGTTTTCTTTCTTAAATATTTTACTCCTAAAGAAGCTTATGAGAACCGTTGCTTTATATTTAATTTTTGGCCACACCTTGGAGAGAGTATTACTCAAGCTTGGGGGAGGCTTAAGGACCTCCTTCGTAAGAATCCTTGTCATGATCTCACAAATAAACTTATATTGATAAACTTTTATGTGAGACTACCTGATAGGCTAAAGCAATATTTGGATGGTTCATCTGGTGGAAGCTTTACAAATAATACTGCAGAAGAAGCTTGGAATTTATTGGAAATTATTTCGAAGAACTCTGAATATTGGGACATAGACAAAGGTAATGAAGCTTATTTTGATTATGGATATTCATGGGTAGAAAGTTTCTCTAGTTCTATTTTTTTCAAGAATTTTATTAAAGATTTTGGTCTTGATCCATATGGTGCAATTGAAATAGCTAAGAAATTTGCTGAGCACATTTGAATTCCTAAAAGTGGCTTTGATTATTATGTTGAACTTGTTAAATCTTCTATTGTTGTCCCTAAATTTATTAAAGAAACACCAGTGTCATCTGTAGTAATAGAAGAATATATTGAACCACCTCCCTATCCTGAAAAAGTTAAAGAGAATTTGCTTATTGTTGTTGCTGCCAAAAGTAGAAAGAGATGTTCTCAACCTAAAGAACAGGTGGAATTCAAGAACCAAGTCTCTATTATTAAGCAATTAAATGAAGAAGATCATGTTGATGTTTATTTATGTGAAGATGCTACCAAAGTTATTAAAGGGAATTCATCCAAAGTTGGTAAGCCAATTATATCATGCTCTATTGGGACTTCTTGTTATCATATTTTATGTGATATTGGAGCAAGCATTAGTGTCATTCCATATTCTCTCTATCAACAAATTAAGCCTGATATTGATCCTATCACCATGGAAGAAACAGGTATGACCATTCAGCTTGCTAATAAAGATTATATTAGTCCCTTTGGAATTGTTAGAGATGTTGAAGTATTGGTAGGGAAAATAAAATATCCTACTGATTTTATTGTGCTTGGTTGTCCATAAGATTCTTTCTGTCCTATTATATTTGGTAGACCTTTCTTACATACTGTTGGTGCTGAAATTGATTTGCCTAGAGAAAGGGTGTATATTGAATGTGCTGGAGAGAAACTTGAATTTAATTTTTCTAAATTTGCTGATAAATCTTCTAAGAAAGAACCAAAATCTAAAGATATAATTGAAACTCTTGCTCATATAGTTGTAGCTTCATCAGACGTGGTGGAATGTTATATGCTTAATCAGGAAGAGCCATTTAATGATGCAGAAAAAGAAGCTTTAGAACAAATATTATGGCAGAAACCTCCACATTTACAATTGCATATCCCAGCTGATAATCTAGGAGTACTCCAACCTCCTAAAGGAGATCCTAGTTTTGAATTAAAGCCTATGCCTGAAAATCTGAAATATGCATACTTGGATAAGAAAAATATATATCTCGTTATTATTAGTGATAACCTTTCAGCTAAGGAAGAAGATAAATTACTTGATGTGCTTAAAGCCCACCGTAAGGCTATTGGTTATTCTCTTGATGATCTTAAGGGCATAAGTCCAGCTCTATGTATGCATAAAATTAATTTGGAAGAAGATGCTAAACCTGTTGTTGATTTCCAACAGCGTCTACATCCAAAAATGAAGGAAGTGGTAAGAAAGGAGGTAATTCGACTCATAGAGGCTGGTATTATTTATCCTATAGCTGATAGTAAATGGGTTAGTCATGTTCATTGTGTTCCTAAGAAAGGTGGAATTACTGTGGTTCCTAATAAAGATGATGAACTTGTTGCTCAACGTACTGTTGTTGGTTATATAATGTGCATTGATTATAGAAAATTAAATAAAGCAACTCGTAAGGACCATTATCCATTTCCCTTTATTGATCAAATGCTAGAGAGATTATCTAAACATTCTCACTTTTGTTATTTAGATGGGTATTCAGGCTTCTCTAATATTCCAGTTCATAGTGATGATCAGGAAAAGACCACTTTTACTTGCCCATATGGTACATTTGCTTATAGGAGAATGCCTTTTGGTTTATGTAATGCGCCTGCTACTTTTCAGAGATGCATGAATGCTATATTTGCTGATTATATTGAAAAGATAGTGGAAGTCTTTATGGATGATTTTTCGGTGTATGGTACTTCTTTCGATAATTGCTTGTTCAACCTTAACAAAGTTTTGCAGCGTTGTGAAGACCAACACCTTGTTCTTAATTGGGAGAAGTGTCACTTTATGGTAACAGAGGGAATTGTTCTTGGGCATCGTATTTCTGGAAGAGGAATAGAAGTTGACCCAGCTAAAATTGAAGCTATTGAGAAATTACCATATCCAAGAGACATCAAAGGTATAAGAAGTTTTCTCGGTCATGCAGGTTTTTATCGTAGGTTCATTAAAGATTTCTCTAAAATATCAAAGCCTCTAACCAATCTTTTGCAAAAGGATGTTCCGTTTTCTTTTAATGATGATTGCATAGAATCCTTTAATGTTTTAAAGAAAGCCTTAATAACTGCACCTATTATTCAACCTCCTGATTGGAACTTGCCCTTTGAAGTTATGTGTGATGCTAGTGATTATGCAGTTGGAGCTGTTTTAGGCCAAAGGGATGATAAGAAATTGAATGTTATTTACTATGCTAGTAAAACACTAGATGGTGCTCAAAGAAATTATGCTACAGCTGAAAAAGAATTTTTAGCGGTAATATTTGCATGTGATACATTTAGATCTTACATAATTGATTCAAAAGTCACTGTGCACTCTGATCATTCTGCTATTAAATATTTGATGAATAAGAAAGATGCTAAGCCTAGGCTAATAAGATGGGTACTTTTGCTGCAAGAATTTGATTTACACATAGTAGATAGGAAAGGAGAAGATAATCCCGTAGCTGATCATGTTTCTAGAATGGAAAATATACCTGATGATCCTATTCCTATTAATGATAGTTTTGCTAATGAACAACTTGCCCTTGTTAGTGTTTCTAGTGCTAAAGTTGCATCTCCTTTGTTTGCTAATTATGCAAATTTTATTGTTGGGAAAGTTATGCCACCACAATTTACTTACCAGCAAAGAAAGAAATTCTTTTATGATCTTAGACATTATTTTTGGGATGATCCATTCTTGTATAAGAAAAGTGTTGATGGCATTATTAGACGTTGTGTACCTGAGCATGAACAGCAGGCTATTATAAGAGATTGTCATGACAGTCCCTATGGAGGACATCATGCAGGAGATCGTACTGCAGCAAAGGTATTACAATGTGGTTTTTATTGGCCTACTCTATTCAAGGATTGTGCTGAATATATTAAAACTTGTGATAAATGTCAATGAGTAGGAAACATTGGTAGAAGGAATGAAATGCCTATGAACTATACATTACCACTTGAACCATTTGATGTGTGGGGTTTTGACTTTATGGGACCATTTCCTGCATCTAGTACAAAACATACTCACATTTTGGTTGTTGTTGATTATGTTACAAAATGGGTAGAAGCAATTCCTACTAAGAGTGCAGACCATGCCACAGCCATGCAAATGCTTAAAGAAATTATTTTCCCTAGATTTGGTGTTCCTAGATTTTTAATTACTGATGGTGGATCTCATTTTATGCATGGTGTTCTTAGAAAAACATTGGCAAAATATAATGTTAATCATAGAATTGCATCACCCTATCATCCTCAAACTAGTGGACAAGTTGAATTAAGTAATAGGGAAATTAAACTTAGTTTTAGAGAAAACAGTAAACAGAGCTAGATCTGATTGGCCACTTAAAATTAATGATGCATTGTGGGCTTATAGAATTGCTTATAAAAATCCTACGGGTATGTCTCCTTATAAAATGGTTTATGGCAAAGCATGTCATTTACCCGTTGAATTAGAACATAAAGCTAGATGGGCTATTAAGAAATTAAATTTTGATTTAAAAACAGCGGGGGAGAAGAGATTGCTTGACCTAAATCTATTAGATGAATGGAGGAATGAAGCATACGAAAGTGCAAAATTGTTTAAAGAGAAAGTTAAAATTTGGCATGACAAGAAAATTAAAAGAAAGGAATTTAAAGTAGGTGATCAAGTCCTATTGTACAACTCTCGTTTTAAGTTTTCTGCAGGGAAATTAGCTTCAAAATGGCACGGTCCATTGGTAGTACAGGAGGTATACCGTTCGGGGGCCATCCGTCTTCACGGTGATATGAAAGGTAAACCTCATGTGGTCAATGGACAACGCCTAAAACATTATATTGCAGGAAAGAGCTTCATAGGAACCATCAAGGAGATAAAGTTAATGACACCGGAGGAGCTAACTGTAAGGGATCCTGCAGTTTCAGAAACCCAAATTCAATAATTTACAATTATTGTGTTTGGAAGTTTCTCGGAATTGCGTGAAAACTTACGTAACTCATTTTTTATGGAAATTAACGTGTGGGACAAGAAAATTGGAAGGAATTGGACCTCGAGGGGGAAAAGAGGACCCCACACGCGGCCAGATTCCTTGGCCGCTTGGAGGTACCCCTTTTCCACCTCGGAGTCCCGTTCCGTCTCGTTTTAAACTCCGACACTTCGTCTTACCCTAAAACCCGTCAATATATACCCCCTTTTGTCGATCTAATCCCGCACCGAGAGTTCTCACGCGATCTTTGTTTCTGTTGTTTCTGTCTGCCAGGGTTTAGCCATGTCAAGCTGCGGATCCAACCTAGGGGGGGAAGATCCACCAAAGGGAGGCATTGTGAACCATTACCTCAACTCCGTGATGACCCCCATGAAAACCCTGACCTTGAAGGATGGTGTGTTGCTCATGGAGGAGGTGAAGGCTCCCAAGACCGAAGGCACGCTGGAGGAGAGGCTGGAGGCTCTGGAACAAACAGTTTTCAGGTATAACTCTATTGTTGAACGCAGCCTTGATGCCCTCCAGTTCATGAATTTGGAGCTGGAGAAGAAGATAGAGGAGTACGAGGAGAGGATCAAGGACCTGGGGACTAGGTATCTGCGTGTCATATCAGAGATGGATAGGTACCAAGCTCTGATGTGGGACATGGAGAACCAGAACTATGAGTATGAAGAACGTTTCAAGAAGATTGCAGAAGATGTCACTCTCAGGTACAATGATCCACCCATGTCCTTCCATACTGGAAGGCCTTTTCCATGGAAGCAGGAAGAGTGGAAGGAATATTACGACAAGAAGAAGAAAGAGTGGTGGGCTGAGTACGAGAAGAAGGGAGAATGAAGAAATTACCACAACCATCTAAGCTTGGGGGACTTTCACCTATCCCCCGTCTTTTATCAGCTTTATCATGTCTATCTAGTTTTGGTGTGTCTTGCTTTTATTATCTAGTTATCGTTTTCGTTTAGGCTTGAGTGAGCTCATTGATCATTATCATGCATCCCCGTCTTATGGTTTATCAATGAATAATAAAGTATGGTGTCATCCATGATTCCCTTGTTTTGGGGATTTATGGGTAACACTCATGCAAATGAGCATGGCATATTTATAGGTTTCAATCACATGTTGCCTTGAAATTAATTAACTTGAGTGTGTTGGACAATTGTAGAATCATCTCAATATGACATAAATCCACTATCTATCTATTAGCTTAATGGCTATTCCGAGCATGTTCACCATGTTATCGTTTCATTTATGCTCTAAATTAAGATGCTTATGTTACTAATTGGCATGGGCTGAATTTGGGATAAGACTCTCACGGACTTTTGAATGCACACATTTATTTCTATTGCACTTAACAAACATGACCCATTAATGGGAGCTAAAAGTTTTGTGCTTGACAAGGATTTTGGTTGGGAGTTGGCTAACACGTGCATCACGTGAAAAGCTTTCAACATTGCACAAAGAAATTTTATATTTAGTTGATGTCATGTGCTTTTGTTTTTGGACTCCTGCCATGCCGAAATGAAATAGAGGAATAGTAAGTTTTGATGAGTAAGTATATATGACTAGAGAAATTGCATTGGGCCGCTAACCCAAGCCATGCTTGATCATGGTGGAAATTTACTTACAGCTAGAGTGGACTCTACAAACACATCCTACAATAAAATAAGAAGCTATGCATATAGTGGATGAAATAAAAAAGGATGATGAGTATACTCTGTTTGTTCATCTTGTTATTGTGACATGGGCTGGTTTCTATGTCATGGGGCAAGAGGTACCTCTTTGCAATTCTCTATGATGTCATTAATACTTATTATGATTGTACAAAGCTTATTAGGAATCTTAAGTTGAGTAATCATGGAGTAGGTTTTCACACTCACGGGGCATGAGACATTCAACCAACACATTGTCAACCACATTACTTCAACATTCATAAATTAAGATGCTAATGATAAAGGGGCAATGAGAGTCTTAGCCCAATGGATGCCACATTACAATTAGTAATTTAAGCTGAATAGTTTGGAAACTAAATGAGACTTGATCATGTTTTACCTCTACTCATTTATCTTTCTCCAAGTTAAAGAGTATAATTCGATTGTCCAACATACAATGGTTATTTGCTTTCAAAAGTATGGGGTGTTTGCTAGAGCTTAGAATATGTTATCCTTATGTGTATGAGTTCTATTCATTCATCTTGCATTATAACTGAACATGATGATGATACAATGCCCGTATTTATTTATCAACCATAAGTCCATTGATGCATGTAATGATCTATGTCCTTATTTACTCGAGGAAGAGCAAAGGTTTAAGCTTGGGGGAGTTGATACGTGCATTTTATATCATCATTTATACCCTCCATATAGGCATTATTGGGATGTTTTATCAATGTTATGCCATTGTTTTGCATGTTTTAGATTATTTTATGGGACTTTCATACAAAGTCCCTATTTTTTGTATTTAATTTCTGGGTGTCAGAAAACACCTTTTTCATGTTTTTGATGTTTCAGGAGCTACAGGTATCCAAATTGCGAAAGGAAAGAAACCCTGTCAGTTTTTCTTCGGGAGAAAGGCCGTGGGCACAAGACACAAAGGAGGAGGGCCAGGAGGCCCAAAAGGGGTAGCCCACGCGGCCAGATTCCCTGGCCGCGTGTGGGGCCCCCAAATGGGTCCCACAGCACCTCCTCCCCGAGGTCTTTTTGCTGACGACTCCGTCTTCCCCGAAAACGAACACCCTAATTTTCCCGAGACGAGACGGAGCCGCCAGGGCGGCGAAACTCTCGAAACTCTCCGCGGGGGAGACAGATCCTGCTGCTTCGGAGCTCCGGAGAAGGGGGAAATCATCCCCATCTCCTCCTTGGCGTGGGAGGAGGCATATCCATCACCATCCTCACCAGCACCTGCATCTCCACCATCACCATCACCGTGATCCACTCCGTTCCCCTCATAGTTTGATCTTTGCTACACCCTAGATATGTGTTATTGTACTCCGTTGCATGTTTGGGATTGAGTACTTGTCATTATTTGGTGGTGGATCCATTGTTTCAGATTGTGTTGTACCACATATGTCACCATACATGACCATGTTTGCACGTTGTGAGTAGTTCCCGCATGTTCCTGAGGGCATAGGATGAATTAGCAATGATTTGTTACATGAGATGAGTTGTTATTTGGTCTAGTATTTATCTTTTATGTGATTCTATGATGGTGTTGTACGAACGTCGACTGTGCAACACTTCACCTACATGGGCTCATAGGAGAACACCATAGTGTAGTGACGTGATGATGTCTTTAGGTGACAGGAACTTGAGACAGAGTCGTTGAATTGCATTATGAGGGTACTTGTATCGGGGACCTTGGAGCATAAGGCTATGGTGGGACATCATGTCTTAATAATTCTCGTGCTGTCATTTAATTGGCCACGTGATCCATCATAAGGGGTGATAGTTTATTTATTTATCTATTCCTATTTGTGGCTCCGTCCGAAAAAGATTAAAACTAGAAAAGATATACAAACATGTTATGCAATGAATCACTATGCCAGCTAAATCCGTGCAGCCCTCGGGAACGTTTTCCACATATAAGACACAAACACACACTTGAGCTTTTCCTCTTGTGCATTAGGGGATTGGGCTTTGTCTCTCATTGATACCTACTACTTGCTGCAATTTACTTTCCGCATTTTACTTTACTTGAACTACACAATTAAAACACAAAAACACATGTTGCTTTTATTATTCCTTTGCTATTCTAATTACCAGTTCCTTCTGCTCCTCGTGGGTTCGACAACCTTTCTAATTCGAAAAGTACTACAATTGATCTCCTGCACTTGGGAGCCATCAGTGATTCAGACCTGGTTTCTCAACAAGTTACAGGAACCTGGGATTCTAAAGACCCAGTTATAGCAGCCTATAGGTGAGCGGTTACCCAGCTAGCTGGATACTTTCAGGGATATCAGGTTGATCATATTGATCGACGTCTTAATGAAGCAGCTGACGCACTAGCTCGTCTAGGTTCCCAAAATAAAAAGGTTCCACCCAACGTTTTTCTCGACGAGATCAATAGTCCATCGGTCAAAATTCCAACAGAGGAAGACCTAGCAAACCCAGACTCAGAATCAGAATTGGTAGCCGCACTGCATACAATCCCAGAGTGGACTGAACCATACCTAACATACCTTACGAGGGGTGAACTCCCGCAGGAGGAGGTTATGGCTCGACAGGTCATCAGAAGGTCAAAATTATATACAATTATAAATGGCGAGTTATATAGGATAAGCGCGACTGGAATCTTTCAGAGATGTGTTTCTCCAGAAGAAGGATGTCAAATCCTGAGGGAAATTCACTCAGGAGATTGTGGCCATCATGCAAGTTCAAGATCTTTGGTCAAAAAAGCTTTCAGACATGGTTTTTTCTGGCTTACCGCAAATGCTGATGCGGAACAAATATTGAAAATTTGTGAAGGATGCCAAAGATATGCAAGGCAGGATCACGTGCCAGCTTAGGATTTACGTATGATTCCCATAACTTGGCCTTTTGCGGTTTGGGGACTAGACATGGTAGGACCATTCAAACGGTCATCGGATAAAAAAACTCATCTTCTGGTGGCAGTCGATAAGTTCACAAAGCAGGTAGAAGTAGAACCAATCAGTAAATGTGACGTGGTTAAATCAGTCAAGTTCATAAAAAAGTTGATTTTCACATTTGGTTACCCACACAGCATTATAACAAACAATGGGACAAATTTGTCAGAGGGAGAGATGTATAAGTTTTCTGAACATAACCATATACGGCTTGATCTTGCTTCGGTAGCACACCCACAGTCCAATGGACAGGCAGAGCGAGCTAACCAGGAGTTAGTCAAGGGTATCAAACTTAGACTTCGGGTACACTGGAAAAAACTGCAGGGTGTTGGGTCGAAGAGTTACCCCGAACAGATTAACAGGTTCTACACCGTTTTTTTTGGTTTATGGAGCTGAGGCACTTTTGCCAAGTGATATTTGTCATGATTCACCACGAGTGGCTGCTTATGTGGAGACTCAGAATGAGTTAGCTCGTCAAGACTCGCTTGATGCTTTAGAAGAAGCACGCGATCTCGCGGCATCCAGGTCAGCCATATATCAGCAGAACATGCGTCGCTATCATAGCCGCAGAGTTAAAACTCGAAGTTTTCAAGAAGGGGACTTAGTGTTACGCTTGATCAAAAAGAAGGACGGGATGCACAAGCTAAGTCCTCCATGGGAAGGACCATTTGTAGACAAAATCTAAGTTACTAACATTTGTCTCATACAGTCATCATTATGGCAAAACATTTTTAACATATGATTACTTGGGGACTAATGCTAGAGCACAGTCTATATCTCAAGAATCTGGCATACGCCAAAAGATACTGGTTATACTTGCCTGCCAGTCAGTGGTTACACGCAAATTTATGACCTAGATGTTTAAACCTGGATGAGTCAATCATGTTATAACCCGGCAAAACCGGGTTACTATGACTCTGAACTCACCAGAGTTAGAACACTAGAATATGTCATGCGAAAAACCGGCTGAGCTAGATAGCAAAGAAAAACCAAGTCAAGGAAAACTTCGAATAACAAATAAAATTTATTGCAAAAGCTTGTAACCCGGAAATAACTTCGCATAACCTTGCATGAAACCAGGTTATTACACACCAGATTGTAGCATAAGTGCACATGCGCACTTTCAAAAATAGGACTAGAAATAAAGCAGTTCATCTAACCTATTACAGACCCATCAGGGACAAATTATTGTTTTTGCCAAAATCCAATGATTACTCCGCAGCAGTTTTTCCTTTCTGCTGGGCCGCGTCTTAAGTTGCCGGATCTTCAGGCGCCGGGTCTTGAGTCTCCGGCTCAACTGTCGCCTGGATGATCTTTGTTCCTTTAACCTCATCGGCAGGAATATACTTCCAATCCAGCTGAGCTAGAGCGTCAGTAGTGTTCTTCGGTTCGTATAAAGGACGAGGTGGAGCGGAAACAGAGGGAGTGACAGTTTGAGGCGCACCAGACGAAGAGGCTACAGAGAGCCGGCTCTTCTGCGGGACTTGGTGGACAACAGCCATCGTTTGGGGATAAAATGGTATTTTACGCTCACCCGACGTGGTATAACCCGGACACAGATCCTTCAGCTTAACCTTTTCAGCAATAGTGCAAGCTTGAAACCATCAATCCCTCTCGATCTTTGTGAAGTATTTTTTGTCGTACTTGGACATATCAGCCTTATACTCTAGAAAACCCTTCGCGAGAAGACCCGGATCGAATTCCGGGTGATAGGCTTTCGCCAAGGACATAACCTTGATAGCTCCATGGCGGCAGGATGATAGCTTATGCTCTTCTATCCATTGAGGGACCTGAGAGAGTTCCACGAGCATATCACTAAGCCTCTTAGGAGGATTTTCCCAGTTCCGGACAGCTTCAATACATTCTCCATCCCCAACATATAGCTGCCGGATCAAGGTGAATAGAGCCTTCAGTTTCATGTCAGGAAGTTGGAGGTTATTGCCTTGCATCCTGCCTACAAGTTGCAATAACACTGTGATCAGAACCAAGCTATAGGTAACATAGCACAAGAGATAATGAAGCATAAAGGTAAAGCATTAACCCAAGGATCATGATCCGGAGGAACTTACCAAAAACACTACTGGTGATATCTCTCAGCAGATCCTTGACATTGGTGAAACTAGTACGGGTTTCCTCCAGGTCTTTCTTAGCCTTTTCTGCCCTTGAAATAAGAGCGTTTTCCCGGTTCTCAAAGTCTTGTTGCAGCACAGTCCAAGTCTTAGCTGCCTCAGTGTTTTGGTCCTCAAGCTCTCTTTGCCGGGTCCTGGCCTCCTCAGTTTTCTTCGCCTCTTGTGCTAGCAGGTTCTTCAGATTGGAAACCTCCTTTTGCGAGGAGGATTCAAGACTCTGCACAATTATTGGTTACATTACAACAAGTTATCATAAGGTTTAAATTATAAGCTAAAGGGACTTATGACTTGACATATTATAACTCGGACAATGGCGAGATCATAACCAATTATACCATCTTCAAAGTTATGTCTAAGTCCCGGGCAGCTGCAGGCTTGCAACCCGGCCCTTGGGGGCTACACTTGTTCAGGTTTAACTATTGGATTATGAGTTATGTCTAAGTTCCAGGCAGCTGCAGGCTTGCAACCCGGCCCTTGGGGGCTACACAGTTTCAGTTCAACTCCTAAGGGTTAAATACAAACGAAGAAAAAGTCCATGTTTGCAATGAAATTACAAACTGGCACTTGGGGGCTACAGGCATTCAGTTTTCAAAAAATTATATGGTTAAATCTTCAAGTATATATCACAAATATAAACTAGAAGATTGAGCGCTACAGGTTATGCACATCGAGGTTACCTGATATTTCTGTTTCAGAAACTCTATGATACGATCTTCCCGGACAATGGCGAGATCATAACCAATTATACCATCTTCAGAGTTATGTCTAAGTCCCGGGCAGCTGCAGGCTTGCAACCTGGCCCTTGGGGGCTACACTTGTTCAGTTTTAACTATTGGATTATGAGTTATGTCTAAGTTCCGGGCAGCTGCAGGCTTGCAACCCGGCCCTTGGGGGCTACACAATTTCTGCTCAACTCCTAACAGTTAAATACAAACGAAGAAAAATTCCCGGTTTGCAATGAAATTACAAACCGGAACTTGGGGGCTACAGGCATTCAGTTTTCAAAAAATTATATGGTAAAATCTTCAAGTATATATCACAAATATAAACTAGAAGATTGAGGGCTACAGGTTATGCACATCAAGGTTACCTGATATTTCTGTTTCAGAAACTCTATGATATCATCGGTGCGATGCTGGTTCTCAGAAAGTTCTTGAGTTAGCACATCAAAACCATGGCCATCAATGTTCAGGCTAGGAGGGGTTTTCTTCTCTTCCGGATTCACCTTCAGGTCTTCAGTAATTTTGGAGAGCACTGTGGAAGTCCCAATGACCTGGGTAGCTTGAGATCCAGTGATGACCACATCCGGGTCTTGAACAGCTTCATTTTCAACCAGAGGATCATTACCCGGGACATTCTCAACTGGGTTCACCTCTTCTTCCTGATCTCCAACGGTTACATCCATATGACCCGGTGATGGAGCAGCCAGTTCATCATTCTCTTCTCCAAGGTCTCTCTTCTCAAGGTCACCTGCTGGAGCGGCAGATGAGATGGGTTTACTTTCAGCACAGCCTAGGCTCCGCGGTAAAGGGAGAACCATAAGTTAGATCGTATAACCAAAGTGTTAGCAGAAATAAATAGATAATGGAAAAGCTAACTTACCCAGAGTTAATAGAGAACTCACTAGCCCCGCTAAAGTGAGATGAATCTGAGTTTGGAGAATCTGAATGAAAAGTGTGACTCAGCTCGGTCCTTATTTTTCCGGCTAAGGGACGTGAAGCAGTGGGTGAAACTTGAGCTTGGGAGACCCGGCGAAGCGGATTTTTCTCAGGCAAACCTAGTTCTAACTCACTGGAGCCGGAGCTCCGGGTCCTTCTTCTCTTGTTCCCCTCCTCATCGTCCTGCATTTTCTCTACATGTGAGGATGGTTTCAAGGGATTTTTGGGCAATCTAGAGATAGGAACCTTTGCAACTGCCTGCAGGGTCCTCTTGTGGCCTCCGGGGGAATCTTTCTCAACCACCACGTTGGATCCGGTGATGGGAGTGGAAGGATTAAGATCCGAAGGGTTGTGAACCGGCGAGTCCAGAACCGGCGCGTCCTCTGTGGCTTGCCCCTCAGCTAACCCGGTGTCCTCTTGCTCTACCTGCTCACCATGCGAGTAACCAGCGTCAGCTAATTGATTGTGCAAGTGACCGAGGGAATAAAATTCACAAACCTCATCCTCGTCGTCACTTGTTTCCTCCGAGTCATCTTCTTCAGAAGGAGTGGCAGGATGCTCAGTTGTAACCCAGAAGGGGTCTGAGAGCTGTAAACCGGACAAAGTCAAGGTTAGATTATGCGCAGTTATGAAAGGTAAAAGTTACTCAAAACAAAAGAAACTTAAAGGAGGAGCGGGGTTGGAGGAGCTATATGGTGCCAGACCAACATCGAAGAACTTATCTTTCTTAACTCCAACCAGGAGCTTTAACGGGGTTATCATCTCTGACTTAGATACTATGGATTGAGAATATCGCATGGAGTCTAATGAACCGGCATATTTGTGGAACAGCCAGTCCCTGATACTGAGGGGTTGGATAAGCCAATCTACCCAGCTTTTGGTTAGATCTAAACCCGTAAGCCCGTGAACTATCAACGAGGTTACACGTTTCAGAAGAGGCCGGATCTTGATTCTATCAGAGGACTTGGCATAGGAATTCATGGTGCTGGTATAGGTTAAACGTTCAGAACAGTAACCGGGGAGTGCCGGTTCACCTTCAGGAGAAGTGTTTTTAATATAAAAGTAGGATTTCTGCCACAGCTTGGGGTGACTAGCTAGAGGAATGCCCGGATAGGCAATGGCCTTCCGCCTCTGGAACGACCCCCCCCCCCCCCACCCCCCGCGGTCTATAAGTTTGCCCCCAGCAACCTCTGGATGTTTGGGGGCAACCTCTGGATGTTTGTTGCAATAGAAGTACTCAAGAAAAAAGATCTAAGTTTGGCTCTACTTGGAGGTAATCCTCACAGAAGAATACGAAGTTGCTAACGTTGAAAATGGAATTTGGTGGGAGGTCTTGAGGATGGAGGCCATAGTAATTCAAGAGCCGGCGCAAAAAGAGAGACCCGGGTGGACGAAACCCACAGAGAATGTGGGCTTCAAAAATTATTACCTCGCCCGGCCCAGGTTCGGGATGGATCTCATTCCCAGGGGAACGCCAAGATAAGTCCTTGGGAAGTAACCTGGATTCCTCCATCTCTGTAAGCCGGCCTTGGGTCATCTCTGACTTACACCGGTTTACTTGCAGTTTTCCTCTTCCTAAACCAGAAGCTCCAGAACCGGAAGCTCCTCTGGTTTTCTTCTTCTTCCCCTTCCCGCCGGCACGCCAAGGAGAGCGAATGAGCCCAGGGGGGCATACCCCTACTATTTATAGCCGGGGCCTAAACCCTAGGGTTAAGTGGTAATTTTGCACAAAGGCCCCTCCAGATTAACATTTTTTGCAGGAAATATACGACGAGATTGGATCTGAGAATAAAGAATTTTTCTAAGGAAAATACACGGAGAAGAATCCTGGATAAACCAAAACTTTTTGGTTACCAAGATCTTAGAGATAAGGTGCGGAGTTATCTATTTAAAACTGGAAAGTATTGATCCTGGTGATAAATGACGATTCCAGAATAATCCGGAACAGATATTCCGGGAGGTTATTTTCCTTGGACTAAAAGATTAGCATTAAAAGTTTCCTGAGAAAGCTTAACATGGACTTCTTAAGTTCAAACTTAGGCGTTCATGTTACCCTGGAGGGATCTAGGACTCCGAGGACGGGTCAGACCCGAACTTACCTGTAACATGGAGGTCTTGGCCACTATATAAGGCGAGACCCTGGGACGTAGAAAGACCAGTTCTAAACCAAGAACAAGGTAGCTCGAGACATCGAGAGCCGGAATCGCCCTTTGTAATCGAGACCTTGTTCCCTGATAGTAAGAAGGCAGGAGTAGGTTTTTCCCTCAATAGAGGGGCCGTACCTGGGTAAACTCGTGTCTCTCGTTTCCACGTTAACCCTTTCGAAGTTTCGCTTAGAAGCAATGGCCTCACAATCTAGTTCTCGTATGAGGACACTTGCCGTAACAAAACCACGACAGAACCTTTGGGAATTCTAAGACTTCCGGGCTTCGAATTTTCTAATTCCGTGAATATTTCCAGAACAACTTTTCTGAAACTACAAACAACAGAAAACAGGGAACTGGCTCTTTGGCATCTTGTCAATAGATTAGTCTAGGAAATCGATAAAAATGACATAAAGTGTATAGAAAACATGAAGGAAATAACATCAAAACAACATGGAACATCAGAAATTAAGGATACGTTTTTCCGTATCAACATCCCCAAGCTTAGTTCCTACTCGTCCTCGAGTAGGTAATCGATAAAAACACATAATTTCTGAGGTGACATGCTACCAACATAAACTTGATCATCAATATTTTAAACACATATGTAAGCTGATATTATAGTACTTTAAACGCAAAGATTTTGGATATAATTCTAGCAATAAAACATAGCAGTCACTTTGCATCATGCGAAGTAACAAATAAAATATCATGAATAATAATGCACTCGAAAGTTATACATTTTTTTCAGGCATAGAGATAACTTAACAAATTGATACTTCGCTTGTCCTTAAGAGTGGGGAAAAACATAAATGCCAGGACACCTTCAAAGTTCATGAAGAAGACTATAAAAAAATAATTTGAGAGAAAGTAATAACACCTCATGAATCAATTAATAATGTTTCTGGGACAAACGCACATTAAACTCAGAATGGAAAATATGCTCTCTCAACCGTGCATAAAGTTAGAACATGGAGACTAAACATAAAAGTAAAAGAAATGACCTTCGCAGAGGGAAGCATTGATCACTCATGTGCTAGAGCTTTTTATTTTATTAAAGAGAGGTATACAATGTTTGGTACTCCTCCCAACCATCTTACACAAACCATGGCTAACCGAATCCTTGGGTGCCTGCCAACAATCACATACTGTGGAGGAGTGTCTATTTCTTTAGAGAGGTGTATGCTTATGTCAACTAATGGTAAACAAAAAATACAGTACGTCACAAGCCAACTAGACTTCACAAGAGAGGCTCCCATTGAAAGACGCAACTGGTGTAGAAGGTCATCCCTCTTTCTCTTTTGTTTACACAATTATGCTTTAACTGATAAATCAGGGGGGAAATAGTGAAGAGATTTTGTTTGTATTAATTTGGGGCTGGGCACCCCGCTGCGAGCTCTTCTATCAATTGGATAAGCGAATGAATCCACTAGTCCAGGGTGTGAAAGTCCAATAAACAAGTGAGATAAAGATTCTCAATTTATGTCCTCATAAGCTAAAACAAGAACACAAAATAGGAGTAATTTCAAAAGTTTTAAAGGTAACACATGAGCAATTTACTTTGGAGTGGCGGTTAAATACCACATGTAGGTAGGTATGATGGACACATTTCACATACATTGGTTCTTGGGATTTGGATGCACGAGTAGAGCTCATACTCAGTACAGGTGGAGGCTAGCAAAAGACTTGGAGCGACAAATCAAGAGAGCAATAATAACCACAATCATGCATAGCGACAAAAACATCATTAACCAAATAATAAGTGGTACCACAAGTTCAGAAACTAAATGATCATAGAGGCTATAGGCGACTGGTTTGTAGTCATAAACATGGTGTAAGCATGCGCCAAGTCAACCAAATAAAACATTCAAAGGAGAACACCATAAATTTATGTTTCAATATGACAAGAACAACTCATGATTCTTTCAATGGAACATTAAACAATCTTAGCTATTTGATAAAATCATGCTACAAAATAACCACTAGGATTTAAAATCAAAATAACATCTAGAATGATATGAAAAGGTCTAGCCACGGTCTATACAAGCTTCTATTTGCATCGTTATAAATTCTACTACATGAAGCAGTTTCTTTTCCCAACAAGCATCATATAAAATATGTTTTAACAAAAAATCTCTAAATGATACAGAAAGCAAACATGAGAGTACTCACATAACACTACTAAAACTAACATCTCTGAATAAGAGATGCAATGAAAATAAGAGCTAAACAGAAATTTTGCAGCAGCTAGAAGAAAAACTAAGAATACGAGCATAACGGGTATTCAAATTAAAAAGCGGAGCGTGTCTCTCTCCCAAACAAGGATGCTAGGTTCCAATGATGTTTATTTCAGAAAGTAAACAAAAGGAAACTGAATGAAAAATAAACAGATGCTCCAAGTAAATTTCATATGATGTGACCAAATAAAAATATAGTTTCACTAGAAGTGACCTGATAAATTGTTGATGAAGAAGGGGATGCCTTGGGCATCCCCAAGATTAGATGTTTGATTATTCTTAGAATTTTCTAGGATGAACCACAGGGGCGTTCCCATGCTTTGACCTTACGCTCTTCTTAATCACATTATATCACCCTTTTCTCTTGACCCTTGAAACCTTCCTTCACACCACACTCAAAGAGTAATTCGCATTAGTGGGTTAGTACAACAATAAAAAATCCATGGGTTCTGTATGGGCACAAGTTCTATTGATACTTTTAAACATTATCTACATCCACTGATGTTTTGTGAAGCAAATAAATCCACTTGACATCGTAAAAGAGCAAATGCAAGAAACATGGCAGAATCTGCCAAAAACAGAACAATCTGTAAAGACGAATTTTTTCGGAGCACTTATGTTGCTCAGATCGAAAAACTTATAGAACGAAAAAGTTGTGGAATTATCTGAGGACTAAGCACAAAAAGTTTCAGATCATTCTGATCTTTCTGGATTTTCACAATTTTTTACGGTGGACAAGAGAAATATGTTTCCTGCGTAGAAATCCAAAACCAACTCCAACTCTCGTCAGAAAAATTACTTGGCACAACTAAAACATGAAAAAAAATATACAAAGAATTTGCTACAGAACTATACAACCACTTGACTCAAAGTAAACAGAGAAAAACAAAGAATAAATAAAACCATGGGTTATCTCCCAAGAAGTGCTTTTCTTTAAGGCCTTTTAGCTAGGCCCAGAAAGTCGATTCACGTGTTTTCAAGTGAAGAGGTATTCAAATAAAGATAGGAAATTACTCAATAATGCATTGTATTTCAACTAAATACATTTCAGATGTTCCTCTCTTAGGAATTTTATGTTTACTATTCTCATCAAATAAATTCTCAGGAACAATCCACTCAAAATCCTTTTCTTGGGCTTCATGCAATGCTATCAATTTAAGTATTTTCTCCTTGTTTTCATTTTTGGGTTCATCTTTTTCGAGGGAACAAACTACATCTACATATGAAGCATATTGAAACGATCGAAAACTTTTCTAGCTTCTATAGCAACATCTTCGAATTCTTTAAGCATGGTTTCTAAGATAAAATTATTTTTTGATATATTTAATATTATTCAATTTGAGGAACATATGCTGCAGTATGGGACGAAGGTTAACAAACCTAGCTTCTAACATGTGAAGCAAGGAAGTTGTAGTAGTTTCATAATTCGGAGCAAGCTCTACTATCGATTTTTCCTCAAAATTCTCGTGCTTACTAACATGATTAAAGAACTCTTTAATGGTATCCTTTCCAAGTATAGAACCACTACCAACTGGAAGATCCTTCAGGGTAAATTTAGGGAGCAACATGATGAAGAAAAACAACTAGGTAACAAAAATAACAACTACAATAAGAACTAATTTTTTGTGTGTTTTTGATAAAGAGGAGAAAACAAGATAAAATGAAATAAACTAAGAAAAACTAAAACAAAGTAAAGAGATTGGAACTGAGAGACTCCCCTTGCAGAAATTATCTTCCTCCCCGGCAACGGCGCCAGGAAATAGCTTGACGGTGCAGGTCTTGCACTCGTTGGGAAACCCCAAGAGGAAGGTATGATGAGCACAGCAGCAGTTTTCCCTCAGAAAGAAACCAAGGTTTCATCGACCAGTAGGAGGAAGGAGTAACTTCAGAAGGTTGATGCAGCTGAGATGGCAGGACGCACTACCAGGTCAGCAGCAACGTAGAACCTACACAACACAAACAATTTACTTTGCCCCAACGAAGCAGTGATGTTGTCAATCTCACCGGTTTTGCTAATAACAAAGAGGTTAAATGTATGGTGTGGAAAACAATATGAGAACAGTATGAAAACAGTAGCAACAGTGTGGAAATAGTGGAAGCAGTGTGTATATTATCAGTATGAGAAAATAGACCGGGGTCCACAGTTCACTAGTGGTGTCTCTCCATAAAAGATAGATAACATGTGTGGTGAACAAATTACAGCTGGGCAATTGACAGAAATGAAGGATGCATCGTAGTGCATATGCAAGACATAATATTACTATGTGATTCATGCGGGCATTACAACAAGATACATAGACCTTCATCTAACTGCATCCATGACTAATAATCCACTCTCCAAATATCATCCGAACAAACGTTGAGTATTAAGTTGCAAGCAACACATAGTCGCAGTAAGTAAAGTGTGCAATGTAAACAATGTAAACTAAGTAAACATCGTTGTTTTGTCCGTAATGGCAACAACATATCCTCCATCTGTCACGTTTCTGTCACTCGAGCATAGATGCAAAGGAGGCATGAAACCACTATCGAGCATAAATACTCCCTCTTGGAGTTACTAGCATCTACTTGGCCAGAGCATCTACCAAAAATGGATAGCATGCAAGATCATAAATAACATATCCATGAAGATAACATGATAGATTGATATTTGGAAGACATAGCATTCAACATTCATCGGATCCCAGCAAACACAACATGTAGCATTACATAAAGATGGTCTCGATCATGTACTACAGCTCACGAAATCTAAACATGAGGCATAAAGTAGAGGATACAACCATCTATCTACTGTTATGGACCCGTAGTACAGGGATGAACTACTCACGCATCACTTCGGAGGAGGGCATGGTGGTGTAGACCCCTCCGGTGATGAATTTCCCTCCCAGCAGGGTACCGAGGAAAGATCCATAACCCTCCCGATCTCGGGATGACGATGACGACGGCCTCGGGTGTTTCTCAGGAAAAATGGTATATCTTTTTGGTTGATGTATCGGGGGAATATATGGGCAAAAGGGCGATGGCGGTGGACGCCTGAGGGGCCCACACCACCCCAGGCGTGGCCGGGGGCGCGCCGCCCTATGGTGTGGCCCCCTCCGGGCCTCTTCGGGACTTCGTGGAACATTCAGGAATTGTAAGACTTCCGGGCTTCGAATTTTCCAATTCCATGAATATTTCCAGAACAACTTCTCTGAAACTAAAAACAGCAGAAAACATGGAACTGGCTCTGTGGCATCTTGTCAATAGGTTAGTCCCAAAAATCGATAAAATGACATAAAGTGTATAGCAAAAATGTAGGAAATAACATGAAAACAACATGGGACATCAGAAATTAAGGATACGTTTATGACGTATCAACCCGCTTCACTCGCATTCACTTCTCTCTAGGGAGTTCACATGCACTTATAGCCTGAAACTCCCAAATCGGACGAAACATAGGGAATCTTTTCAAGAGTTGGGTTCTAACTCTATGTTTTGTGTTCCTATGTCCTAATCTAACACAACTAAGAAACTTGTTCCACTTTTCTAACACTTTTTGACGTCGTTACCGCGTGTAGACGTATAAGTCCGGATTTTCTCCAGCGGGGCTAGGGTTTCACCGAAGAGGGACTCCGAAGAGTCCATATCCCAACAAAAGCTAGGGGGTACCATATCATGTTATTATAAGTGTGTTGTGGGTTTTGTATGGAAAATGTTGCACTCCGTGGTGTGATCTGCTTCACCGGCATTCACTTCTCTCTAGGGAGTTTACATGCACTTATAGCTTGAAACTCTCGAATCGGACGAAACATAGGGAATCTCTTCAAGAGTTGGGTTCTAACTTTGTATTTTGTGTTCATGTGTCCTACCCTAACACAACAAAGTAGCTTGTTCCACTTTTCTACCCCCTTTCGACGTCGTTACCGCGTGCAGACGTATAAGTTCGGTTTTTTCTCCAACGGGGCTAGGGTTTCACCGAAGAGGGGCTCCGGAGAGTCTGGATCCCGACACAAGCTACAGGGTGCCATACCATGTTATTATAAGTGTTTTGTGGATTTTTTTATGGAAAAGATTGCACTCCGAGGTGTGACACGCTTCACCATCATCCACTTCTCTCTAGGGAGTTACATGCACTTATAGCCTGAAACTCCCGAATCGGATGAAACATATGGAATCTTTTCAAGAGTTCAGTTCTAACTTTGTATTTTGTGTTCCTATGGCCTACCCTAACACAACCAAGCAACTTGTTCCACTTTGCTACCCCTTTTCGACACGGTTACCGTGTGTAGACGTATAAGTCCGGTTTTTCTCCAGCGGGCTAGGTTTTCACCGGAGAGGGGCTTCGGAGAGTCTGGATCCCAACACACTCTAGGGGGTGCATACCATGTTATTATAAGTGTGTTGTGGGTTTTAGAGCGCAAATATTGCACTCTGAGGTGGGACCCGCTTCACCGGCATCCACTTCTCTCTAGGGAGGTTGCATGCACTTATAGCCTGAAACCCCCGAATCAGACAAAACATAGGGAATGTTTTCAAGAGTTGGGTTATAACTTCGTACTTTGTGTTCCTATGGCCTAACCTAACACAACCAAGCAACTTGTTCCACATTGCTACCCCTTTTGACTATGTTACCGTGTATAGACATATAAGTCCGGTTTTTCTCCAGCGGGCTAGGTTTTCACCGGAGAGGGGCTCCGGAGAGTCTGGATCCCAAAACAAGCTAGGGAGTGCCATACCATGTTATTATAAGTGTGTTGTGGGTTTTAGATGGAAAATATTGCACTCCGGGTGTGACCCGCTTCACCAGTATCCACTTCTCTCTAGAGAGTTTGCATGCAATTATAGCCTGAAACTTCCGAATCGGACGAAACATAGGGAATCTTATCAAGAGTTGTGTTCTAACTTTTTCTTTGGTGTTCCTATGGCCTACCCTAACACAACCAAGCAACTTGTTCCACTTTGTTACCTCCCTTTCGAGGCCGTTACCGCGTGTAGACGTATAAGTCCGGTTTTTCTCCATCGAAGACCGGAGAGGGGCTCGGGAGAGTCTAGATCCCAACATAAGTTAGAGGGTGTCATACCATGTTAGTATATGTCACTAGTGGAAACAGGGGCATTAGTCCCGGTTCGTAAGCCCCATTTGTCCCGATTGTGCAACCGGGATGGGGCATCCGGGACAAATACCCCTCCCCCATTGGTCCCGGTTGTGCCAGGACCCGGGACAAATGGGGCTGACCACGTGGCCCGTGAGCTGGAACCTGGCCAGGGCTATTAGTCCCGGTTCTCAATACGACCCGGGATGCATGCCCCTTCTGCCGCGGCAGGACTTTTTGCCCTTTTCTCTACCGCGGCAGAATTTTTATGATTTGTGCTTTGCGACCCCCTGACCTCCCGGCGGCCCCTCCCCGGACCTCCCGGGTCCCATGAGAAGAGAGGTGCCCCGGTGGCCCTTCCCCGGACCTCCCGGATCCCACGAGTGAATAAGTAATACATATATAAAGCAGAATAAGGAACACTTATATTACAGAAGCAAAGTATATCGAGCATATTACATGACCGATGGAGTGTATTACTAAATCAAATTCAGAACCAACCGGCGCTATAGTACTCTCCATCTACGTTTAGGACCTCTACATATAAGAAGCCCGCAATTTCCTCCTGAATTGCTCGTATGCGGTCCCTTGGTAGAAGACCGTCCTAAAGCCGTTCGATCTAATATAAAGAAGAGTGGTCAATATATATATATATATATATATATATATATATATATATATATATATATATATATGAAACTAAGTAACTAAAATAGATGGTAATAAGAAGAACTGACGACTAACGTACATGAAGTTGCTTTAAATTTCTGCCCTTGGGACATGTCGTGTGACGAATGAACTCGCAAACGTAGTATCCACACAAGTGATTCCCGTCTCCTTGTTGCAAGCACTTTACGAGAACATGGTTTCAATAAAAAATAAT
This sequence comes from Alopecurus myosuroides, assembly GCA_028641055.1. Classification (NCBI taxonomy): domain Eukaryota; kingdom Viridiplantae; phylum Streptophyta; class Magnoliopsida; order Poales; family Poaceae; genus Alopecurus; species Alopecurus myosuroides. Next base: position 112,518,112 of record CM054059.1, on the reverse strand, counting down.
AATCAACCAGCCATGATAATGGTATCGACACTAGAATCAAGGAGATGCGCGCGGATCTAGATAGTACATACTTGCACAACATCAAATATAAGCTCTGGTTTCCATTCACCGGGAGACTTCTTTATGAACCTCTTCCAAACGCTACCCGAGAAAGAAAAAGAATAAAAAGAGTTAGTAATTACTTGATATCCGAAAATGAAACAAAGTAGTCGATATAGTGCCATATATAAATATTGAAATTACCGCTGGATCATTTCCTGCATGTCAGCCCACGTCGCTAGGGGTTTACGATTTGGGTCCATTACCATTACTTTTCCATTGTCAACTTGGAAGATTAGCAGAATATAGTGGAAGCTGCGCACGCAGAACTCATCAATTATACAGTGAACATCGAGTAAGGAAAACAGAATGTTTACAATATAGTAACACTAACCCGAAGTTGTAAGGAAATAGTATTTCCCGTCGGTGTTGGTGAAACAGTATTACCCTCAGAATATTATTTTCTGTATCCTTGGCAGCTAGCTCAAGAGTCTTTTCATTAACAAAATTTGGATCAATGAACCCAATATCATAGATTCCACCTCTTTTGCATTCGAGAATCTTCATTCTGCAATTATAATATATGATTGTACTCTATATATATATATATATATATATATATATATATATATATATATATATGAATATGCAAATGAACGAGGTGAGCTAGAGAAATAAGTACTTACAGACAATAGGCACTAAGGACAGCTTTGTCGAGGGCCTGCTGCTGGTATAACTGAAACAATTCGTCAAATTGAATCATAACCATTCCATTTCCATACCCATAGTGCTCGTCCTTAATGCTGAGACATATCCAGTCCATAGATTGCTGAACGGCTTCCATATACCAACTATGCACTCTTCGCGTTTTCGTTGGTAGATCCTTTATCTTCTCGGGTTTGACGAGAGGCTTCCCGTACTGGTATTTGTACGCATATTAAGCTTCGGGGAAGTAGTCTACTGTTTGCATATACTCAGCAATGGACAAACCCGCATCAGCTGCCTTGTCTGCGTACAGTGTTATAAACTCTGGATCAATTTGCTCATCAGCAATATTAGTGCTCGGCCCCACCTGGGTATTGGAAATCACTTTGAGCGGGGACGTGGATTGTTTTTTCTGCTCTCCGAGCTGAGCAACTGATTTTCCCCTTTTCCCGCTTGCGCTACTACTCATCATCGACCGCACCATTTCCTGGTGTGACTTCAGAATAGAGCGGTCATAGTCATATGACAGACTCGGCTCGGGTTGATGAAGATTCTTCACCATTTTCCAAGCTCGTTCTATCTCTTCTTCGGTCTCGGGGAAATCTACCTTTTTCTTCTCCTTCCGCTTCGATTTCCACGCCTCCTAATCGTCCTTTGCGATTTGCTGGGTTTCCTCGGAGTATAGTCGTAAGGTAACTTGGGTACCTCCTTTGGTACCTTCGGGAGGGGTGACCGTTGACGTTTCGGTGATATTTTACGTTTCGGCAGAAACTTAGTGGGCGGAGAAGGCTGACGCGGCGGCGTAGGCGACCATGGTGGAGAAGGCTGACGCGGCGGCGTAGGCGACCGCGCCGGAGACGACGTGCACGGCGTAGGCGACCGCGCTGGAGACTTTTGCGTTGGAGAATGGCGAGGATTCGATGGCTTTGCCGTCTGATTTGGGAGCACAATGCATTCCTTTAGCCATAGAACGGTCAAGTTCTTGGCTTCTCCGAGTTCAGTCAACTCTTCGTATTCACCTTCAGGGAAATCAAGCTTTACCCACTCGAATCCGTTGACAACTTCATCAATCCCAACAACAGCGTAGCCCCATGGAACCGGAAAACTATGGTGAGTTGGTTCGTTGCCAATTGGTAAGACATAGCCGGCCGCCGCCTTGATGGTTATATTGACGACCTTCACGTGGAGCTCACAGGTTGTCATCTCCGGGATATCATCCACCGGGTGAATCATCGGCGGTGCATCATCACCCGGTAGCTGCGTGGACGCAACGCTGCTTTTGCGATGAGAATGTGCGGCGTCGGTAGCCTCGACTTCAACTTCTACCATGTGTGATGCGCCGGTAGACACTATCTGCTGGCTAAGTGTGTTAATTTGGTCCTGCTGCTTCTTTGCTACATCCTGCATCAACTTTATCTGTTCTTCAAGTTGACGCCTCCAGTTTGCCTGATTCTCTGCTTCAGCTGCCTCCGCGTCCTTTTTACGTTGACGGCTTCTATCGGGGTATAACTTTTTGGTGGAGTTGAACCCAATACTCCACGGAGGAGTGCCTTTTGTGTCTTGTGTACGCCCTCCGTGTTCCTTATTCCCGAGGGCGCGTGTGAGCTCGTCGTTCTCTCTATCTGGCCCGAACTTCCCCTCTTTAACGTCCTTTATTGCGGTTCTCAGCTTTTCTATGGGTAGACGACTCCCTTTACGCCTTAGGTTATAGATTGCATTTCCTTCGGTGTCCAACGTGCCCCCATGCCCGTAGAACCATGACCTTGTCCGCTCGACCCACAAGAACGGCTCAGGAGTGATCCCCAGCTGAAGCAGGTCGTTCTCCCATTGCTCCCACTTGGGACTGGAACCCTTGTAGCCACCTTGCCCCATAACATGGTGATATACCTTTTTGGCAGCGTTTTTCTCATTTGTTTTTGTCCTTTCTAGTGCATTCTCTGACAGCTTGTACTTCACGAAATCTGCCCATATGGGTTTTATTTTCTCATACCCTTGAGTGAAATCTGGAGTCTTGTTCTTCTTAACATAGTCAAGGTTCAATCTTTTCTTCCAGTTTTTGAATTGCTCGGCCATCTTTTTCAGGGTCCACGCCTTGACCTTTTCCCGTATCTCATTTTTCATTTTAGTAACATCGTCCTCATTCACAGCCGCTTCATTCTCGTCCACCTACGGCAAGGGTAAGTTGAAATTAGCCAAAATCTTCGAGAAAAGATGATCTTTGGCTATTTTGCTGACATATGAAATTCCTTGTTTCCGCGGATCTTTTGGCTTATTCCACTCATGAACAGTGATCGGGATGTGATCCCTAACTAGCACTCCGCATTGCTTCATAAATTTTTGGGCAACATCAGCGGGAAGCTCGGGTGCGCCGTCTGCTGCGATCGTGTCGATCCTATATCTTTCTGTATCTTTCAACTTCTTTGTTGTGCCTCGTTTAGTCTTTTCCCCGGTTGATATGCTTGAACCGGATGGCTAAAAATATAAAGACTGTTAATACATGTATATAGACAACGGATGATTCATTAATTAACATATCTATATATGCACCTCGGAGCCGGTGTTTGTAATTTGTATGGCTCCACCGGAGCCGTCGGCTGCTCCCATATCGGAGCCGTGGGCTTCTCCCTCACCGGAGTCGTCTCCCTGGGTGAGCTCCGGATCTCCCTCACCGGAGTTGTTCATCCACTGGCTCACATCGGTCTCTACGTCGGTCCCGCGGATTAAACCCTCGAGCAAATTTTCGGCATCTTCGTCTCTTGGCTCCATACTATACAAAAAGAGTAACTATATGTTTCAGATCCATTTCATCAAAATTGCTTATAGATAATAACTAATGATCAATTATTTTCATCAAAATTGCTTATAGATAATACACAAAAATAGCAACATATTCATGAAATATTTAAACGTATGATAATACGCATCCATAGATAAGGAACCCTCATAGGGTCATAGCTCACGTGGATTTCTATATATTTCTAACATTCCTAACATTTCTAGCATTCTTAAATTTCTAACACTAATTTACTTAAATTTTCTAACATTCATAACATTTCTAACATTTTTAAATTTCCTAACATTTCTAACATTCCCTATGTCAACTCTAAACAAATCTAAAATTCCTAAGTCTAATCTAAAATTTCTAACATTCATAACTAATGATTCTAACATTTCTAACACTAATAAATAACTAAAAACAAAAACAGTAATTAAGTAAAAAAAAGGGGGGAAAAACAAAAAAAAGGCCCATGGTTAGGGCGAGATGGAAGCAGGCCTTACCTCCTCTCGGGCGGCAGCCGGCGCGAGGCAGCGGCGGCGCGGGGCAGTGGAGGCCGGCGCGACGGGATCGAGGGCGGGGCGCGCGGGGCCGGCGGCAGCGCGACGGGTTCGAGGGCGGCTTCTCGCGGGCTGGCAGCGGCGCGGGGCAGTGGAGGCCGGCGTGACGGGGATCGAGGGCGGCTTCTCGCGGGCTGGCGGCGGCGTGACGGGATTGAGGGCGGCTCTCACGGGACGGAGGGCGGCGTGGCGGAGGAGTGCGGCGACGGGGTAGGGGGCGGCGCGGGGGCAGTGCGGCGACGGAAAAATTGGGCAGCCTGGCGGCGTCGGTTCGTCCCTGCGCGCGGTCTGGAATTGGGGAGGGAGAGTGACGTGTATATATTCACAGTCATCCGTCCCGGTTGGTGGCAACAACCAGGACGAAAAGACGCTTCCGTCCCGGCTGGTCGCACGGGCCGGGACCAGAAGTATTTTTGGGCCGGGCGCGCCAAAAGTTAAGCGCCAAAATTTGAATATTGTTTGAATATGCACATGAATAACTTCTATATACTTTCGAATTTGAAAAAAATTTCAACATGAAAATTGCTTGAATTTGCATAACTAATTCAAATCCGTTTTCTGTTTATCTAAATAATTATTCTAACTATTCAAACTATTAACTATTTTACTATTTGCATTTAATTTAAATATAAATATCTTATATTGTTTTAAAATTAGTAACAATTACATTAATAGCAACATAATTAACAGACCCCTTATCGCACTGGCAAAACCACAAATCTTGTATTCGGTCGATGAATTGAATGATATATTAAACCTTAAAGGGGGATGTAGAACAAAACAGTCGGTATCGCCATCATACTCCCCGACCGTGGCTATTGAGTGCATATATATATATGCATATCAAAAGAACGGTCGGACGTATGATGGCGAATCCGGATGATTTGTAGTCGGTCGATGAACTGAATGATGTATCAAACCTTAAAAGGGGTGATGTAGAACAAAACAATCGGTATCGCCATCATACTCCCCGACCGTGGCTATTGAGTGCATATATATGCATATCAAAAGAACGGTCGGACGTATGGTTGGGAATCCGGATGTTTTGTATTTGGTCGATGAACTGGCCGGTGTATGAACGTGGGCTATATATAGGGTCCTCTGGCTCACAAAGTGTTGTGCTAGGGTTTTGATCCAACGGTTAAGAAACACCCTGATCCAACGGCTCACAACCGCTTGAAAGAAACACACCGTAGCCCTGATCGAACGGCTCACAACAGCTCGAAAGAAACACACCCCGGATCCAACGACTCACAAGCGGTTGAAAGAAACACACGATCCGTGTGATTCTATCTGATTGGTCCAAACGAAACCCTAACCATTTCGTCCCGGTTGGTAAAACAGGCCGGGACTAAATGGATATGTTTTCTTCTCACTATATATATGTATGCATTGCCACACCATTGGCATAAAACACATACAAACTCACCACTCTCTCATGGCTTCTACCGTACCCACTCTAACATTCCTCCAGGCGGAGGCACTTTCCGCCTCGAACTACGCCTGCCCGCCCGGCTACAGCGTTCCCGCCGGTTGGATGCTGAGCGCCGGAGGAGTGCCGGTCCCTCCTCTTCCTCAAGGTGTGGCGCGTCGGGCGGCCATCACGAACCACTACTACCACGAGCTCACGCCGGAGCAGCGGAGGAATCCCAGTTGGAATACTGACTACCGCCCTACTTGGGACGCCTTCTTCATTAATCGGCGTGAGAGTACGCTCGCCAGGTACGAGGAGAACGGCCCGCCTCCTTCGAACTTCAACGAGGCCGGTCGTCGGCTGTGGTGGGGCGGCAGATGGACTCTTCAGACCGTCGTGAACTACATCAGGGATGCCGATAACCCCCGCCTGCGCTACCCTCACGCCCAGTCCTGGAGTCGTGATCCTCCGAGGGAGTGCAGAGCACCGTCAGACGATAGTGACGACGACGGCGGCGACTACGACGACTACGAGTCGGAGTACTATAGGCCTAGGCAGGAGTATGACTAGCAGATATCAGATCCACAGTGTCTTGCCATTATGTAGATCGATCATGCATCTATGCTCTCCGTTTAGATTTAGATCCACTCTTTCCATTATGTACTGCCTTTTTTTATCTATATATATATCCAAGCATGTTTGTGTGCAATATGGGCGCGAGCGCCGGCGCAACAATATTTGTGAACATTTTTTCAACGCCTCGTGCGCATAGTAAAATAACACACACTTTATCTCCGGCCGTGTCGCCCCCCAGGGCCCAAAACGCCGCCGTTTTGGGGCCGCCGCGGCGACAAACGACGTTCCCAGTCCAACAATCGGCCCAAAATAAATCGAGAATAAAAATCGACACACTTTATTGATTTGACGCAATTTTCATAGAAATTTAAAGTAAAACATTGCGAAAAAACTTAAAAAACTATGGTCGCCCCGGCCTAGGCGTCGTCGTCTTCATTGACGTCCTCTTCACGGTCGTCGTAGGTCGACCGGGTGGAGGGGCCAGCTTCGCGGTCGTCCTTCGCCACCATGGCGAGCCAGCGCCGCTCCACCCGGTGCAGCTGCGCCTTCTCGGAGGGCGCCGAGAAGATCACGGGCGGGGTTCTTGTTCCCGCGTTTTTCCGACGTGTCACTGCCGGAGCTGGCCCGCCTGGGCTACACTAATTCCATCAATCAAAAAAAAAAGGAAGGGGCATTGGTCCCGTTAGTGGATTGAACCGGGACCAATGCCCGTGCGCATGCCACGTGGCCTGCGGCTAGGGATTGGTCTCGGTTAATGCCACGAACCGGGACCAATGTCTCCCCACGAACCGGGACCAATGCCCCAGACGATTTCTGTTGCCCCGGGCGCACGAACCGGGACGAATGCATAGCATTTCTCCCGGACGGTTGCAACCGGGACAGGTGCCTCCTGGCCCCTGGACGAAAGGGGTTGTTTCCACTAGTGTGTGTTGCGGGTTTTGGATAGCAAAGATATGCCACGGTCACTGGTGGGGCCCACCACTGGGATACGCCGACAGGGAACATACGACACCGATGGGGATACGCCGACGGCCACCGTCGGGCTAACTATGCGCCGGCATATTCGTATACATCGACGGTGACTGGCCGTCGGCTGTCTCGACGGATTCCCGTAGTGTGGTTCCCATCGCCGCTTCCCATGCCTCGCACGAGTCGGGCATGGGGTTTGTTTGAGGGCAACAGAGCGTCGCGTATGTGTTGGACTCAGACTGCACTTCCATAGTTCGATTCAAGGTCACGCGGTCAGAAGGATTTTGTCCAAACTCCACACTCTGAACTTTTTCCTAAGCGAAGCCACACAAAAAATTGTGCACCCGTGCCAACATTAATCAGGACACCGGTGCCAGGGGCCAAGGGATACCTAGCCCCGGTAGCAGGGTCATGGTGAAGTGCACTTTGAGTCCAGATCCAACCCAGCGTCCCCGTCCGTCGCCTTTCTCTTCTGTCTCTACCTACAAGGGACTCTCCTTCCTCGTATATATATGTCCACGCAAACAAACCCTCCTCCGGCCGGTCCTCTGATCAACGCCGAGCAAACAAACCGGACGATGGGAAGCACGACGTCGACGCCCCGCGCCGCCGACGCGCTCGACGTCGCCAACGCGGTGCAGGGCTTGCACGTGTTCGAGATCCCATGGTGCCGCCCACGCCTGGAGCGACCCATGGACTGCGCCGAGTCGCCCGTGTTCGCAGCATGCGGTCACGACTGGCAAATTCGAACTTACCTCGGCGGTGTAACGGAGACCGATTACGGCTACGTGGCGGTGTACCTCTGCCTACGTGACAAGATCAGGGACGACACCAAGGTGATGGCATCCGTTCAGCTAAGTTTTGTGGACGTCACCGGATCTTTGCCGCTTCACACCGTCACGATAGACTTTGATTCCGGCTATGATAACGGCGTGTGCGGCACTTGCAAGTTCATGAAGAAAAGCCAGCTCGAGGCGTCGCCCTACCTTCGCGACAGTCGCCTCACCATCGCATGCCTCATCACCATTATCAAGGACGACTCCATCAAGGTCCCGGATGTAGCCGTCGAGGTGCCACCGTCCGACATCACGCAGCATCTCGAGAAGCTGCTGCAGCGGAAAGAGGGCACCGACGTGGTTTTCGTGGTCGGAGGAGAGGAATTTCCTGCCCACAGGACGGTGCTCGCCATGCGGTCGCCGGTCTTCAAAGCGGAGCTATTCGGTGCAATGAGAGAAAACGGCACGAACCGTATCACCATCGACGACATGCAGCCCGCCGTCTTTGATGCCTTGCTCCACTTTATCTACACCGATTCACTGTCGCCCGCCATGGATGGTCTCAGCGGCAACGACTATAAAGAGATGACCCGGCATCTGCTCGTTGCCGCCGATCGGTATGTCATGGAAAGGCTGAAGAAGATATGTGGAAGCATCCTTTGTAAAACCCTTGATGTGAAGACCGTGGTGACTACGCTGGCTTTGGCTGATCAGCACCATTGCGACAGGTTGAAAGATGCTTGTATTAAGTATATCGCCTCACTGGGTGGAAAGGAAGTTGATGCTGTAGTGGCAAGCAAAGGGTATGTTGACCTCAAAGCAACAAACACTTCGGCTTTACTTGAACTGTGGGAGAAGACCGGTAGTCTTCGCAATTCAAAGTGTTCAGCTCACGTTGCTAGTGTAGCTGGATATAAATAGGCTAGCTGCTGCTTCTCTAACAAGTGTCTAGCTTATTAGCACCAGGGTTAGGGTCTTCAGTTCTTCAAGACTAGGGAATATCCAATTAAGTGTATCTCCCAAATTTTGTATTGGGCAAGTACTCTTTACTTTTTTTATTAACTACATGAATTCTTGTGTTATCGCTGATCTGCATTTCTAATTATTATCTTGCTAGCAAGATTCTATCATTTTCCGGTGTTCTTGCTGTTATGTTTTTTACTAGGATACTACGAATCTGTAACTATAATTCCAACTAGCAAGCAGACATAGCCCACCAAACCAGAGATGCGTAACTATACCAGGCAGGTTGTCCACACGTTTCGAGATGCTCCTAACTCCAGAGTGTCACTCGTGGAAGCCAATGAGGCGATCGAGCAAAAGTTGCAACAGTCGGGACACGGTAGAAGAGGGGGGGGAATGTGCATAATCAAACAGATTACAGAATAAGAAGCTAACTGCACAACTACGTTTATCCATGGCAGCAACACGCTAAGGCATATTTCGTGTGTTAGCATCTTCCTGCTGAAAACAAAGCTAATTTTGTAAGATAAGTCGCAGTTTATGACGCAGCAGCAGGCAGTATGCGTTACTCCATGATACCACATTTATGTCGCTCACTCTGTTCTTGTGCGTTGCAAAGGACAAATTCTGTGTTTTTCCTATTCCTACCGTTTTTAATCCTGCGGTCCAAAGAGACTCATTAAGCTATATACATTGTACTTTTCAAAGACAGTAATACACCGTACTTTTCAGACTTCGGTTATACATTGTACTTTCTGGAATTTTGTATCAGTATTACAATTTTCACTGTAAGTTTGAACACCTGGTTGAAAAAAATACTGGATCTGTCACTAGTCCCTGCACAGTAAACCAGAAAATATGCCAAATTTGAGCTGGATACCTCCAACATGGCTACTATAGCTAAACGCAGTGGAATATGCCAAAATAAGTAGACTGGGATGCTTGCCAGTAATTTATTTTCTACTTCACTCTAGCACAAAATCTTCCTATTTCACGGCTCGACATCAGATCCTAGTCTCCTAGCCCTTTCCTGCTGAAGAAGAGAAAATCTGAAGCTGAGATAGTGAACATGCTGGCAATGTCTGATTTTGTATGCTTCCATCTTATTATGGCGCTATACCAGTATCCCGAGCTCTCCCTCTAAATCTAGACCTGTTTCTCTGTTTTGAGTGCCTTAGCTTGTTTTCTTCTCATGTTATTTGAACTGCACAATGTATCCCATGTTTACTTATGGTAATGGAACCTGGGTAAAAGCTCCCCTGATGATCCACACCAAAAAAAAACTTCCAGCGAAGGAAGTTGAGGGTTGTACTATGAGATAGTTGAGAGGTGAGCAACACACTCTTTCAGTGAAGTATCAGCAAACATCATCTAGATGGTCCTTCGATCTTCTGTCTCAGCTGCTCATAATTCTGCAACTCCTCCATTGTCAATGACGGCGAGATATCGCCCAAAACCTGTGCGATAAGATAACTAATTTAACTCCAAAGATATGACCAAAATGATACTCCCTCCTATCCATAAAAAGTGTCGCTCATTTTGTACTAGTTAGTACAAACTTTGTACTAAGTGAGCGACACTTTTATAGATCAGAGGGAGTACCATATTCATTGTGCTTGCTGAAAATGGTTTCCATATTACCGTCATAAAATCATCAGTCTCGACAATGACTTCTTCAGCAACGGTATCGTTATTTCTTGAAGGGTCAGCTTCAAGTGTTTTGACCTTCAAACGGGCACGTGTAAGTCTAACAGACCACGGCTAAGAAAAAACATATGGTGGCAGTAGGGAAGCACAACTACTCACGGAATGCTTAGCAGCATGAAACCATGCGTCTGCACATAACGCATAAATATCAGCACCAGTAAAGTTTGGTGGACAGTGCTGCGCGATCGACAAGAGAGACACATTCTTGTGGAGCTTGTACTTGCGTGTCTGTGCTTTCAGTATCCTGCATGATAATTACTGGGAGGTCATAATTTAGTAGAAGCTAATCTGAAATTAGGTGAATGGAAGAACTGTCGGTGACTACCTTTCCCTGTATGATGCTTCAGTATTTACACCAACATAGAGAAGCTTGTCAAATCGGCCAGGGCGGAGAAGTGCAGAATCAAGAAGGTCAGGCCTATTGGTAGCCCCAATAATGAAGAGGTCCTAGAAAACAATTTGGAAAATGGTTTTTTCTTAATGTCACTGCTTCTAGAAAACACTAGTAAAAAATAGACATATCACAGATGAGGAAATAACCTGGCTGTTATCACTTAACCCATCAATCTCCACCAGCAACTAATAAAGTGAGAAAAAGGGAAAGCGCATTAACACTCTTAACATTGACAGAAAACTGTGACATCACTTTCCACCTTGATGAAGTTAATTATACCTGGGAAACAACTCTATCCATCACACCTCCAGAATCTGCAGAGGATCCTCGTGCAGGAGCAAGGGAGTCAAGCTCATCGAAGAAAATAACACATGGGCGTGCCGACCTAGCCTGAAATTCACAGTGCAGAACTCAAAAACAGAGTATATATGCATATTTTATGACAGATGTGTGGCTTGTGCAGATGAATATACCTTCTCAAAGATGTCCCTGACATTCTTTTCTGATTCTCCAACATACATGTTTATCAATTCTGGACCTTTCACGCTAAGAAAGTTTAATGAGCACTCAGTTGCTACTGCTTTCGCCAATAATGTCTAACAATTCAGAAGAAAACATCCTAGTGAGCATGCATCATGTTGTTGGATACAGCTATATTTTAACAAATAGGAATGATAACTCCAGTCAGGCAAGGTATAAAACTCATTAAACCTACCTTCCCAGTGCCTGGAGGTCCATATAACAAGACACCTGATCGCTTCGGCAATTTGGAAGAAAAAAGGTGCTTGTACATCAGAGGTAACTGTATACCAGCAAAACAAAAGGACAAGTTATACCTCCAAATCCTACTGCAACAGCTTCTGGTGCTGAAACTACCATAACCGTTATTTTTTAATTAAGACTGTAGGGCTTGAGCCCAACAGTATTTTATTTCAGAACAAAACCAAAGTTACAGAGTACAGAGGCAGATATTTACAGAGAGAGAGAGAGAGAAGAAAAAGGAAGAAAAACAGGACTCAAGGAAGTTTGTCAATCCATTTTGACAAATCCTGAACAGCTTCTGGTGCTGAAACTATGATAACCAAATTGTATTTTTCTTCCATAGAATGCAGTGCATTAGTATTATACATTCAGATGAATCAAGTCAAATTTACCTGAATAGTATCTAGAATAACCTTCTTCACTTCCTCGAGCCCACCAACATCCTCCCATTTCACATCAGGAACCTAATAGCGCAAAACAATCAAATCAGGGACTTGCAGAAAGCAAGCTAAAGGTGACATGTATGGTGTCATCGGTTTTATATGCAGATGGGCCTGAAATCTTTGAAGATATAAGATACTCGAAGATAGGATTAATGTTTTACTTTCGGTGTACCCAATGCAGCACGGTTCCTTTTCTTAGCCCGTTCTAAGGAAGACAAAATATCTTCTTTAGAAAAATGATTTTCTTCACTCTGAGTGGTAGAAGAGCTTGCAGTAACAATATCCTCAAGCTTATTGTTGCTACTTTTCTCCACAGCAACTTTATGTGCAAATGATACACCAGCATCTGCGATCAATGCAAGTATATCCCTGGGCATGAAACCAGACGTTTGCACTGACATATCTTTTACAAACTTGTCATCGATACTCTGAAAATGAAACCATATAAGCAGGAGATTTTAGTAAAAAAGCATAAAACTCAATTTCTGACTCAATAAAAACCAACAAAAAAGCACCTCATCAGCAACTGCCGAGACACCACGGAGTGTTTCAGATATCAAGTTCTTCCTCTGATCTTCGTTTATAGTCTTCATGTTGACCTCATGGCGGAAACATCGCCTAACTGATTGCTGCATTCCTTCAGCACTGTCTGCAGTTGCCACTAGTATAACTTGAATCGAGCTTACAGATTCAGGTTCCACAAGGTACTGAAAACAAATAGGTTCGACAATAAGGAACTTGATATGAGGATGATTTTACATCATAAGAGTAAAACCTAGAAGCTTGAGGAACAAAGTGTTAGAACTCATCTTGTGTAGGTTGGTGTTTTGAGTCTAATTAGGACATGGAATTTGTGTATTGGGCCAGGATGCCACGACTTGTTGTGTCCTTCTCCTAGTTATTCATATATGTGAGCCCTTGGCTAGTTTCTAAGTTGTGAGCTGGGCAGTACTAGTCCCTTCCAAGTTTGAATCAGAGTTAATAAGTTCATGTCTGAGTAGGTCTAGGTCTAGTACCTCGGCTGGTACTATATATGCCTGCCACATGCGTTGTAAGATTAAATCGGAAGTTCATGAACATGCACGTGGAAAACTTGTATTCAAGGGCTTGTATCGTGCCCTGTTTTTCTTCAGTTCCTTGTCTCACCTCTCACGGTACAGCTTGTTGTTACAAGACCTGCGCATATATATGCACGAGCAGCCGACCAAAACCACCTCCACCTAGTAGTATACAGACTCACGCTCGAACAAACTCAACTCAGCTTGAGGCAGCTAGCCAGTAGAAGTATTACGAAACTAAAAATTAACTTACAACTAACACTAGTACCTACCTCCCCCACAAAAAAAAAACACTAGTACCTAACGACCCAGGCTGTGGCATGAAAGCCATGCACAAACACTGGACGGACAAGACTTGGTGTTTCCTAACATGGAAACACATGTATTGGTAATTATCAGATTCAAACTCAAAGTGACCAACTAGAGGCAAGATTATTTCCATCACAAAGACTTACTGAATTTCCAGTAACATCCCTTGCTGGCAGTGAGTCTTTCGCAACCCAACGCTGTCCAGTGTACTGCTTAATGACAGATTCAACGTTTGCTGCAATGCCAGATTGCTCAGATTGTGGGCCTTCATTGGAGGATGTATTCCCAATTGCATCGAAGTGGCGAAGAAGTATTATACAAGGAGAATACCTTCAAAAACGAGTCATTCGACAAAAAAGGAAACATCACCACCTGGAAAATGTAAAACAAACTGAACCAAAGAGTTTACCAACTAAAACAGGAATAAGCTTCAACTGTAGAGAATAACAAAGGAAAGACAGAGCAGATGAGTACTTCCGAGCTTCTTTGAAGGCAGCAACAAGCGCAGCAGATGCCCCGCTTTCTGATGATGTCGTTAGATCGTGGCAACAACACTCAACCACATGCATACCAAGATGGTTAGCAACATGCCTGACTACCGTTCTTTTTCCACATCCTGCACCCCCAGCATTTGTTTTGGAAACGATTCAGTTCAAAGTCGATTAGTAAAGAATGAAAAAGGATGAGACTGCACTTATATTGCTGTAACCTGATGGGCCGTACAAAAAAGTGGAAAACTTGATTCTTGGTAAAATATTTGAAGGACATAATGCCGGCGCGATGATAGATGCTAACTGCTCCACTATTTCACCATGCAAAGGTACTGAATCATCATTGGCAGCAAAGAAGCTGCAAGGAGGGACTGGAGCAGAAGCACTTCCCCCAAGCACAAGAGCTGTTTGATCACATTTAACACGAAGAATAGGATCATCTGATGGTTCCATGCCGGTTACCTGGTAAGTAATTCAAACACACATTACTACTTATGGATGAAAAAAATGAGGGCAAATATAAGCTAAGAGGCTAGACCACATTAATTTTCTATCTTAGTATCTTCATCCAAAAATGTCCGAAAAAAAGAAAAGTGGGAAGTTTTACCTTAAAGTATACCATACTAGAAGGATGCAGTCTATCATTCTCTTTGTTGCATGCTAAGCAGGAGATCATGCCACAGTTCCAGTCATTATGTATGCAAAAAACATCCCCTCTTGCTAGGAACCTATCAAACTTGAAGTATTCATTTAAACCTTGATCTATCATATCTTGGTAATCACTTCCTCCACTGGCTGAATTTATCTTTAGGGAAGCAAGCACACCACAATCAGGAATCCTCACAACAGAAACCCGTAAATGCAAAGCATATCTAGGCACTTGCGGGCATGGGAGAAGCTCTAGGTGAAGAGAAATACCAGTCCCACTGCTAGCAGCACTATCCTCATAAACTGTAGAGCAAAACTTGAAAGGTTCCTCCCCTTTCTGAATAAGAAGTTTGAGAGAAGAAACATGCACACCCAGGTTGAAGGCCAGAAGTGGGCTAACATAAGCAAAATCTTCATCCAAGGGTGCAAATCCATTAGCTGGAAATGAGCGAGTAGGTAAGAATCCCATCACATGATCAGAGGAAGAGGTCGACGCCACAGGGTCAGGATGCTCTTTCTGGGACTCATCAAGAGATGGGCGATCAAACACTACTGCTTTGACAATCCTCCCAACATTATTGTCAGTATTCTTGACAAGCACCTGCAGATTAATAGCTCTTTATTGCATATAACTTCGACATGAGAGATTCCTACATACCAATTTGAGCTCCAAAATCGCAGTAACAAAAATGCAAATATATCTATTAGATTGGCTGAATCAAGTACACCCTCAATGATTGGAAACCATCAAGGGAAATGATCCCGCAAACAAAGGAATTATACAGTAGGAAATAGTAAGAAAAAAAAAGAATTATTCGATTTTAAAAAAAAATTCACAGATATGTGCTTTCTGCTCAAATTGTCCCGACATGGAGAGATATTCAATATTTGAATCGGACTGGATTTGGAAGTCTACCAATGAGCCAAATTATTACTGTTTCATCTAAATTGAATAGCCAAGGACTGAATTTGACGATAACTTGAGAAGCTTTTATTTGGTGTTCTTAAGAATTTCAATACCCTTGTTTCCCGAAGCGACACTTTGTTTCACACATTTCATTTGTTGCAAGTTTGTACCTGTTACAGTTGAGTACGACTACATAATGAGCAAGGCATATATGTGTCCTCTGACATTGTAGCATCAAAGTTCAAGACATGTTGCACATTGTAGTTATTATTACAGCTCAGAACGACTACAAAAATCAGCAAGCCATATCCAATTTATATAAAAAAATTAGAACCAAATTAATCCATACTAATTCACAGACACCCATAGAGTATGAGCACCCCAACGTCCAGGAAACCGAATTCACTCCTCCTCCAAGCACCGGAAGTTTCACAATTCATCCCCTAAAGTGATCGAACTCCCAGCCCGGCAATCCAATTGACACCCAGGACCAGAATTTGAAGCAGAAGGGGACCTCGCACGTACCGGCGTGCCGGTGACGACGGCGAGCCGGCGGAGCGCGGAGGCGGGGAGGGCGACGAAGGACGCGAGCTCGCCGAACTCGCCGCATCCGGAGCCGGATGAGCGGGCGGGGAAGCGGAGGACGCCGGCCTTGAGGCGCACCGGCTCCGGGGCCGGCCCGCGGCGGTCCCCCGGGAGCGAGTCGAGGAGCGCCTGCGTGGACGCGAGCACCAGCGGCTTCCTCCGCGGCCGCCTCTCCACCATGGCCGCGGGCTGGGGCCTGAGCAGAGGGAGGGGGAGTCGAGAGCCCACGAGAGTGCAGGGGGGGGACGACGAGAGGAGACCCGCTTGACTTGGATCAGCGGAACGAAATAACGGAGGAGCAGAGATCAGAGGTTCCGAGTCTCGGAGAGGAAGACTCGTGTTAGGGCATCTCCAGCCGTCCCCCCCAGAGCCCCCCAGGGGGCTTTTTTCGCGGCGGAAGCGGCGATTAGCGCCGCTTCTTCACCACTCGCCCCCCCAGAGGCCCAAATAGCGCCGTTTCGGCGCTATTTGGCGCCGCGGCACCCAGGCCGAACCCAGCCCGCTAGGTTCGGCCTGGGGGGGCAAAACTGCGAGGCCGCGCGGGCGGGCCAGCGCTGTCAGTGACGCGCCGGGAAAGCGCGGGAACGGAAACCCCCGCCCGTGACTTCCTTCTCGGCGCCCGCGCCGTCAAAGGCTGCCGGAGGCGGCGGCCAGTGCATGCAGCGGCGACACGCGTGGCCAGTCAAAGTCCACCGGATTAATGGCGGTGCGGCAGCGGCGACACGCGCGGCGCGGCGACTGGACCAGCCAGGCTATAAAAACGGTGGCCGCGCCCTCCCCGTACGCACATTCTCGACCCCTCCTCGCCGTTCTTTTCTCCACCTTCGAACCCCGCCGCAATGGACAACCACTGGGAGGCGTGGCCCGACAGCGACGACGAGCTGCAGCCAGCGCAGCGAGCTGCACCGGAGCCGCAGGTGGTGGCGCCGGAGCAGCCTCCCGAGCACGACGAGGCGCGCGAAGCACGACGGGCTGCCCGCCACTGGAGGCGCGAGGTGAGGAGGCAGCCGGTGTGGCCCGAGCAGCACGCCGGGCTGCACTCCTTCGAGACCTCGCAGAACAAGGACGCGTACCGCAAGGTGCGCGGCGTCCTCGAGCAGGCCGCGGCGGCGGCGGAGGCAGCCGCCGTTCGAGCCTCCCTGGAGACGCACCAGCGGGAGGAGGCGGCGCGAGCGGTGCGCCACCAGATGGCCCGGCGGGCTGCCTCCGTCGAGCAGGAGGGCGTCATCGCCCTCTACGAGGCGCAGCGTGAGTTGGCGCTGCAGGGTGAACGGCGGCGCAACCGCCCGCCCTCTGAGCAGGCGCAGCTGCATCGGCTGCGCCTGCAGGCCCGAGCGGAGCGGGCGGAGCAGCGCCGTCTCGCCGCGGCGAGCCAGGACGGAGCTGGACCCTCCAACCAGCACCGACAGGACGAAGACGACGAAGCGTAGACGTAGGCGTGGTCATCGCGTAGTATTTTAGTTTAAATTTATCGTTTTAGCTTTAAATTCGCGCCGAATATGTACGCAGTTTCAAATTTCAATAAAATTTCGAGTAGTTTTTCACTTCGTTTGTTTGGGCCGATCTGTTGGGCTCGGGACGCGACTGGGAAACGAGCCCCCCCAGGTTCCAGAATAGCGCCGTTTAGCGCCGCGGCGGCACCAAAACGGCGGCGTTTTGGGCCCTGGGGGGCGCAACGGCTGGAGATGCCCTTAGGCTGCGCTTGGAATGCTGTTTATTTTCACGGTCCTCATGATTTACGGGTCAGTTTTGTTGTACCCAACGAACCACCTGAATTTTAGGGACACTTCTTTTAAGTTTCTGTTTATACAGAAGTCAGTTTCTGGATTGCGGTGGATAGAAACTGTTGTGAGGAGAAACTCTATAAACTCCTCAGGAGATTTCTTTTTGGCTTCTACAGATTTTGCTTATTTGCTAGGTTAGGTTGTGATATGTCCGATATACCCCCGAATTTGATATGTCCACTTAAGAAACGGATATGTATGTATCATACGCTATGTTTAAATAGAAAATGAGCTAGATAATAAAATAAGATAATATAAAATGGTCTAGTTATTTGAGAATTACAATGAAAATAGATTCATTTATCCAGTACATGCCAAAATAATAGAAATGTTATAGTGATTTTGGAATAACAATAAAAATAAATGCTCAAGCTACTATTGCTTCGGCGATGCTCTGTCGTAGTGCACCCATGATGGTATCAGATGAAGAGGGGGCGGATCCAGCAGTCCAAGATGCGCTATCCTCGTGAACATATGGGCATCGCTCGAAGCTATGGAAATGTTGATCATACAGCTTACTGTCACGGATGAAGTTATGCAAACACATGCATGCAGTAATGATCTTCGTTTGCGTCAGAGCCTCGTGGAAATGTGGTATTCCAAGCAGAATGCGCCACTTCATCTTTAGAACGCCGAATGTTCTTTCAATAGCATTTCTAATACATGAATGAAGATGGTTGAATCTCTCCATCATATTTCTTGGGGGTGTCCCTTGGAAATCAGGAACATGATAACGTTGGTGACCACATTTTTGTCAAAGAGTGTCCTGTAGTCCTCCTCATCTTGCAGTGGAGCTGTACGAAACATGGCTGCCTCTGGACACATCTGCATATCACAAAATATTGTTAGATCATACAACAACAAAAAGCAATTGCCAAATAGTACCAAAGTGTTATCATTACCTGTATCTCCTTCTCCCACCAATCATCAGATGCATCAATGGTATGTGTGACAGAATCCCTATCCAAACCAGATGCGTGTTGACACAATCCCTTCCAAACAGTGTATTATTTTTTGAGTGTTTCCCACCTATTTTTCATTTGTCTCTGATCATAGTTTCTCTTCGTGCGCTCATTGAACTTCTTAACCAAATTTTCATAACCAAGTCTAGTCAAAACTTGCACGGGACGATTGTTTGCATTCACCTCTTCAACACACACATCAAGAAATACGCGATGCGCTACCGTATCCCAATGAGGTTTCAAATGTTTAGGCTTCACAATCTAGATGCACAAACAACACAATTATCTAGCAAGCATCATCCGATGTACAAAATGTAGATGAATTTTGTAAATAGAATTTGCATACATACAACAGCATACAACAGCATCATATGCACCCGTACAGCAGCATATAACACCATCAAACAACATACGGCAAGCACTAGCACTAGCTCGGGCAACATACAGCGGCATACAGTAGCATACATCAACCAAAAAATTTCATACGGGCATCATACAGCAGCATCACGCAGCTCTACACACCAAAAAAATTGATACAGGAGGGGATCGTACCTGAGCAGCTGAGGTCGACATGGCCGGCTTGAGCTCGGGCACCTCGCAGGTGGGTGGAGAGGTGGAGCTCGGGATCCGCCGGTTGGTGGAAGGATGAGCTCCGGCGCGGGGCAGTCGACTTGCGGGAGCTGATGGGGCGTCGCGGGGCGTCTCCTCTCCCGGAAGCTGCTGCAGGTCCGGCGGCGCGGCCACGGGATCCGGAGCGAGCAGGGGTCCGCGGGATCCGGGGCGAGCAGGGTCCCCGCTGCGGAAAACGGGGAGGCGGGGAGGCGCGGAGGGGCGGAGGTGCGGGATCCGGCGGTCGGCGGCGTCCCCGCGGCGGGAGATGGCGTCCCGGCGGCGGTCGTGGAGTCCCGCTGGCGGATGGGGCGAGCGGATGAGTGGGGGGGTCGGGGGGGCAGCGAACCCCTTCGATTCGTTCTAAAAAAAAATTCTTGCGTGGGTTGACCGGTTGGGAGAAGGGCTGCGGGGGCGGTGGCAATCCCCCGTAATTACCTAGAAGGATATGTCGTTTTCTGAATACCCCTTCGCGGGCTGAGCCAGAAACTCGGGAAACTGCTCCCGAGCAGTTTCTTCTCGTACGTGCAAAATGAGTTTTTCGGTGGGCAGAAACTGGGTAGAAATTGGAGACATCTTTTGAGTTTTTGCTTATTTAGACCCAGAAACTTAAAAGAAGTGTACCTTAGTCGGACCTCAGCAGGTCCGTAATGTTTACGAAAGGGAAGGAAACTAGCCACGGGAAATACGGACCGTGACTGGAAAAACTACGAACCAAGCGGCAGCCATTCGAGCGGTTACCACGTCCGTATTTCACGGAGGTATTGCCTAAAATACAGTAAGCCAAGCAGGAGTGTTTACTGTCAGATTAGCCACGAATCAAATGGCGTCAAATCACAAATTAGGATACGATTTCTTTCAAACATAGTTGAAGTTATGTCTCGTCATTTTTCACATTTTTTTGGCTAAGAGCATCTTCAATCGGCGCCCCCAATAGGCGGATCACCGCCCGAACAAGTTGTTTGGAGACCGTTTGGACCGGAAGTCGTTGTTGGGGAGCGCCATTCCTCGCTCGCAGCCCCCCAAAAAAAATCTCGAACCAAATTTCATTCAAGTTCTTAGGAAACTTTACAAGATTTGAACGAAGTTTAAACTAAAACATAATTTTAAACTAAAAACAATGTGTTCACTCATAGGACATGTCGAAGTCTTCTTCCTTGACGTCGTACGCGATGTCCCCGCAGTCGTCGCTGCCATCCTCTCCTAGAGAGGGCGGTCGGTTGCTCGGCCCCGCCTCATCGTCGTTGGCCGCGAGGAAGAAGCCGATGTCGTCCTCAAGATTGATGATGGGCGCGCCGGTGATCGCGGTGTGGTCGGCAAACGACCACGCGCACGCGTCGCGCTTGGGCAGCGCCACCGACGTGTTGAAGGAGGCGCTGAAGGCGGCGACGAGCCCCTCGGGGTCGTCCTCCGTCGCCAGAGACTGCTGGACGGCTAGCATCTTGGCGTAGGTAGTGGAGGGGGTGCCTCCGTCTTCACCTCCACCTTCGGGTCTTTCGACGGTCGTGGGGCGGAGTGGGCGCCGTCTTTGATGTAGAGGGCGTCGGAGCGGCCTGTCGACGAGCGCGGCTCCGGCTTGGTGATGCGGAGGTGCGGCTCAACATATCAAAGTCGGGCCGTTTTTAGACACCGTACGATGGTTTTGTTTCCCAGTCGGCATGGGAACCTGGCTCCAATAAGGCCTGATTATTAGCACCTTATGCTCCGAAACAGCTGGGAGGACCGGCTCAGGCCTATGCACGGGAACCGGCTAAGATTATGGGTATTGTAGTAGTGCTATATGAGAAAGACCCGCGACTCCATGAGCATCAGGAGGACTTGAGGACGGAAAATTTGCACAACGAGGCCCCGAAACGTTTTCGTTATGGTTTCGAGTGGCAGAGGCGACGCTCGAGGCGATCTGGCCTGGAGGCGCGTGGAGTTGACTCGAGATCGAGATCGAAGGTTCCTCGACCTAGCATCAATCCTCTCGCTGAGTATAGTACTCGGGACGATCAAGGGGGGACCCTGGTGTCCTTTCCTGTCCTTGGTGCGCTTGGTGCAGAGGAGCCCCTAGGTTGGAGATCGGGTGTGCCATGGCGGGTTCAAGCAAGAAAGACCAGGGCTGCGAAGGGGTGCAACGGATGATGGAGAACATGAACTTGACTGAGAAGGAGAGTGCAAAACTTGTGGTAGAGGATCAGGATGATGGAGGAGGAGCCCCACAGTGGGCGCTGGTTGGAAAGATCTTACAGCGTAGGATCATGCATGTGTCAACAATGGCGGATGCGCTGCGTCCGGCATGGGGAAATCCCCGGGGCTAACCTTCAGTCCAGTGGGAGAGAACATGTTCCTGGCAGAATTTGACTGTCAGCGTGATCGAGATAGAATCTGGGAAGGAGGCCCGTGGATGGTTGGCAAGAACGCTGTAATTCTTGAGGTTTTTGATTGCCGCACTCGCCCATCTGACTGGAAATTCGACATGTTACAGATTTGGGCTAGGGTGATTAATTTACCATTCAATCTGAGATATCCACCATGGTCAAAGAAAGTTTCGGCTATGATTGGGGAGACGATTAAGGTGGACACTGATGCCCGAGGTTTTGCCTTTGGTGAAACATTGCGGGCAAGGATATGGATCAATATCAAGGAACCACTGATGAGATGGGTGCAGCTGCAGTCTGCAAAGTCAGGGGAAGCGGTGTTTTATGATATCCAATATGAAAACCTCCCGTATTTTTGTTTCCCTTGTGGATTGCTTGGACATGCTGAAGTTTACTGTCCCGATCCTGCGAAGAGAGATGAAAAAGGACGGCTTCCATATAATTATGGCATCCGTTGGCAATACAATAAAAGGAGCTGGACTACTAGTGCTCAGTGGAGCAGTGGATCTGCCTCGGGAAGTAATTGGGAGAAGGATGAAGGCTTTGGGGAGTATGATGTGGAGGTAGAACCGGGTGATGAGGTAACGTCACCGGAGAAACTTGGAAGGAGGAAAACACACCAAGGGGGGTACAACTCACAGCCGAGGGGTGGTATGGCTGGAAGGCAGGGTGCTGGTACTGGAGGGCGTGGAAGAGGGAGATCAGAGGTCTATCGGAAGGTGAATATGAATATCGATCAGGTGTCCAGGCTTCCCCCCAAACCACTGCTGTTGACAGACCAAGATACTCTAAATAAGAAGAGACAGAACGAGGAGGAATTGTCTAATGAATCAAGGACTGATAGTAGGGATTCCAAGAAGAAGAAGAAAGAGGTGGATAATGAGAATACAGACATTGTTTTGGCGGAGACCGCGGAGCGGTCCCGCCAGGAACAATGAGTTGCATATGTTGGAACTGTCGAGGGCTTGGGAACCCGGCGACAGTTCTGGAACTTCACAATGTTGTGAGGTTGGAAGCGCCCGCGTTAGTTTTCCTATGTGAGACAAAGATTGATGGGAAAAGAGTTGCAGCCCTTACTTCACGGTTGGGTTTTGCAGGATGTGTGCCCGTAAGCAGTAATGGCTTAAGTGGCGGTTTGGCCCTGTTTTGGTCGAAAGAAGTAGAAGTGACACTCAACACTATGTCCGATCAACATATTGATGTGACAGTGAAAAATGTAGGAGGTGACATGAAGGAGTGGAGGTTTACTGGGTTCTATGCCAAGGCGCGTAGGAGTGAGAAGAAACGAAGCTGGGAATTGCTAAGGTGGCTGAGGAGCCAAAATGATTTGCCATGGTTGTGTGGCGGGGATTTTAATGAAATTGTTGATAATTCGAAGTATTTTGGAACAAATGATAGGCAAGAGTGGCAGATGGAGGGTTTTAGGGAGACAATTGATCTCTGCAATTTCCAAGATCTTGGCTACAGTGGGGTTCCTTTTACGTGGGACAATAGACAGGAAGGCCTAGCAAATACCAAGGTACGGCTGGACAGATTCCTAGCAGATCCGGCGTTGTGGAATTTGTATTCGGAAACATCAGTGAGACATGTTTCAACACCAAGATCGGATCATTGTTTCTTGGTAGCAAAAATATGACGGCTAGTTGATGTTGGAGTGGCAGTAGTTAGTCGGCCTTTTATGTATGAGGAGGCGTGGCAGAAAGAGGACTCGTATGATGATGCGGTGGCCGAAGGGTGGAGGGGGGAGCTGGACATGGGGGCCTGATAGGGCTAAATGCTGCCCTAGTAAACATGCAATCCCATCTCACTGATTGGAAGAATCGCAAGTTTGGTGATATCAAGAGAAAGATTAAGAAAATACGGAAGGAATTCGAGAGGGAGAGGGCTCATTCCTTGTACCAGGCAGTTTCTACGCGAGAGAAACAGTTAGCTCGACAATTAAATGAGCTCCTGTCGAAGGAGGAGGTACTGGCGCGACAGCGATCCAGAGCAGATTGGCTAAAAGCAGGAGACAGGAATACCAAGTATTTCCATGCACGCGCTTCGGCAAGGAGGAATCAGAACCGAATCCAGTCGTTGGAGGATGCTAGTGGTATTTTATGTGAAAGCAAAGAGGAGATACAATAGGAAGTGCAGGGGTTTTACAAGACGTTGTATGAAAAACAGGAGGAGATCGACGTGGAGGCGATTCTCCATCACGTTGAGCCACGCGTGACAGAGGGCATGAATGAGGTCTTGTCCACACCGTTCACTGAGGAGGAAGTGGAACACACATTATTTTGTATGGGGCCTTCGAAGTCTCCAGGATGTGAAGGCTTTAATGCCGGTTTCTATCAACGCCACTGGAGTCTGATTAAGGAAGATGTGACAGATGCAGTCCTTGGCTTTTTGCGAGGAGGACACATGCCAGAGGTGATTAATAAAACAGGGATTGTTCTTATTCCTAAGATGAGGAACCCCAGGAATATCACTCAGTACAGACCTATCTCATTGTGTAATGTTATATATAAAATTTGTTCAAAGGTTTTAGCTAACCGGTTGCGGGGTATTATTGATGAGATTATTGCAGAGGAGCAATCAGCCTTCGTTCCGGGAAGGCTAATAACGGATAATGTCTTAACGGCATACGAGTGTATTCACTCGATGAGGAAAAGAAGGGGGAAGCAAGGATGGTGTGCGGTCAAGGTGGATATGATGAAGGACTATGACCGAGTGGAGTGGGCATACCTGCAAGGGATTATGCAACAATTGGGTTTTACGGAAGAGTGGATATCTCTAGTGATGAGATGTGTCACTACGGTGTCTTTCCAGGTGAAAGTTAATGGGGAACTACTTCCTGTCTTCTTCCCAACAAGGGGTATACGCCAAGGGGACCCGATCTCGCCGTATATGTTCCTGTTGTGTGGAGAGGGCCTATCCTGCATGCTCAAGAACTATGATGGGGGATGGATTGATTCAGGCATCCGAGTAGGGGTGAGAGCTCCGTGGATATCACACTTGCTCTTTGCGGACGATTGTCTAATTTTTATGAAGGGTGATAGACGGAGTGCAACAAGATTAAAAGAGATATTAGAGGTATATTGCCTTGGCTCAGGCCAAAGTGCGAATAAAGGGAAGAGTTAAATTTTCTTCAGTCCCAACACCAGTTCATCGGTGAGGAGGAATGTGAGGAATACGCTGCAAATTCAGCGGGAGGCGCTGTCGGAAAAATATTTGGGCTTGCCTACTGCTTCTGGGCGTATCACAGAAGCACAGTTCGAGCACATTGTGGAAAATGCGAGAGGGAAAATGCACGGGTGGTTCGAGAAACTTATGTCATGCGCGGCAAAGGAAACACTTCTCAAGTCGGTGATCCAGGCTCTACCAACCTACACTATGAGCTGTTTTAAGCTCACAAAGGGGTTATGCAAGAAGATTACATCGTTGATGTCCAAGTACTGGTGGAAGGGGTCACTTGATAAGAGAGGGATGCATTGGGAGGCATGGGACAAAATGTCAAAGTCCAAGTTCAAGGGAGGAATGGGATTTCGAGATCTTGAGCTGTTCAATGATGCTCTGTTAGCTAAACAAGCATGGAGATTACTGGATAACCCGCAAAGTTTATGTGCTAGGGTTTTGCGTGGGAGATACTACCCGGATGGGGATTTCTTGCTAGCTGTATGTCCACAGAGCGCGTCGCCTACGTGGCGAGCAATTATAAAAGGGCGGGAGGCTATGAAGGTGGGTCTTATTCGGAGATTAGGTGATGGGAGAACAACCGAGATTTGGCATGACCAATGGATCGCGGGCACGGGATCAATGAGACCAGTGTGTAGACCGTCCGAGGAACCAGTGCACCTAGTCTCAGACCTCATTGATGCAGATACAGGGGAGTGGAAGGAGGAACTGGTCCGAGAGGTTCTGATCGCCTCGGATACAGAAGCAGTTCTGGCTATGCCGCGTGCGAGAGGATCATCTGATGATTTCTGGGCATGGGCCTTTGAGAGGACAGGTAATTGAGAAGAAGTTAAGCCTCGATGAATCTCCAGGGAGTTCAACTAAGAATATCCATGGCTGGAAGGAGCTCTGGAAGCTACGAGTACAACCGAAAGTACGTATCTTCTGGTGGAGGTTAGTACGGAACTTGTTGCCCTCCTATAGTGAGTTGAAGAGGAGACATGTAATGGAAGTGGCTAATCGCCCCATGTGCGGCCATGCGGAAGAATCATTATTTCATGCACTGGTGGTATGCGTTCATGCAAGGAAATTCTGGGATGCAGCGGGAGAGTTCTTCGATTTCAATCTACTGAAGCTACACCCAGTAACCTGGTCAAAGGATTTGCTAGACCCGGGTTTCATTAGCTGGAAACGAGGTGCGATAGCAGTGTCAGTAATGTGGGCTATTTGGACGAGCAGAAACAAATATGCTCATGAGGAAATCAAGTATCAGCCATTGCAGTCTATGGCATTGGTAGAGGAGATGATTTCATCACTTGATATTCCTAGAGAAGAGAGGGAGAAGGTGATGCGACCAAGGGAGAGGTGGAAACCACCAGAGGAAGGGTGGATCAAAATAAATACGGATGGTTCCATCAGTTCTGTCCAGGGATGTGCAGGAGCGGGGATGGTAGCTCGAGATCATGAGGGAGCTGTCATTCTTAGCAGATGCATAAGGCACACTGCCATATCTGACCCTTTCATCAGTGAATTGATGGCGTGCAGAGATGCGCTACGTCTTGCTGTAGATTGTGGTTTCCAGAAGGTGATCATTGAAACGGATTGTGAGGAGTTATGTAAGCTCTGGCATGGAAGAAACACAAAGTCCATGGAAGCTGGAGTCTTCGTGAGGTGAAGGCGAATCTCACAAATTTGCAGGGGTTTAAGATGCAATCGATTCGAAGGAGTGCCAATGAAGCAGCACATGCGTGTGCGAAAGCTGCTTTAGTTCTAGAGAATTCTGTTAATTCCTTCGATGTAACCCCTGACTTTCGGATTGTAGCAGTGCAATCGGACATGTATCCTATACGCAATGAATAAAAGGCATGTTGAGGCGGATTTCAAAAAAAAAAGTAGTCCTATAACGTTGAAGCAGAAGAACCTAAGGAGGAGGATGATATGTTGCAAACGTATCTATAATTTTTTATGCTCCATGCTTGTTTTCTACCCAATACCTTTTGTTTTCCACATGTTTTCTTCTGTTTTGCAGATGTTTTCACAAACTAACCTATTAACAAGATGCTCCAGGTCAGTTGTTGTTTTCTGTTGTTTTTTTGTTTTAGAAGGAAATGTTCTCGCAAAGGGCTGAAAATCCACGGAGATCATTTTTTACCCAGAACGGAGCCGGAGTCCAATGAAGATTTGGAGGGGCGCCAGGGGCCTACAGAAGGGCGTCAGGCGCAACCCCTCCCTTGGTCGTGCCTAGTGGGCCCTTGGGGACCCTGACCACTGCCTCTCACCCCCTCTTCGCCCATACATTTCCTTCAACCCTAAATATCACGCGAATGGAGTTATTTTCCATGAAACTTACAGAGAGGCGTCGTCACCTCGAAAGTCCAATCTAGGGCTTCTGGAGACTTGCTTCTGCACCCTACTAGATAGGGGGTCATCATCGAAGGCCTCTACATTGCCATGATCGACTTCGAACAGATGCGTGAGTAGTTCATCTCGGGAGTACGGGTCCATAGAAGTAGCTAGATGGTTGTTCTCTCCCTTATGCCTCCATGTTTAGAGTCTCGTAAGCTGCCTCACATGATCGAGACCATTGTTATATAATTGTGCATGTTTTGTTTGCTGAAATTCGATGAACCATGAGATTATGATTATTTTGTTCATGTCAATCTCAGATTCTTCACTTATATTTGTAGAGAGTTTTAATCTTCTCTTGCAATGCTCACCGGTGTTTATGAGGCCATGTAGTTTTTTCACCTCCAAGAGAGGTTTTATATGCTATATAGTGGGTTCATGCCTCCTTGTTGCCTGCGCTTGAGTGACATAAACATGCGGGGGGGATGTGTTATTGCCACCAGGGAGAAACCATCGGTGCTCTTGTCTGCGAACGAGGACCGAGCTTACATTACCTATTGAACTTACTACATTTGTCTGTTGCTCATAAAGCAATCACTTCGTTGCCGCAACTTAATACCAAGGGATTTGCTGGATAGATTTTTTAGGTGGACTTTTAGATATGGATGCATGTTGGATAGAGGTCCATATGCCTTGACGTAATGCCTACAATGTTAGAACCCGTGAACTATATCTCGTCATAATAGTATCGTTAGACGTTCATGATTTGTCAATTGCGCAGCTGTAGTTTGTTCACCCATCATGTTTATTTTATTTGGAGAGACACCACTAGTGAAGCTTCAAGACTATGGAGTCCTACTGGTTCGATAAATTCTGGTTCCATACTGGAGGAAAATTTACACTAGACTACATAATCCTTCCACTTGGGGTCTCTGATGACCCACAAGTATAGGGGGTGTATCGTGGTACTTTCGATAAATAAGAGTGTCGAACCCAACGAGGAGCAGAAGGTGTTGACAAGCAGTTTTGATGAAGGAATAACTGTAAATACTGATATTGCAGATAAACAAAGTGCGAATAAATAAAATGCAGTAGCAATAATTGCAGAAAGTGGCCCAATTCTTTCTTCAGCAAAGGACAAGCCGATGAGTTTAATTATGATTAACAAATGTTCTCGAGGACACAAGAGAGGTTTCTGTCAAGTTCTTTTGTTCCATGCCGCTGAATAATCTTAGGTCTTTTGGTAAGTGTTGTGTGGGTGAACCTATGCTAATGCACCGTCCCATCCAAGACTAATACATACTTGTGATTAAACCCCTTGCAAGCATCCGCAACTACAAGAAAGTAATTAAGAAATAAATCTAACCACAACTTTAAACTCCGGGATCCTACGCTCCCTCATGTAATGGTTTCCTAATGGGGGTTTAGGTTTATGTCACTCCGGCAACCCCACAATTAGTAGCCAAATACACGATGCATTCCCCTGGGCCCATAAATGGTGAAGTATCATGTAGTTGAAGTTCACATGAAACCACTAGAAGAATAACACCACAACTTAAATATCAAACATTAAATATTATTTAACATTACTTCACTACTAACAACTTGACTTCTCCCATGTCCTCAAGAACAACACGAACTACTCACAACTCATCATATGGATCATAATCGTAGGTGATATAATTGATGATAACAATCTGGTCATAAAGTGCAAACACCGATAAATCTCACAAGCATCAACTACTAACAAGTAATCCACATAGGGAGAGAGACCTAATGTAAAATAACGATAGAGGCCCATAATTGTTACAACGGGATGACGGTGGATGATGAGGGTGATGGTGCTGGTGGTGGTGATGATGATGATGATGATGATCTTGATGATGCCCGGAGTGATGATGGTGACAATGGCGGTGATTTCCCCTCTCCGGGGAGGAATTTCCCCGGAAGATTTTTCCCTGCCAGAGAGCTTTTCTCTCTCGGGTGTTTTCCGCCCCGAGGCGGCGGTGGAATAATTATTCGACGATGGTATGAGTTTTAGGGTTTTCTGGGGGCCAAGTACGCGAAAGATATCCCCAGAGGTGGGCCAGGGTGGCCACACCACCTGATGGCGCGACCAGGGGCGCCACCTCGTGGCGTGGGCCCCTGGTGACCCCCCTCTG
Organism: Alopecurus myosuroides; assembly: GCA_028641055.1. Taxonomy (NCBI): domain Eukaryota; kingdom Viridiplantae; phylum Streptophyta; class Magnoliopsida; order Poales; family Poaceae; genus Alopecurus; species Alopecurus myosuroides. The sequence goes on along the minus strand of CM054059.1, from coordinate 112,488,648 downwards.
GCTCCTCTTCTGGCTGGACTCCTCCTTTGAACTTCTAAGACACCCCCGGTGTCCCACTTCGTCTTCTGATCTTCTGAAATATGGTATCTCGGCGGTGCTTTTTCCATCAGATTCCTGCTCCTAGTGTTTATAATTCAACAATTATGAAAGATGCAAAATAAGATAAAATAACATAAGGGATGCATCATAACATGAAATATATCGATGAATAACAGAAAATTATAATATAAAATAGTGATGCAAAATGGACGTATCAACTCCCCCCAAGCTTAGACCTCGCTTGTCCCCAAGCGAAACTGGACTCGGTAAACCTGACCACAGGTTTATGGAGTGAAGAGTCGATAAATAAAATATGGTCAAGAAGCATCACATTTGTCTATGCACCAATCATTATAGACAGCAACTTCCTCTCATATAACTTAACTTGAAACGAGTAATGGGAGTCACAAACAAAGATGCACAAGAGAGAATCAAAATTGGTAATGGCAATCTTCATTCTTGGTCAGAGAACATTTAATGATCATTCTTATCTTAGGTGAAGTCTTTATAACAAGGCATATATTGTAGAGATTAACATGTTTAATTATAACAATTGTTTTACAATGATTCATAGCTTTCAAAGTAATATTTCATTCAGATAATAAAGCATGTGCTAAACAAATAAGGATAGAAAACATGATTGATTAAATCAACATATAGATGGTAAGATCACAACAACTCAAATGCTTGCTGGAGACAGAAAGGAATGGGTTTATTGACTCAACGTAAATGTAAAAGATAGGCCCTTAGCGGAGGGAAGCATTGATCACTCATGTGATAGAGCTTTTATTTTATAAAACAGAGGTATAAAAGTTTGACACTCCTCCCATACATCTTACACAAACCATGGCTAACCGAATCCTCGGGTGCCTGCCAACAATCACAAACCATGGAGAAGTGTCTAATTTTCAGAGGTGTATGCTAGTGTCAATGAACGGTAAACAGAAAATACAGTACGTCACAAGCCAACTAGACTTCATAAGAGCGGCCCCCATATGAGGGACGCAACTGATGTAGAAGGTCATCCCTCATTCTCTTTTGTTTACATGGTTATTCTTTGACTGATAAATCAGGGGCAAAAATAGTGAAGATAATTTATGTGTCAGTTTGGGCCTAGGCACCCCGCTGCCAGCTCTTCTAGCATTTGGATAAGCGGATGAAGCCACTAGTCCAGGTGTTTGAAGTTCAATCAACAAGTGAGATAAAGATTCTCTATTGACGTCCTCATGAGCAAAAACAGGAACACAAAACAGGAGTAATTTTAAAAGTTTTAAAGATAGCACATGAGCAATTTACTTGGAGTAGTGGTGAAATACCACGTGTAGGAAGGTATGGTGGACACAAATGACAAGGTTTTGGTTCAGGGTTTGGATGCACGGGTAGAGCTCATACTCAGAACAAGGTTTTTGGCTAGCAAGGCTGGGTAGCAAGCATAAGAGTTGAGGGAAAACAAACAAATATACATATGATGAAATCAATCATGTAATCTTCATTGAAAACCCAAGCGATCTGAACTTGTGAATACTAAGTTTATGAGCTAATAGGCAAATTCCTCTTTCTTGTACTAGCATCTCAAAGTATTATTTCTACTTACCCAAGTTAAGTTTGCCAAAACCAACTAGATTAACTTGATGATCTCCACAGTGATACCAAATACTAACAACAAGCTCAACCATATGAATAAATTTGAAAACTAAAATAAGGTGTGCAGAAAGTAAATGATGAAACTTCTCATTAATATTTCAAACCGGCAACTCACACCAACGGATACAACGATAACCAACTAAGGAGAGATACTTCTATACTGCAAACCATCCTATATGATAACTTCTCTACTCATGATATGACTCTACTAAAAAAGTAAAAATATGAAAGATAGTGATGTGATACCGCGGCACTCCCCCAAGCTTGGAACAAGCCGAGGGGATGCAAAAACCAGTGACGAATCAATTCTTCGGTGGTGGTGGTGAATCCTTCTCGATCAGCTTATCAATTGATTTCTTCAGATCTTCAATTGCGAACATAAACATACGCATCACCTCCGTATTGCGATCAATACAGTTTGCATGCCTGTTAGACTGTGAATCCCAGCCACCAAGATTTCTCCCCCACTCTTCCTTAGGTTGAGAGCTTCCTTCACATGCACGGTTAGAATGATTGATATCCCACATAGAGGGCAAATCCCTATGGGGCACCTTTTTATACTGATAATCATGAATTAATGAGTGGAAGTAGTTCTTGACTCCCGGAGCAGGTGTCCTCGATGCTAAGGAGTGACGTGGAACCTTCCCTCTGGTGCTCATCCGCGCGCCTCTCTTGAGCTTCAAGGGATTATCCACCACTGTAATGCTTACGAGGGTGGCGCGTGGATGCACTCGTGGTTTTTTTTTCTACATCTCCTTCAGCTACACTCTCGATCCCCTCCTCCGGCTCCAAGTCTTGGATATCATCTTCCTTTGGTCCCTTCCCCTTGTTGTCGTTGGCGGAGACCATGATGCTTCTAAAACCGAAAACAGATCCTGGCAGAAACAGCTCGAAACAGAAACACGACGAGAAAACGATATACGGACCTCGGGGGGTCCGGGGGATTATATAGAAAAAAGTTTCATAACGAAAGGAGAGTCTAGGTCAAAAACGAGTCGGAGAGGGGCTCCGGGGTGCCCACACCATAGGCTGGCGCGGTCAAGGGTGGGCCCGCGCCTCCCCATGGTGTGGAGCCTCCGGGCTCCATCTCCACCTCGTTTTCCGGCTCATAATTTTTCATATTTTCCAAAAACAGTAAAAATAAAAGTTGGAAGATGTTTCGCGAACGTTTTCTTACCAAAACTGATACCTATTCGAATAATGACTCTGCAGTTTCTGAAATATGCTTCTTAATAAATTACTCCGGGATCATGGCTCGAATACAATCAACATTTTCATTATAAGGATCTCCAGAAATATAATGCTTGAGTCTTTGGCCATTCACCACTTGTGAAGTGTTGTCTTCAAGGTAAACAATTTTAATTGCCCCTGAACAATATACCTCTTCAATAACAAAAGGTCCTTCCCATCTCGAGAGTAGTTTTCCTGCAAAAAATCTGAGACGAGACCTATACAATAGCACTTTCTCACCAACATGAAATTCTATTTTAATAATTCTCTTATCGTGCCATCTTTTAACTTTCTCTTTAAAGAGCTTAGCATTTTCATATGCTTCACTCCTCCATTCATCTAGAGAACTTAAGTCAAGCAACCTGTTCTCACCAGCAAGTTTAAAATCTCTATTTAGGTCTTTCACTGCCCAATAAGCTTTGTGTTCTAATTCTAGAGGCAAGTGACAAAATTTTTCCATAAACCATCTTGTAAGGAGACATGCCTATGAGATTTTTATAAGCAGTTCTATAATCCCACAGAGCATCATTTAATTTCCTAGCCCAATTTTTTCTAGATTTGTTAACAGTCTTTTGCAAGATAGATTTGATCTCTCTATTTGATAATTCTACTTTCCCACTAGTTTGAGGATGATAAGGTGAGGCAATTCTATGATTAAATCATATCTAGCAAGATTCTTTCTAAAATCACCATGAATAAAATGAGAATCCCCATCAGTTATAAGATATCTAGGCACACCAAACCTAGGGAAAATAATGTCTTTCACCATCAGCACTTTTAGTAGGTAAAGCTTCTACCCATTTAGTAACATAATCAACAACAACAAGAATAAGAGTGTAGCCTTGTGAGGGAGGGGAAGGACCCATAAAGTCAAAACCCCAACAATCAAATGGTTCAATAACAAGAGAATAATTCATAGGAATTTCATTACGTCTAGAAATATTTCCAACCCTTTGACATTGATCACAAGATAAAATAAACTTCGTAGCATCTTTAAAGAGAGTAGGCCAATAAAAACTTGATTGTAGAACCTTATGTACAGTTCTATCTCCAGCGTGATGTCCTCCATAAGCACTACTATGAGATTTTCTCAATATCTCCCGTTGTTCATTTTCAGGAACACAACTTCTCATAATACCACCAACACCTTCTTTATATAAGTGTGGGTCATCCCAAAAATAATGTCTCAAATCATAGAAGAATTTTCTTCTTTGCCGAGCTGTAAAGGTAGGAGACAAATACTTGGAAACAATAAAGTTAGCATAATCAGCATACCATGGACTCTCTTGAGAGCTCACTTTTATTGCACCTAACTGTTCATTAGTAAAACTATCTTTAACAGGAATAGGATCATCAGGGATATTTTCTAACCTATACAAATTATCAGCAACATGATTTTTAGCACCCTTCCTATCCACAATATGTAAATCCAATTCTTGTAAAAGAAGCACCCATCTAATAAGCCTAGGCTTAGCATCTTTCTTTTCCATAAGGTACTTAATAGCAACATGATCAATATGAATAGCAACTTTAGAATCAACAATATACTGCCTAAATTTATCACAAGCAAAAACTACAACTAGGAACTCTTTTTCGGTGGTAGCATAATTCTTTTGAGCAGCATCAAGAGTTTCACTAGCATAATGAATAACATTTAATTTCTTATCTATCCGCTGTCCAAGAACAACACCTACATCATAATCACTAGCATCACACATAATTTCAAACGGTAAATTCCAATCAGGTGGTTGAACAATAGGGGCAGATATTAAATCCTTCTTTAAAATTTCAAAAGCTTCTCTACAATCTTCATAAAAAACAGAAGGTACATCCTTTTGAAGAAGATTAGTAAGAGGATTTTATATTTTAGAGAAATCTTCAATAAACCTTCTATAGAAACCAGCATGACCAAGAATACTACGAATACCTTTGAATCTCTAGGACATGTCATTTTGTCAATGGCTTCAACTTTAGCTGTATCAACTTCAATACCTCTTTCAGAGATTTTATGTCCAGGAACAATTCCTTCATTAACCATGAAATGACATTTCTCCCAATTAAGAACAAGATTAGTCTCCTCACATCTCTGCAAAACTTTATCAAGATTCTTCAAACAATTATCAAAATAAATTCCATAGACGGAGAAATCATCCATGAAGACTTCCACAATTTCTTCATAAAAAACATGAAAGATAGCATACATGCATCTTGGAAAAGTAGCAGTAGCATTACATAAACCAAAAGGCATACGTCTATAAGCATAGGTTCCATAAGGACAAGTGAAAGTTGTTTTCTCTTGATCAAGCTTTCTAACAGCAATTTGAGAGAACCCAGAATAACCATCAAGAAAGCAGAAATGAGTTTTCTTAGACAACTTTTCTAAAATTTGATCAATAAAAGGCAAAGGATAATGATCTTTGTTAGTAACTTTGTTAACCTTCCTAAAATCAATGCACATCCTATAACCACCCACTACTCTTTGAGGAATAAGTTCATTATTTTCATCTGGCAATACAGTCATCCCTCCTTTCTTAGGGACACAATGCACATGACTAACCCATCTAGTATCAGCAATAGGATAAATAATGCCATCATCAAGGAATTTCAATACCTCGTTTCTTACCACATCCTTCATCTTAGGATTTAAACGACGTTGATGTTCAACAACTGGTTTTGCATCAGGTTCAATATTAATAGCATGCTGACATATAGCGGGAGAAATCCCCTTAAAATCATCAAGAGTATAACCGTTAGCGCCTCTGTGTTTCCTCAATATTCCCAATAATCTCTCCTCTTCTTCACCAAAAAATTTAGAACTAATAATAACAGGATATAATTTCTTATCATCAATATGAGCATATTTAAGATTGTCAGGCAAAGACTTTAAATCAAAACTAGGATCCTCCTTGGATGGTAATGTGGTACTCTAGTCCTCCGCCGGTAAATTATATTTAAACATCGCTGGCTGATGTAGGAAAATCTCGTCAATTTCATTCCTTTCTTCCATGAAGACATCACTTTCATGGTCTTCCATGTATTGCTGCAAAGGATTGTTAGGAGCAGAGCAATAGCAGCCAATTGTTCAACTTTATAATTCTCATTAGGTAATTCAGCTTCATAAGGTGCTTTAGCAAATTTGGAGAAATTAAATTCATAAGACTCTCCATCAAAATTGTTAAGGATTTTCTCCTTTTTACAATCTATAACAGCACCACAAGTGTTTAAAAAAGGTCTACCAAATACAACAGGACAAGTATCACTAGCAGAAGTGCCTAGTACTAGAAAATCAGCAGGATATTTAGTTTTACCACATAAGACCTCCACATCTCTAACAATACCAATCGGAGAAATAGTTTCCCTATTAGCAAGTTGAATAATCACATCAATGTCTTCAAGTTCACACGAACCAATTTCATGCATGATTTCTTTATAAAGCTCATAAGGAATAACACTAGAACTAGCACCAATATCACACAAACCATAATAGAAATGATCACCTATTCTCACAGATAGCACATGAACATTAGGTTTCCTAGATTTACTAGGATGAGAGACAATAATAGAAGCATCTTCACAAAATATAATGTGTCCCTCTTCTACATTTTCAGAAACAAGGTCCTTTACTATTGCTACTGTAGGTTCTATAGTTATTTGTTCCTCGGGTTCTACAAGTTTCCTTGCACTTTTATTAACCACAAGAGCTAATATAGAATGTTCTTTTACCTTACCAGGGAAAGGTATTTTCTCAATATAAGGTTCATGCGCAATAGAATCAACGGTATGAATTTCTATATCTCTAGCAGGAACAAAATTGTCGAGACATCGTAGTAGAGTTCATAGACGGGGGTGCCACGAGACTACTGATAGAGATGTGGGGGGACGTGATTGTGCGAAGGACAATGACACAGGGTTTTTACCCAGGTTCGGTACGACGCAGTAATGCGGCGTTCCTACTCCTGCAATCTCACTATTCAGGACTAAAGCCGGGGAATACAGAGTACAATGTGAGGTTCTATTAGCTGCTCGTCAAGGATCAACCTCTCGGCGAGTTAGCCTGTAGCTTCTTTTCTATCTATCATATCTCCCGTCCGGCTTTATATAGTAGCCGGATTAGGGCATACAGAGTAGGAAACCTAGAAGACTACGGTAACTACTAACTTGGAAAGTAAGGAATCCGCCTTCTACTCCAAGTCAGATCACGTGGGCCGCGATCCGGGTTCTTCTAGAATCTGTCTTCTGTGCATCACCTCACTGGGCCGCCCAATGGACCGTAATCCACTACCACTTGGGCCACCCGGGTAATCCGGCACTTTAGACTGCTATCTGATACACCCCTAATCGGTATATATCCGACAGTAGCCCCCAAGAAGGATCAAGACTCTGATTTGCCGTCTTTCGCCAAATGCGTATTTTCCGAGAAATATTGGCCTGCAGTCTTGATTCTTCTTTTTCTCCTCAAAGGATGTTATAACGCAAAACTCGGAATCCAGAAAATCCGGCTTTTCTTACACGATCCTTCATGAAGAAGGAACTTCCTACGTCAGCGCTTTAATCATGCTTACGTAAGGGACGTTTGGGTTTCAGGCGGGAAACCCAGAAACATATCTCTGACAGATTCTCGCGGGAAACGAGGCGATAGCAATAATCACCCGTCGTTTCATTTTCCGGAATTTCCGGCGAGTGACACGCGTTGATCATCCAACAGTCAAAAGAGCCCTTAGAACGCATCGTGATGGGATTCCGGCTATAAATAGCCGCCTCCGTCCTCCGAGGAAACCTTCCGCTCTCACTTCACAGCACCATTCCAGCGCCCAAGGTCTCGCAGAGCAACTCCCGAGCGCACGAACGCACCCGAGACCTCACCGGAGCAACCCCGCACCGCCAATCGATGGCATCTCCGAGCTCCTCACTGCCCCGTTCCGTCGCTAAGGACATCGACGAAATCATCGATACAATGGATCCACAACTGGATTCATCGGTGCATGCCTCCGGCGACGAGTCGGCGAAGGCCACTGGCGGTGCGGCGGGCGAGGAAATCCGTCCCGCCGCCGCAGATCTCGCGGGGTCTTCTTCCACGCCTACCCCGCCGTTCGCGCCCGAGACGGTGGAAGAGAAAATCGCTCTCGTCGGAGACGAGCTCGCGACCGCGGAGGCCGCAGCGTCCGCCGCCGCCGGAGCAGAAGACGAGGCGGAAACTGCCGGCAACTGGAGTGCCAGCAGTATTCCGCCATCCCTCCTTCCGACAATGGAGAAGGAGGGGCTCGTGCTGAAAGGAAAATGGCGAATCCCGGAGGACGAGACCGAACCCGCGCCGAAGGACGAGGAACGCGTCCACCTCTCCTCCCATATACTAAGAGGTATGGGTCTTCCACCATCCGCCTTTTTCCTCCAGATCTTAGCCCACTACAACATCCAACCCCACAATCTGCCACCCAACTCCATCCTCTACCTAGCCGGATTTCAGGCCCTTTTCGAGGGATATCTAGGTATAGCACCTAGGTTAGATTTCTGGCTTTATTGCTTCAGGGTTAAGCGGAACTCTTCAGAGGGCGCACTCCCAACTTGTGGGACCATTTACTTTACCCTGCGTCGATTCAGGGAGGATTGGTTCCCCAAGATTAAAACATCGGAATCCGTCAAGTTTTGGACGGGTTCCTTCTTTTATCATCCCGACGTTCCCTTCCCTGGGAAAACCACCGGGGTTCCACCTTTCTCAAACACCGCCGCTGTTCCCCAAGAAAATTGGGGAACTGAAGCAGTTCAGACCCTGCCGCCGGATCTTCTCAAGATCAAGCGGCGCATCGCAAAGCTCGTCGCTTCTGACCTGCATCTAACCGGCATGGACACAGTCCTTTGATGGTTAGATAGGCGGATTCAGCCCTTGGCTAACCACTGTGCTCGCCTTCTCTGCGAGTACACGGGAACCGGCGACGAAATGCGGACAACCAGCAAGGTTTGGTCCGCGAAGGATTTGCGGAAACGCGCAAATCAATTGGTTGCATCCCGCGACCAATATGAAGAAAGCCGGCCAATGTACACGACTGAGAATCCGGCTCCCAAGGTACAATTCTTCGCCTTTTGGGGTTTAAATCCTTTTCGTTTACTCGGTTTTCGTGTTTTTATCTCAGCTTTTACCTTCTTAACAGATTGCCGAACTTCTTGAGTCGGAACTTGCTTCCGATGCCGAGCTGGAGGCATTGCGTGCCACCTTCGCCGGTGGGCGTAAGCGCAAGAAGATTACCGCTGCCCAGGAAGTCATTGATCTTTACGGGGTCCCCGTCGTCACCTCCAGGTTCGAACATCTGGGTTGTTTTATTTTGTCGGAATTTTCTTCCTCTATCTCGGAGTTTAACTTTCCGGCTTTTCTCCTTTTTAGCCTGCCTCCCTCTACTCTGAAGCCGAAAAAGCTAAAGAGGCACAAGGCTGGGGCCAGCAGAGGCCCACATCCTTCTCCCGCTACCGCTCCAGATACACCGATCGCAACAACAGAAGAGCATGCTGCAGCCCCCAACACGGAATCCCTGCAGACCAGCCAGCCCATTGTGCCGGAAACGGACACGAGGGAAAGGGCGGTCCCTGAGGTGGGAGGTCCTTCTTGGATAACTGAAGAGGAGATTCCCACCTTTGATAAGGATTTCAAGAATATCAGCGATGGCCTTAGCGCGGTCGGGACTCTTTTTGCTGAGTACGCAAAAGAGTTCACCGAAAACTTGGCAGGTTTACAGCGGATAAGCTAGGTATTATCTCTAGCCCCAAAGCAATAAGTAAAAATCTCTACTTTTCACTTAGTGCTTTCATAATCATGCTTGCTTATAACTTAAACACGATGTTTCACTTCCGTGTTTCAGCAAACCGCTGAAACTATAAACCTGGAAGTTTTCAACAAGCTTACCGTTAAGAATAAGGAGGTTAGAAACCTTCTATCTATTCTTGATGTTAAGGAAGCAGAGCTGGCATCATCTCAGCTACGGCTAGATGAAACAACAGGTATATTTTAGTTCTCTGTAGTCCCTAATTTTTTCTAAGTATTTTTCCGAGTTTACTTAACCCAGAATTTTTTCTTTGCTTTCCAGCTGCTTTGGCGAAAGCCAAGCAAGTTGCCGAAGATGCCGGCAATGCCGAGAGTCTCCGCCGGGAGAACTTGGACATTCATAAGGAGCTTATGAAGGTTCAGAAGGATCTGGAGGCCAGCAATCTGGCTCTTGGTATTGCTCAATCCAAGGCCTCCCAACAGGCCGACAAGGACAAGGGCACTATCCAAGATTTGGAAAACGCCTTGAACCTGCGCCTGGAGGAAGGCTCCGAGATGGACAAGATCCTCTGTAAGTTATCAACTTTTACCGGATTTTCCATGTCTTAACTTCTTTCTCTGCATTTTCACTGACCCTTCGGTTGTTTGTCTGAAAAAACAAGAGATGACCCAGATCTTACTCAGATTCAAAAAATCCGAGATTTTGGGAAGGTATTCACTGCGATCAGAGCTGCAGGCATGCAGCTGGTCAACAAGTACCTTCCCGCAAGACCTGGGGAATTCTCGGAAGTTGAGAAACTTCCGGAAGCTATCCTGAAGGTGGTGGAATCCAAGGAATCCACCTTGCGCTCGGCAGCACGGGGTGGTGCACGCATGGCTTTAGTCCTTATGCGTATGCATTACCCCAGTGCCAAATCTTGGCGCGTGGCGTCCGGTATCCCTCTTGGATATTCGGAGACCCAGCGGACCACCATCTTTGATGAAATCAAGGGTCACGCCACCAAGATCGCCTCTATGGTGAACATCTCCATCACCTATCCAGAAGAGGAGATTCCAGAAGCCCCCGAGAATGACAGCAGCGAAGAAGGCTCGGATGCTTGAAGAATTCTCCTTAACCTGGATGGTAGAAAATAGGAAATAGGAGCATTACTTCACTTTACAATGTAATTTTTATTGTAATGCTTCTATTCTTTTGTATGAACAAGTACTCCGCCGTTTGCAGTTAATATTTATGAAATCCTTTGCAAGTTTTCTGGGTTTTATATTCCTTTATCTTCTAAGTTCTCTGGTTTATGTGCCTTAACTGTCCTTAGTGTTTGAAATGGCTCAGTAGTATTTTAATCTTCATGCCAAGTTACTGGGTACAACCGATCAGTTTAAACTTGGAAACATGGATCATACTAAAGGCATTTTTACTTACTAGCTCCAGTGACCCAGCACATAAACAATCAGATAATACTTAGAGAATAGTAAGAAATTTTTTGCATGAAGCTCGGGCACGCAGGCACAATCAGAGTTTCCTTTAACCTTTAGTAGGCTGAAAATCATTCATAGAAATTGAACTAAGTATAGAAGGGACGTAACTGCTGGATACTCCAGGGCCTCTTTGTCTCTCCTAGTTCAGCATCTATCTTTCTCTTTCTTTTGCGATTCGGTTTGTCAAGATGATCCTCCGTATCCCGAATATCAACAAGGTAGTATGATCCATTTTTCATAGCTTTGCTAATGAAGAATGGTCCTTCCCATACTGGGGCCAATTTGTGCTTTCTTTGCTGCACAAATCTTAGCACTAGGTCACCTTCTTTAAAAGAATGATGCCTGATTTTCCGACTATGGTAGCGTCGTAAACCTTGCTGGTAAATGGCGGATCTTTGAAGCACAAGTTCTCGTTCCTCTTCTAAGAGATCGACGGCATCCTGTCGTGCTTTTTCGGCATACGAGTCGTCGAAATCCTGCACTCTTGGGCTATCATGGATCATGTCCGTTGGAAGAATTGCTTCGGCACCATAAACTAGGAAAAACGGGGTTTGCCCTGTTGACCTGTTTGGTGTTGTTCGAATACTCCAAAGCACGGAAGGTAGCTCTTCTACCCATGCTCCAGCTGCTCTATGAAGAGGAGATTCGAGTCTTGGACGTATTCCTTGTAAGATTGAGCTATTCATTCTTCCAACTTGTCTGTTGGATTGCGGGTGTGCCACAGATGCGAGATCTAGGCGAATTCCCGTTTGTCGGCAATATTTTGCCAACTCTCCAATGGAGAAATTTGTCCCGTTGTCTGTTATTATGCTGTGTGGAACGCCGTATCTCATGACTACGTCAATGATGAAATTTCTGGCAGTTATACCGTCAAGCTTTTTGATGGGTTTAGCCTCTACCCACTTGGTATATTTATCCACAGCTACTAGTAGATGTGTGAGTCCACCTCGTGCAGTTTGGATGGTCCCATCATGTCTAGCCCCTAGACCGCAAACGGCCATGTAATGGGTATAGTTTTGAGTGCTTAGGCTGGCATATTAGTCTGTTTGGTGTAATACTGACACCCTGCACACGTATTTACTATGTGCTCATCGTCTGTCTTGGCAGTTAGCCAGAAGAACCCGGCACGGAATGCTTTTTTGACTACGCTTTTGGATTGAGCATGATGTCCGCAATCTCCGGCATGGATTTCTTGCAGGATTTCTCGTCCTTCTTCTGGTGAAATACATCGCAGAAAAATTCCGGAAGTACTGCGTTTATACAGGCAATTGTTAATTACCGTGTATCCTTTGCATCGACGCTGAATCTGTCTTTGCAGGATTTTGTCTGCTCCCTCCGGGTACTTCTGATCAACTAAGAAGTTTAGATATGGGATTGTCCGATCCGGGTTAACTAGCATGACTTCAATTGACTCGGAAGCCATAGGATAATCAACATTTCCAACTTTTATCGATGGTTCGTACAAATGTTGAACAAATACACCTGGTGGTAGGATTTTTACCCTTTCTGATCCCATGCGGGCTAATGCATCCGCGTTCCAATTTTCCTCCCTTTTAACATGGAGTACTTCGAATCCGAAGAAACATATGGCAAACTCGTCCACCGTTCTCCGGTATTCGGCCATTATAGGGCTTTTAGCATCCCAAGTTTGATTGAGCTGGTGCTGTACCAAATCTGAGTCGCCATAGCATAAAATGCGCTTGACACCTATTTCTTTTGCGATATGCAAGCCGTGAAGCAGAGCTTCGTATTCTGCCACATTATTGCTGGCATTGAAGTGTATTTGTAATACATACTCCATTGTTTCTCCTTTAGGGGATTTTAGGACTACACCAGCTCCAGCGCCCTCCTTCATCTTGGATCCGTCAAAGTGCATGATCCAGTACTCGGACTCCGGCATCGTTGTTTTTTCCATTGCTTCCATCCAGTCGGCAACAAAATCTGCCAGAACCTGGGATTTTATTGCCGTTCTAGGCTGATACTTAATGTCGAATGCTGTTAGCTCGATGCCCCATTTGGCTACTCGGCCAGTCGCCTCCGCATTGTTTATTATATCCCCTAGTGGCGCTTTGCATATCACTGTTATGGAATGTCCTTGGAAGTAATGGCGAAGTTTTCTAGATGCAAAAAATACGCCATACGCCAGTTTTTGGTAGTGCGGATATCTTTGTTTGCACTCGGAGAAAACTTCGCTTATATAATATACCGGATGTTGATCGGGTATGCTCTGATCTTTTTCCTTCCTTTCCACAACAATTACTGCACTAATAACCCGGTTTGTAGCCGTGAGGTATAATAACATAGGTTCTTCGTCTTTTGGGGATGCCAAAATCGGAGCTTTCATCAAAGTTTCCTTCAATTGGGTTAATGTTGCATCTGCCTCTTCTGTCCACTCGAATTTGTCGAATTTTTTCAATAACTTGTACAGTAGTAAGGCTTTATCTCTCAACCGGCTAATAAACCTGCTGACGGCTGCAGCGGAACCCGTCAATATTTGTACATCTTACACACGTAGGCTTGGAGAGGTTTAAGATTGCTTTGATCTTTTCTGGGTTTACTTCTATTCCTCTGTGAGAAACGATGAAACCCAGAAGCTTTCTTGAGGGAACCCCGAATACGCACTTTAATGGATTTAACTTCATTTTATAAGTGCGCAGATTTTCGAAGGTTTCTCGTAGATCCTCAAGGAGTGTTTCTTTTTCCTTGGTAACGACAGCAATGTCGTCCACATAAACATGGACATTTTTTCCAATCTGACTATGCAAACATCGTTGCATGCAACGCTGGTAGGTTGCACCTGCGTTCTTCAGGCCAAATGGCATGGTTATGTAATAGTACGTCCCATATGGGGCTATGAATGAAGTTTTGATTTGATCTTCCTTGTTCATGCGTATTTGATGATACCCGGAATATGCATCCAGAAAGCATAAAAGCTCAGAGCCTGCAGTGGCGTCTATTATTTGATCGATTCGCGGTAACGCGAACCTATCTTTTGGACACAGTTTGTTCAATCCGGTGTAATCTATACACATCCTAAGGGCAGTAGTATCTTTCTTCGGGACTAATACTGGATTTGCTGACCATTCAGTATGTATAACTTCCCGGATAAAATCTGCCGCCAAAAGCCGGATAATCTCCTTGCCAATAGCCTTCCGTCTTCTTCCGTCAAATCGACGGAGACCTTGCTTGACGGGTTTGGATCCTGGGATCACCTTGAGTTGGTGCTCAGCAAGTTTCCTGGGTACGCCTGGCATGTCCGCTGGACACCAAGCAAAAATATCCCAGTTCTCACGGAGGAACTTGATGAGCTCGCTTTCCTATTTGTCGGTCATCCCAGTTCCCACTACGACAATTTTTTTTGGATCTTTGGGATCTAGGATTACCTGTCTTGTGTTCTCGGAAGCCTTGAAGCTATCTGCTGGCTTCCGGCTTTCTTTGTCTGCCGGCATTTCTATCGGTGATACCTCTCTGGCCAGCTCTTTCAACTCTTCCTTTGCTATGATTTTCTCAGCGCAATGGGTGTTTTCTTTTTCCAGCTTGTTTGCCAACTTGAAGTCTCCAGATATGGTGATTACTCCTTCTTTTGGCCCCGACATGTTCAGCTTGTTATAGATATAACATGATCTTGCCATGAATTTGGCGAAAGCTGGACGTCCGAGTATCGCGTGATACACGCTTTCGAACGGCACCACTTCGAAGGATACTTTTTCCTGACGGAAGTGATCCTTTTCTCCGAAAGTGACATCTAGGGAAATTTCTCCTAGGGAACGTGCTTGTCTGCCAGGAAGGATGCCAAGAAAACGTATGTTGCTGTGGTTGAGCTGGGTCTCGAAAATTTTTGTATGCTTCAGTGTATCCAGGTACATTATGTTGATACTGGATCCTCCATCCATCAGCACTCTTTTTAGCCTAGTGTTTTGGACAATAGGGCTTACAACAAGAGCTTGCATGCCGGGTTCAGAGATGTTTCCGGGATGATCAGACTGATCCCAGGTGATTGGTGTGTTTGAATACTTCAAGAATTTCGGGGTTGCCGGAACAACCACGTTTATTTCTCGAAGCGTTCTCTTTGCCACCTTTGCTGAGGGAGTTGCCAGGAAATTTAGGTTACATTCTCCATCAACTCTCGGAAACTTGAGCTCGCCTTTTCGCTGCTGTACCTGGATTTTTTTCGTCAGTGTCCGATTCACTGTCTTCTTTCTCAGCTTCTGGCTTTTGCTTGGAAAATTACCTCTTGGGATTTTCCCCTTGTTTCCGGATCCTGCACTGCCTTTCATATGCTTGTTCAGCCGGCATTGTGCGTTAGTGTGGGTAGGTTTCCCGAATTGCGAGTGGTGGACGCAATTTTCTGACTTAATCTTTTCCCACTCTTCCATGGTATAATTGATTGGTTCTGTACTGCGTCCTTTCCACATGTTTCCCTTTTCACTTCCAAAGGCTATGTTAACCTCTTTGGGCTTTTGTGTTGCATCTGGAGTTCCTTTCTTCTCAGGGCGAGGGTTCTTTTTGGCCTGTATCAGTGTATCGATATTGCCTCCTCTTGCCCTGATGTCGTCCTCGGCTGCAGCATGTTCATTGCGGTAGTAAGCATGGATCCGAGATCTTTGTGCTTTTTGGAACCAATCATGAACGGTACAAGTCCGGGTTTTAGGCCATTGACGAAAGCGTGCATTGCTTGGACGTCAGTTACCCCAGAGCAACTATTCTTCATTGCCTTCCATCTTGAGATGAAATCCACGTATGGTTCGTCCTCAAATTGGGTGCAACGGTTTAGCTGGTTGATGCTATTCGGGCGTTTGTAGGTTCCCCGGAAATGCTGAGTAAATACTCGAGCCATATCATTCCAGCTGTCGACAGTTCTAGAAGGTAATCCATTGATACAATCTCTGGCTCCATCCAGTAACATTAGGGGAAGAAACTTTACAGCTTCCAAGTCTGTCTCGTTGTTGATCTGGACGGCTGTATAGTAGTCTGAGAGCCAGGTATCCGGGTTTGTACTACCGGTATATTTTTGGTACGTTGGACCAACTTTGGCAAAGCCAGAGTATAGGGTTATCCTTCGGATCCTATCTGTGAAGCACTTAGGTCCAAAGTATAGATCATCTCTTTCCTCTCTATCCATGTGTGCGGAGTACCTGCCGGTTGAATGGACAGAAGGGGATCTGCTCCTTTCTTTTCCGGGATCCTCTCTATTTCTTCCAAGATCATGCCCCTTTGGATGAGGTGGAGTTCTACTCCTGTGTCTTTCCTTATTCCTGGGAGGTGTCCGGGATCTCTCACGCCTGTGAGGTATATCCCGTCTTCCAGCTTTTTCAGCTGGACGTCTCGGAGGCGGCATTGCTTTGCCGTCATTCCGGTGCTTTTCTTCCCGATCACGAGGATTAGGTCCGTCTTTCGGGAGATGGGATCCGGTTCTAGACGCTTCATCCTTGTTGTCGGGATTTTTCTTATCTTTCCTCGGATCCACTTTCTTCTCTTTTGAATTGCTTGAATCTCCAGGTTCTTCCGGTCCAGGTGCTCCAGCGGCGCATGTAGCTGTTTTGCATAGGGTTGAGTCGTCGTGCAACTTCCCTGATCGCTGCTGCCCCCGCTGTTGTTGTTGCAATGCTTTTCCTAAGAAAGCATATACCCCTTGAAGTTTTTCACTATTGGAGTACATATCATTGTTGAGGATGGCGAACGCTGCTTCCGCATTTTCTGCTGCGGTTTTGTAGATTGGTTCGCCTCTGGCATCTTTGCCGTTTACTTGCTGTTGCCAAGATGGGTTGTGAAACCTTTCTTTTGGTGGCAGTACTTCCGGTCTTACGATTCCGGGTAACCTTGTAGGTTTAATGCCAGATCTATTCTTTTTCTCGTATTCCTCGATTTCTTCCTTCATGAGCTTGATGTCATGCTGGGTTTTTTGGAGGTGTTCACGAGTTCTGAATAGATGTTGCTGCTGCCTCTGGAGAGCTTGACTCCTGGCTTCTAGCACTTCAGGGGGTTCGTGCAATCCCACTGGTGTTTGCAGTAACTCCTGTTCTTCTTGTTCTTTCATTGGCGGAACAAGGATTTCTTTTGTTTTCTTCTCCGCGGGTTTTATTCCGCTTGAATCCCCTACTTCCGGGCTTTCATTGGCTGGATCAGCCGATTTCTTCTTCCGGATTTTGTACTGGAGCTTTTTAGCGGCCTTGTGCTTTTTCTTGGAAGAGGGAGGTTTTTTGTTTGGTTCATCCTCTGTCAATTCTTTGACATCGGGGTATCTCGGAGAAGTTTCTCCGTCTTCTCTCTCTTCCTCTGGCGGAGGAGTTCTAGGGCTTTCCTGGCTGTCGGCATCCGTGTTTTCAGCCGGTTTTGCCATCAGTACTTCATGGAATCCCTCTTGAAGAGATTTAACCTTTCTTTCGAAGGCGTCCTCGTCTTCGTCTTCGGAATCAAAGTTGTCTGATCCGGTTTCTGACTCTAATCTTGCCCCAATGGCGGCTAACACGGAGTCAGCTTCCGAGTTCGTCGATATGTTGACGGATGTCGGATCTTCCACATCTGTTGTGGGTTTGCTGTTTTCTGCCTCCTGCACGGGATTGCCTTCATCCGTGTTTTCGGCGACCTCGGATTGCACCATACCGACAAAGTGTGATTCACTCTTATGTCGGCGATCTGCGCAAAACCCGGTATCATAGTCATCTTCGACTAGGTATAGGGCGGGTGGGATAAATTTATTTCCACCGCAAAACCCCATGGCCTCTGCAGTTAATCCGATAAATATGTTTGCAGATCCAATCGGTAACACGCAGGCACTTACCAGATGATTTTGCGCCGGTATGTAAGATCCATTGTCGAGGAAGCGTCCAACGTCGTTGTCGAATTCCAAGCTTCCGACAGTTATGGAACTGCCGATTCCGCCGATTATCCCAGATCGAAACTTAATGCCTGACGTCGCTGGCCCCATGGTGGGCGCCAACTGTCGAGACATCGTAGTAGAGTTCATAGACGGGGGTGCCATGAGACTACTGATAGAGATGTGGGGGGACGTGATTGTGCGAAGGACAATGACACAGGGTTTTTACCCAGGTTCGGTACGACGCAGTAATGCGGCGTTGCTACTCCTGCAATCTCACTATTCAGGACTAAAGCCTGGGAATACAGAGTACAATGTGAGGTTCTATTAGCTGCTCGTCAAGGATCAACCTCTTGGCGAGTTAGCCTGTAGCTTCTTGTCTATCTATCATATCTCCCGTCCGGCTTTATATAATAGCCGGATTAGCGCATACAGAGTAGGAAACCTAGAAGACTACGGTAACTACTAACTTGGAAAGTAAGGAATCTGCCTTCTACTCCAAGCCAGATCACGTGGGCCGCGATCCGGGTTCTTCTAGAACCCGGCTTCTGTGCGTCAGCTCACTGGGCCGCCCAATGGACCGTAATCCACTACCACTTGGGCCACCCGGGTAATCCGGCACTTTAGACTGCTATCTGATACACCCCTAATCGGTATATATCCGACAACAAGTAACAATATTTTTATAAGGTGCATGGTACTTGTCCCGTTCCTTTTTAGGAATATCAATATAAGAAGAAAAAGCCTTATATAAGTTTGCAACAACTTGAGAATCAAGACCATAAACAATACTAACATTATGAAAATCATCGGATGACATAAAAGTTTTAATGCATTCATAATCATAATTTATACCTGCCTTTCTACCTTTGTCATTCTCCTATCCTTTAGTGTTTTCTTGAATACGGTAAAGAAGATCCCATTTAGCTTCATCCTTCATACGTGTAAACGATCCAGAACAAGAA
This sequence comes from Alopecurus myosuroides, assembly GCA_028641055.1. NCBI lineage: Eukaryota > Viridiplantae > Streptophyta > Magnoliopsida > Poales > Poaceae > Alopecurus > Alopecurus myosuroides. Next base: position 112,469,726 of record CM054059.1, on the reverse strand, counting down.
GTATCCAATAAATCCTTATCACGAAGAGCAAGCCTTGCATAGAAATTATTAATAACAATATTACTAGGGAGCTCATGAATGGGGCATTTGAGCATTAGTAACTTCAATCTCCCCCATGCTTGGGAAATACTCTCTCCATCATGAGGCCAAAAATTATATATATATATATATATAATTCAGATCTCTATGAATCTCACTGGGAGGATAGAATTTAGAATAAAAGAGAGGTACAATTTCCTCCCATCCAATAGTCTGGCTATTTTTCAGCAGTTTGAACCATTCAGCGGCTCGGCCTGTCAATGATATAGAGAATAATTTCCTCTTCACTTGGTCCATTTTAATACCCGCACACTTGAACAACTCGCATAATTCATGTAAAAAGAGCAAATGACCACCAGGATGGACAGTTCCATCACCTGAATAGCAGTTATTCCTAACATGTTTAACAATCTTTATAGGTATTTTATAAGGATCCAAATCATCAGGCGATGGGTCACTTACTACCCTAGCAGTGGAATTAGTGCCCACAAATAAGGATTCAAAAGGAGATCCAAACATAGTATAATAAAGCACTACACAGTAATAAATACATCACTTACAACAGAAGCTTCCTTTATCAATTCCACTTCCCAATATCGCTTCACTCCCCGGCAACGGCGCCAGAAAATAGTCTTGATGACCCACAAGTATAGGGGATGTATCGTAGTACTTTTGATAAATAAGAGTGTCAAACCCAACGAGGAGCAGAAGGTGTTGAAGAGCAGTTTCGATGAAGGAATAACTGTAAATACTGAAAGATAAATTTGTAGGGGTTTTTGATATTGCAGATAAATAAAGTGCGAGTAAATAAAATGCAGTAGTAATAATTGCAGCAAGTGGCCCAATCCTTTCTTCAGCAAAGGTCAATCCAGTGGGTTTACTTATGATTAACAAACGTTCTCGAGGAGACACGGGAGGTTTCTGTCAAGTGCTTTTATTCCATGGCGCTGAATAATCTTAGGTCTTTTGGTAAGTGTTCTGTGGGTGAACCTATGCTAATGTACCGTCCCATCCAAGAGTAATACATACTTGTGATTATAACCCTTGCAAGCATCCGCAACTTAAAGAAAGTATATAATAAATAAATCTAACCACAACTTTAAACTCCGGGATCCTACGCTCCCTCGTGTAATGGTTTCCTAAAGGGGGTTTGGGTTTTTGTCACTCCGACAACCCCACAATTAGTAGCCAAATACATGATACATTCCCCTAGGCCTACAAATGGTGAAGTATCATGTAGTCAACGTTCACATGACACCACTAGAAGAATAACACCACAACTTAAATATCAAACATTAAATATTACTCAACATTACTTCACTACTAACAACTTGACTTCTCCCATGTCCTCAAGAACAACACGAACTACTTACAAGACATCATATGGATCATAATTAGAGGTGATATAATGGATCATAACTATCTGGTCATGAATGCAAACACCGATAAATATCACAAGCATCAACTACTAACAAGTAATCCACACCGGGAGAGAGATCTAATGTAAAACAACTACAATGGGCCCTAATTGTTACAGCGGGATGATGGTGGATGATGAGGGTGATGGTGCGGGTGGTGATGATGATGATGACGACGATCTTTATGATGCCCGGAGTGATGACGGTGATGATGGCGGTGTTTTCCCCTCTCTGCAGAGGAATTTCCCCGACAGATTTCTCCCTGCCAGAGAGCTTTTCTCTCTCACGTGTTTTCTGCCCCGAGGCGGCGGCATAATAATTCTTTGATGATGGTATGAGGCTTAGGGTTTCCTGGGGGGCAAGTACACGAAAGATATCCCCAGAGGTGGGCCAGGGTGGCCACACAACCTAGTGGCGCGGCCAGGGGGCGCGTCACCTCATGGTGTGGGCCCCTGGTGGCCCCCTCTGGCTCTTCTTCTGGCTGGACTCCTCTTCTGAACTTCTAAGACACCCTCGGTGTCCCACTTCTGATCTTCTGAAATATGGTATCTCGGCGGTGCTTTTTCCATCAGATTTCTTGTTCCGGTGTTTATTCTCCAAAAATTATGAAACATTCAAAATAAGATAAAATAACATAAGGGATGCATCATAATATGAAATATATCGATGAATAACAGAAAATTATGATATAAAATAGTGATGGAAAATGGACGTATCAACTCCCCCCAAGTTTTGACCTCGTTGTCCCCAAGCGAAACTGAGCTTAGTAAACATGACCACAATTTTATGGAGTGAGGAGTCGATAAATAAAATAAGGACATGAAGCATCATATTTATCTATGCCCCAATCAGTACTAACCAACATGGTACTTTATATGATATCATTCTTACAACTACAAAAAGGAGTCTTGAAACAATTGGATCACTTCCGATCAAGATTCTTTTTGCAAGGTGATAGTGAGAAAAGAAAATATAGGCTGGCTAGATGGAGTGTGGTTTGTCGCCCCAAAACCAAGGAGGAGTCGATATTCATGACCTTGAGATCAAGAATTGGGCCCTTCTTAGCAAATGGATCTTCAAAGTCTTTACTGAATATGGGGTGTGGCAAACCCTCCTTAAGGGAAAGTATGTGGGTTCGCAAGAGATATCTCATGTTCTATGGAAATCAAGAGATTCTCACTTCTGGGCTAGTCTTATGGCTACGGAGAAATTTTTCTTCCCACATGGTTCTTTTTCTATTAAGGCTGGGTCATAAATTTGGTTTTGGGAGGATAAATGGCTAGGTCAGCCCACACTCCAAGAAAAGTTATCCGTCTTTCTATAATATTGCACGTTATAAGGGTGATACGATCGCCAAGGTGATGGGAACCTCCCCACCATCTGTTTCATTCAGGAGAAGCTTATTTGGACCTAGGAAAACATCTTGGAATCCTCTACTATTGCGACTAGATTCAGTCCAGTTGACACAGGGTCCAAATAAATTTCATTGGAATCTTAGCAAGAATGGAAAATTCTCTGTTGATTCCATGTACAAAGCACTATCTCAGCCGGATTTGCCAGTTGATAATAATAAAAAGTTTTGGAAGATGAAGATACCGCTAAAAATTAAGATTTATGTGTGGTATCTTTGTTAGGGGGCAATTCTTACAAAAGACAACTTTGATAAGAGAAATTGGCACGAAAGTAAAAAAAATGTGTATTTTATCATCATGAGGAGACTATCAAACATGTATTCCTCTGGTGTAATGTAACATCCAAGTATGAAAACCCCTAGTTGTTTTACTTCTTGTTTTATTTAAAGCAATGCATCATGTCATCATCCCCATATTTATTTCTGTTTGCATTGTTTTCATAATAAAAGGCCAACTCAATCAACTTCTGTTTTCACACTTGTCCGTTACTTTCTTTCAAATAAAGATTTACAAATCAAAACATCAAATGCTTCCAAACAATCCATTATAACTCATCTATTAATTTGTTGCTTAATTAAATGAACCAAATTAAACAATTATTTCCAAATCATTTCCAAACTCAAACCAATTTTCAAAATCTTCACATTCTTGAATCCATGAAGTTTATCACTAAATGGTATTCATTAATTCACTTCTAAACCCTAGGGGAAACCCTATTTAAAATGGCTTATTTTCTAATATTAATGATTATTGCAAAATTCAATTAAATTGGTTCCATTTTAAAACAGCAAGCAAACTTTCAAATTTTTGAAAACCAAAACTACCAAGTGGTTGTATTTCAACTAAGGATCTTATCCAAATTTTTCCCAAATTTTATCTCAACAAAAACCTATCTTTTTTATCCAAAAGCTAAAGCTACAAAAAAAAACAAAACGAAATAATAAAAAAGAAAAACGTTTCAGGAGGGGGAGAAAGCCCAGCCCACCAGGGGCAGCCCGCTCGGTCTCCCCCTACCTCCGTACAGGTGCTGACGCACCCATGGAGGACAGCGACCTGCGCTTCCTCCTGAACCATCCGATGGTCCTCCCCCCTCCTATTTATCCTCCTCTCCCCTCCCGTGGCAAACCCTAACCCTAGGCGCCTCCTACCCTCCTGTCTCCCACCTCCGCCGCCACCATCGAGGAGGTCTTCCTCTGCTGCTGTGCCACGGCCACCGGCCGCCGGAGCACGGCGCCGCCGCCTCCGCCACCCTCCGGCCGCGCCGAGGACGCCCCTGCGAAGAGGGTGATGCCACCTCTCCATTCCCACTCATCCCCTCTCTTTTCCCTGCGGATTGGTCACCGATTTCTTCCTTGGAAGATCGCCATATTGCTCTATATTCGTGACAGTAACCGAGCTGCTGTACGTGCGCCTGCAGGTTGCAGTTAACAGGCAGTTTGCAAGGCTCAAAACCACACCCGCACCCTATACCATCAAGCAAACGCAGCTACCCTACTGGTTGGAGCCGCGCGCAGCGAACCCTCAGATCCCAGGTTCGAACCCCCGCCCCACTCTTTTCCTGCACCTTTTCTTGTTTTAATTCAGTACAGCCAGTACCAACACCTTATCCTATTCCGAGATGCAGTCCCACCAACACAGCCGCAGCTAGCCTAGTGGTTCTGTTCCTTTGCTTGCAACCAGGAGGTGGAGGGATCGAGTCTCCTCTCTCCCAAATAAAACAAAGTTTTATTTTTGCAAGATTTTGGTACTGGAACGTTTAGCAAATCACACATAGGCCCCTGGCCCTTATTTCTAGCCCCTGGAAATTTTTTCCTAAGTCCCTAGATGCATTAAAATGGCAGATTGCACCCTATAATTCTAAAATGCATAACAAATTCATTTTAACTCCAATTTTCACTTTTTAAATATGTTTTCTGTCCAAAATTAAATGCTCTACCCAAATATAAAATTTGTTTACTGTTTTGAATATTTTAAATTGGTGCAAAATTTGAAAACTTGTCAAATTCACTTAAACTTGCAAAATTCATAACTTGTTCATAAAAATTCCAAATTCCACAAACTAAATATGTTTTCCAATCAACTTTTCATGTACTTTCCAAATATAAATTTTGTTTTCTGGTTTGAATAATTTAAATTGCCTAAACAATTTAAATCTTGATTAATGCAATTAAAAATTGTTTAATATTGTTTAATTCATAATTAAATAATCCAAAGTCCAATTTCAAAATGTGAAACATGTAATCCAACTAAAATTTGATAACCTTTTCAAATATCAACTTTGTTATTTGTTTTGCACCCTTTAACTTGATGAAAACAATCACTACTTGTTTAACACCATTAAGTAACAATAATTTCCAAACTTGATTAATGTTTTCTAAAAATGGTTAACTATCATTCCAATTGCATTTAAATTGTTATCTTCTTGTTATTCATCATGCATGCATCATTCTAACTCACCAACACCTGATGCTTAGTGTTAGAACAATTAATTCAACTCTAAGGCATGGGTTTGCCATATGCAATCTTTGCATATGGAATCCATTTAAACTTGTGTATCATATCCCCTAGTTTATTTTGGTGCATCTATTAAACATGACATGCATCATCCCAATGTTTGTGCACATATGCCATGTATTGATTGCCGTCTTCCTTCGTTGTTGTTTTTGCTTCTTCTCGCTTAGACGACGACGTTGGTACCGACGAGCCTTACGACACCACTACCCAGGACCTAGCCCAGTACCCGGCTGCTGAGCTTCCAGGCAAGTTATCACTCACATGAATCATCGAGTTCTCTTCCACACTTGTTGTCGATACTATCCTTTTGTCTACTATTGCTAGCCCTATGTATCGTTGCTATTCTCCGAACCCATCACATGATTCCCTGAACCAATGATATTGCCTCACCTCCATACCTACAGCCTTTGCTTGTGCCTGTTCTTATCTAGCATGCTTAGGGTTGCTTTTGCTCGAGCCTGTTGTCGGTTACTTCTTTTACTAACGTGCTGTTATTATCTGTTATCGTTCCGGGGGCTCGATGTTAATCAATCAATCCTGTTAATGATGCTGTTAATAATAATTTGATGATAAGGCACCGGCAGGAGGCCCTTTGTGGTTTTGAGGCCTGCTAGTGTCGACCCTAATAGGAAAAGGGTCTTGTCTACTGATCCATGATGAGCGCACTACCCGCATGTGGGAAGCGAGTATGGGCGCCCCCCTCAACTTGACTCGATTCGCATCTCGTCCAAATCGCCGTACTAGTTCGGGCTTTCCATTTGCTGCATCATATGCAGGTACGAACCCGAGGCCAGGGTGGAACTTTTGTAGTCGGCATTTAGGGCGGCGTGGTCTTCCAGTGCTATGAGGGTCCTCCTTTTCTTCGGGGGGCTCGATTAGCCGCGCCCGCACAACACGCGGTGCTTTGGGCTTGATGCGAAGAACAGTTGGTTGTGTTGAGTGTCTCGCTTGGTGGGTTTGATTCCCATCTGGCAGGATATTCTTACGTGTACGGTTACTATGGTGCACCCCTGCAGGGATAAATCTTCTCGAGAAGCCGTGTTTTCCGCGGTTATGGATTACTTGGTGAAAGTACTTGCTAACAAGTACTCAGGACAACTTCCACATAATAACAACCATGTTTCACCCAAGGAATAATAACTTGACTAGTAATAGATTATTCACACAATAACTTGATTCACCTGATTACAACGGTGTGAGTTATCCTCAGATTGCTTCTTCGGATAAGGGGCGAGATCCAGGATGGGTTTGTTTGAAGTTATCTTTCAGTTGGTTACAATTCCTCGATCTTATCTTTTCTATTAGCCGGAACTATTAGTATCTTCTGTAGTTGGTTAGAGCAGCCCGCTGCAGTTTTTGTAATACCTATCTTCTTCCGTTGATCCCAAGCATCCCGGCTTGTGTTGACGGGTAACTCCTTGATGAAATGTGAGTCTTGCTTGCCAGTACTTGGATGTACTGACCCCGTTGGGGCTGTGGTTTACGCAAAGTACGACTACGGCTACGATGATCACCAGGATGGCTACTTTGTGGAGTTTGACGACACTGCAGACGAGTAGTTGGCTGGACCCCGGGCAGGATCCAGGACCTACGTGGATGGGCTTCGTTTTTCGTTATTTTCTCCGGCTTCTTAAGCCTTGGTTTTGTCTGTACTCAGACCCATTTGATTGCTTCCGCTGATGTAATGGATGATATGTTGGGACATGTGTCCTCTGGATGAGTGTTTTGCTATCTCTGCCTTAGTGAAGGCTATTCGCAAACTTATTTCCATCTTTTGTGTCTTAGAGGCATGTTGTGTTATCCTTTGTTCAAAGCTGTTGACGTACCGTGCGTGCTTGATATGAAGTACGTCGACAGTAGTGCCTATGACTCCTAATGGATAGTTTACGTCGACGGTGGAATAGCAGGGCTTGTGTTGTCGCGCATAAGCGCAGGCCTACCAGGAAGCTGGGACGTGGGAGCAGTTATGCCCCATAATCCAAGCACCTGCTATCCAGTTCGTACGATGAGTATCCCTTAGAAGCCAGGGTGCGACAAATGGTATCAGAGCCTGTCTGCCTGTAGGATCCTTTTTACTGGTCGCAGTTGAGTCTAGAAACTATTTTGTAGCTATATAGGAAAAATGAAACGTGAGAGTAGGAATTCTGCCATTTTTCTTCTTTCCCCACCCACCCACCCTTTTCTGGTAAGGAAGTGCAACGTTGTTTTCTGTTCTCACCTAAACTTTCAAGTTAGGATTTCACGTGTTTTGGGTTCTCCTTAGTACCTCGGGTTTTGGTCTCGTTTTCCCGATGTTGCTTCGATATCCTGTTCTTTTAAAGAACCTATCGTCCATTGAATCTTGTTGTTGTTTTCCACTTCCTTTTTCTCTTACCGGCGCCTAATCAAAACCTTCCAAATCATCTGCAGATGGGTCTCAGCTACTACCCGCAGGTGGTTCGCATGACCCGTTGCGAGAGCACCGCCGGTTATCCGGAGATGCTGAGGGACATGGTTACCTATCTGGGGTTCCGTTGGGCACCAGAGTACCAGGTCTACGAGCACCAGCGCGAGTTCGAGCAGACTTTCTACCGAGCCATCGTCTACATTCTGTCGGATGATGGCAGGAGCGTTGTCCACCGCTACGAGGCAGTAGGTTCCACAGTGGATATGGCTGTGCAGCAGGCCGCTTACGTGAGTCTCACCGTCCTCCGTGTTGACTACTAGGGGTTTGACGATTCTATCTATCGTCACATCCCCCGTGGTTACATCACGTCGGCGGGAGTTCACTTCACTCTCCACCGCAACCTGGATACGTACGAGGATGATAGCTCCAGGCTGCACACCACTGCCCAGTTCGTGAGGCACAGTGACGCCGTTGCTTCCACACTTGCTCAGGAGTTGGCCTCAGTCAGGGAGCAGCTCTACCTCGCGTTGACGCGTCTGGCGACGTACACCACAGACTTCGTTGGAGACGAGCGCTTTGCGCGTTTCCAGCAGACACTGGGTTTTCCTCTGCCAGATGCTGGAGGTTACGAGCCGATCAGAGGCCCACTTCTCGACCTCGGAGCTGGTTACACAGGGATTCCCCGCTATGGAGCACAGGGAGACGACGCTTTCTACTTCACCACACCGAGAGTTGCTCTCAGAGCAGTTCCTATCTACAGGGATCGTCGTGATACCTACTTCCGTGTGCACACTCCTCCTCGCCGTCCTCTTCGTCGTACCACTCGCCGTACTCGCCGCCGTCCTGCGTGATGAGCATGGGAGTACCGATGTATCCGTTACTAGCTGTGTCTAGTTTATCCTTTCGTTTTCAAACCATGTATTGGTCTGTTGGATATTCTGATGTATTTGAACTCATGATGTACCTGTTGGTTATCTATTCATGCGTCGGAATAATCTCTCTTTCGGTTGCTGAGTTTATCCCTTCCTATTGTTGTGCTAAAATGCATTTCTGTTCAGGATGCCTCCAACAAGGAACACGCCTGAGCCACCGCCGATCGCTGAGCTCTTGACTCAGATGACTCAGGTCATGGCTCAGATGGTCCAGGTTCATAACCACCAGAACCACCACCACCAGACTGCTCCAAGGGTCACCATCAAGGACTTCCTCAGTGTGGGCCCTAAGGCTTTCGTGGCAACACGCGAGCCTCTGGATGCTGATGACTGGATCCGTGACGTAGCAAGAGCCCTGGAGATTGCTCATGTTGCGGAAGGGGACAAGGTCAACTATGCTGCTTACCTACTGAAGGGTCAGGCAGCCTCGTGGTGGGAGAACTACCAGGCCATGAGAGCTGGCTATCCTATCACTTGGGGTTGCTTCAAGGATGCCTTCCTGAAGTACCACATCCCCGATGGTCTCATGGAGAGGATGCGTGAAGAGTTTTGCTCGCTGAAGCAGGGCAAGCTCGACGTCATCGGCTACCAGAACGAGTTCAATCGCCTCGCTCGGTATGCTGGAGACGAGGTGTCTACTGAGACCAAGAAGATGGCAAGGTTCCGCCGAGGTTTTAACCCGGAACTGAAGTACGCTCTCACAAACATCAGGTGCAAGGACTTCGTCGAGCTCGTGAACACCGCGCTCAATGAGGAGAATGGGCGCAAGGCGTTCGAAGAGTCGCGCAAGCACTCGCGTGAGGGTGGTTCCTCCTCCAACATGACCACCCCTCCGCAGAAGCGCCGCATCTGGGTGCCAAACAGTGCTGTCACTAGGGCTCCAAATGCCCAAGCTTCTCCAGGCTTTGGTCCCCGCCCACCCAACCCAGCTCAGATGCATGGGCAGAGGTTTGCAATGGCGCAGCCAAGGCCAGATCCTCCGCGTGTCGTCACTTGCTTCAAGTGCAAGGAGACTGGGCACTACGCTGATAAGTGCACTCAGAGGGTGCTGCCTCCTCCACCACCTCGCTCCAACACCAACCAGGCGATGGTCCGCGCTCCTCCGCATAAGGCCTTCAACACCAACAACAGGCCTGTTGGGAGGACCGCAAGGGTGAACCACGTCAAGGTTGACACTGCTGAGGAATCTGCCGACGTTGTTCTCGGTACATTACCCGTAAACTCTAACCCAGCTAAAGTGTTGTTTGATACCGGAGCATCGCATTCCTTTGTGTCAAAGATCTTTGCAACAACTAGTAAACTCCCCTTTGTTGGTTTGGGTTCCCCGCTAGTAGTAAACTCTCCTGGAGCAACTATGCAAACTTCCAAGATCAGTCATGGGAATCAGATCTTGATTGGAGGTCACATATTCCTGGCTTCCCTCATTCTGCTTGGCAATTCTTACATTGATGTCATCCTTGGCATGGATTGGTTGAAGGCCAATAAAGCTACGATTGATTGTGATCAGAAGTCGATAACTCTCTTCCACCCTGATGGCCAGATAGTCTATTCCCCAAGTGAATCAAGTTCTGTTCAGCTGTTCAACCTAGATGCAAAACCTCTTCCTGCAATTGAGAATGTTCCGGTGGTTTGTGAATTCCCTGACGTCTTTCCAGAAGAGTTGCCAGGGATGCCTCCGGACAGAGCAGTTGAGTTCGTGATCGAGCTTGAACCAGGTACTGCTCCAATCTCTAAGCATCCATACAAGATAGCTCCTCCTGAACTGAAGTTGTTGAAGGAGCAAATCGATATGTATATGGAGAAAGGTTACATTCAGCCTAGTTCCTCCGCTTGGGGTTGCCCAACTCTGTTCGTAGCCAAGAAGGACCAAACTAAGAGACTCGTGGTTGACTATCGTCCTCTCAACGAGAAAACTATCAAGAACAAATATCCAATTCCTCGTATCGATGATCTTTTTGATCAACTTGCTGGAGCCTCAATATTCTCAAAGTTGGACTTGAGGATGGGGTACCATCAGATAAAGATCAGAAAGGAAGATATTCCTAAGACAGCTTTCACCACTCGTTACGGTCTATATGAATACACCGTCATGTCCTTTGGTCTCACCAATGCACCGGCAACGTTCTCAAGACTCATGAATTCTGTCTTCCATGAATACCTCGACAAGTTCGTTGTGGTATATCTTGATGACATTCTAGTCTACTCCAAATCCGAGGAAGAGCATGGAGAACACCTTCGTCTCACTCTCATGAAACTTCGCGAGCATCGTCTGTATGCCAAGTTTTCCAAATGTGAGTTCTGGATTCCAGAAGTTGCATATCTTGGTCATATCATCTCTGCCAAAGGCATAGCCATTGACCCGGAAAAGGTTAAGGCAATTGTTGATTGGAAACCCCCTAAGACGGTGAAGCAAGTTAGAAGTTTTCTTGGCTTGGCTAGCTATTGCCGTCGTTTCGTCCAAAACTTTTCCAAGATTGCAAAACCTCTCACTGATCTCACAAAGAAGGACAAAAAGTTCATTTGGACTCCACAGTGTGATGAGAGTTTCAACCTCCTGAAGACTAAACTCACTTCTACCCCAGTTCTGGTTGGCCCAGATACCACCAAACCTTTCCAGATATTCTGTGATGCATCTCTCCAAGGACTAGGAGCAGTTCTTATGCAAGAACGCCAAGTTGTGGCTTATGCTTCATGTCAGTTGAACCCACACGAGCAAAACTATCCCACACATGATCTTGAACTTGCAGCAGTTGTGTTTGCCCTCAAGAAATGGAGACAATACTTGTTGGGTAACAAAACTGAAATCTTTTCCGATCACAAGAGTCTGAAATACATCTTCACTCAGCCAGATCTGAACCTCAGGCAAAGGAGATGGATTGAGAAGATTAAAGACTTTGATCTCACCATTTCTTACACTCCAGGCAAGGCTAATGTTATGGCCGATGCTCTCAGTCGCAAATCCTATTGCAACAATCTCATGATCATGGACAGCCAACCTCCACTTCATGAAGAATTCCAGAAGCTGAACCTTGGTCTTGTTCCTGAAGGATACCTTGCTAGCTTGACAGCCAGTCCAACTCTCGAGGACAAGATTCGTTCTGAACAGTTTCGTGATGCTGAAATCAAGAAGATGGTAGAGCAAATCAAAGAGGGCAGTGATAAGTTCAAGTCCTTCTCTATTGATGACAAAGGAACTGTGTTCTTTGAAGGACGCATTGCAGTTCCTCAGGTTCAAAGTCTCAAGGATATCATTCTCAAGGAGGCTCATGAAACTCCTCTATCCATTCACCCTGGAAGTACAAAGATGTACCAGGATCTCAAGACTCTGTATTGGTGGCCTGGCATGAAACGTGAAATTGCTCAATACGTTTCTGAATGCGACGTTTGTCAACGTGTTAAGGCAGTCCATCAGAAAACAGCAGGTTTACTCCAACCTCTGAAAATTCCTGAGTGGAAGTGGGACATGATTGAAATGGACTTCGTTACTGGGTTTCCAAAGTCCAAAAAGGGCAACGATGCAATCTTCGTTGTTATTGATCGTCTCACTAAAGTAGCTCATTTCTTCGCTGTCAAGGAGACTATATCAGCTAGCCAGTTAGCAGAGCTCTACACAACAAAGATTGTTCCCCTTCATGGTGTTCCATTGGAAATAAGCTCAGACCGTGGAAGTATCTTCACTTCTCATTTCTGGAAAAGCTTTCAAGAAGCATTGGGCACTAAACTTCTGTTCAGCACAGCTTACCACCCTCAGTCTCAAGGGCAAGTCGAAAGAGTCAATCAGATTCTCGAGGATATGCTTAGAGCATGTGGTCTCTCCTTTGGCATGAAATGGGAGGATTGTCTTCCATATGCTGAATTCTCCTACAACAACAGCTACCAGGCAAGCCTAGGCATGGCACCGTTTGAGGCACTGTATGGTCGCAGATGCAGGAGTCCAATCAATTGGTCTGGAGCTGGTGAACGTTCACTCTTAGGCCCTGACATTGTGAAAGAGGCCGAAGAGAAAGTTCGCATCATTCGTGACAATCTCAGGATTGCTCAGTCTCGTCAGAAGAGTTACTATGACAGCAAGCACCGGGACATGGTCTATGCACCAGGTGACAAGGCATATCTCCGTGTAACTCCCCTCAGAGGCACTCATCGTTTTGGTGTGAAAGGAAAGCTGGCACCAAGATACATTGGTCCTTTCAACATCCTGTCAAGACGTGCAGAAAATGCCTATCGTCTCGAGCTTCCAGAAAAACTATCCAAAGTGCACGATGTGTTCCACGTGTCACAGCTCAAGAAGTGCTTCAAGGACCCTGATCGTGCAGTTGATCATGATGATATTGAACTGCAAGATGATCTCTCCTATGAGGAGCACCCTGTCCGTATTCTTGATGAGACCGTTCGTAAGACTCGCAACAAGAGCACCAAGTTCTTGAAAGTGCAATGGTCGCATCATTCCGATAAAGAGGCAACATGGGAGACCGAAGAGGATCTTCGCAAGAAGTATCCGGACCTTTTCACTTCTCCGTAGGAATCTCGGGGCGCGATTCCTTCAAGGGGGGGCGTTTTGTAACATCCAAGTATGAAAACCCCTAGTTGTTTTACTTCTTGTTTTATTTAAAGCAATGCATCATGTCATCATCCCCATATTTATTTCTGTTTGCATTGTTTTCATAATAAAAGGCCAACTCAATCAACTTCTGTTTTCACACTTGTCTGTTACTTTCTTTCAAATAAAGATTTACAAATCAAAACATCAAATGCTTCCAAACAATCCATTATAACTCATCTATTAATTTGTTGCTTAATTAAATGAACCAAATTAAACAATTATTTCCAAATCATTTCCAAACTCAAACCAATTTTCAAAATCTTCACATTCTTGAATCCATGAAGTTTATCACTAAATGGTATTCATTAATTCACTTCTAAACCCTAGGGGAAACCCTATTTAAAATGGCTTATTTTCTAATATTAATGATTATTGCAAAATTCAATTAAATTGGTTCCATTTTAAAACAGCAAGCAAACTTTCAACTTTTTGAAAACCAAAACTACCAAGTGGTTGTATTTCAACTAAGGATCTTATCCAAAATTTTCCCAAATTTTATCTCAACAAAAACCTATCTTTTTTATCCAAAATCTAAAGCTACAAAAAAAAAAAACGAAATAATAAAAAAGAAAAACGTTTCAGGAGGGGGAGAAAGCCCAGCCCACCAGGGGCAGCCCGCTCGGTCTCCCCCTACCTCCGTACAGGTGCTGACGCACCCATGGAGGACAGCGACCTGCGCTTCCTCCTGAACCATCCGATGGTCCTCCCCCCTCCTATTTATCCTCCTCTCCCCTCCCGTGGCAAACCCTAACCCTAGGCGCCTCCTACCCTCCTGTCTCCCACCTCCGCCGCCACCATCGAGGAGGTCTTCCTCTGCTGCTGTGCCACGGCCACCGGCCGCCGGAGCACGGCGCCGCCGCCTCCGCCACCCTCCGGCCGCGCCGAGGACGCCCCTGCGAAGAGGGTGATGCCACCTCTCCATTCCCACTCATCCCCTCTCTTTTCCCTGCGGATTGGTCACCGATTTCTTCCTTGGAAGATCGCCATATTGCTCTATATTCGTGACAGTAACCGAGCTGCTGTATGTGCGCCTGCAGGTTGCAGTTAACAGGCAGTTTGCAAGGCTCAAAACCACACCCGCACCCTATACCATCAAGCAAACGCAGCTACCCTACTGGTTGGAGCCGCGCGCAGCGAACCCTCAGATCCCAGGTTCGAACCCCCGCCCCACTCTTTTCCTGCACCTTTTCTTGTTTTAATTCAGTACAGCCAGTACCAACACCTTATCCTATTCCGAGATGCAGTCCCACCAACACAGCCGCAGCTAGCCTAGTGGTTCTGTTCCTTTGCTTGCAACCAGGAGGTGGAGGGATCGAGTCTCCTCTCTCCCAAATAAAACAAAGTTTTATTTTTGCAAGATTTTGGTACTGGAACGTTTAGCAAATCACACATAGGCCCCTGGCCCTTATTTCTAGCCCCTGGAAAATTTTTCCTAAGTCCCTAGATGCATTAAAATGGCAGATTGCACCCTATAATTCTAAAATGCATAACAAATTCATTTTAACTCCAATTTTCACTTTTTAAATATGTTTTCTGTCCAAAATTAAATGCTCTACCCAAATATAAAATTTGTTTACTGTTTTGAATATTTTAAATTGGTGCAAAATTTGAAAACTTGTCAAATTCACTTAAACTTGCAAAATTCATAACTTGTTCATAAAAATTCCAAATTCCACAAACTAAATATGTTTTCCAATCAACTTTTCATGTACTTTCCAAATATAAATTTTGTTTTCTGGTTTGAATAATTTAAATTGCCTAAACAATTTAAACCTTGATTAATGCAATTAAAAATTGTTTAATATTTTTTAATTCATAATTAAATAATCCAAAGTCCAATTTCAAAATGTGAAACATGTAATCCAACTAAAATTTGATAACCTTTTCAAATATCAACTTTGTTATTTGTTTTGCACCCTTTAACTTGATGAAAACAATCACTACTTGTTTAACACCATTAAGTAACAATAATTTCCAAACTTGATTAATGTTTTCTAAAAATGGTTAACTATCATTCCAATTGCATTTAAATTGTTATCTTCTTGTTATTCATCATGCATGCATCATGCTAACTCACCAACACCTGATGCTTAGTGTTAGACCAATTAATTCAACTCTAAGGCATGGGTTTGCCATATGCAATCTTTGCATATGGAATCCATTTAAACTTGTGTATCATATCCCCTAGTTTATTTTGGTGCATCTATTAAACATGACATGCATCATCCCAATGTTTGTGCACATATGCCATGTATTGATTGCCGTCTTCCTTCGTTGTTGTTTTTGCTTCTTCTCGCTTAGACGACGACGTTGGTACCGACGAGCCTTACGACACCACTACCCAGGACCTAGCCCAGTACCCGGCTGCTGAGCTTCCAGGCAAGTTATCACTCACATGAATCATTGAGTTCTCTTCCACACTTGTTGTCGATACTATCCTTTTGTCTACTATTGCTAGCCCTATGTATCGTTGCTATTCTCCGAACCCATCACATGATTCCCTGAACCAATGATATTGCCTCACCTCCATACCTACAGCCTTTGCTTGTGCCTGTTCTTATCTAGCATGCTTAGGGTTGCTTTTGCTCGAGCCTGTTGTCGGTTACTTCTTTTACTAACGTGCTGTTATTATCTGTTATCGTTCCGGGGGCTCGATGTTAATCAATCAATCCTGTTAATGCTGCTGTTAATAATAATTTGATGATAAGGCACCGGCAGGAGGCCCTTTGTGGTTTTGAGGCCTGCTAGTGTCGACCCTAATAGGAAAAGGGTCTTGTCTACTGATCCATGATGAGCGCACTACCCGCATGTGGGAAGCGAGTATGGGCGCCCCCCTCAACTTGACTCGATTCGCATCTCGTCCAAATCGCCGTACTAGTTCGGGCTTTCCATTTGCTGCATCATATGCAGGTACGAACCCGAGGCCAGGGTGGAACTTTTGTAGTCGGCATTTAGGGCGGCGTGGTCTTCCAGTGCTATGAGGGTCCTCCTTTTCTTCGGGGGGCTCGATTAGCCGCGCCCGCACAGCACGCGGTGCTTTGGGCTTGATGCGAAGAACAGTTGGTTGTGTTGAGTGTCTCGCTTGGTGGGTTTGATTCCCATCTGGCAGGATATTCTTACGTGTACGGTTACTATGGTGCACCCCTGCAGGGATAAATCTTCTCGAGAAGCCGTGTTTTCCGCGGTTATGGATTACTTGGTGAAAGTACTGGCTAACAAGTACTCAGGACAACTTCCACATAATAACAACCATGTTTCACCCAAGGAATAATAACTTGACTAGTAATAGATTATTCACACAATAACTTGATTCACCTGATTACAACGGTGTGAGTTATCCTCGGATTGCTTCTTCGGATAAGGGGCGAGATCCAGGATGGGTTTGTTTGAAGTTATCTTTCAGTTGGTTACAATTCCTCGATCTTATCTTTTCTATTAGCCGGAACTATTAGTATCTTCTGTAGTTGGTTAGAGCAGCCCGCTGCAGTTTTTGTAATACCTATCTTCTTCCGTTGATCCCAAGCATCCCGGCTTGTGTTGACGGGTAACTCCTTGATGAAATGTGAGTCTTGCTTGCCAGTACTTGGATGTACTGACCCCGTTGGGGCTGTGGTTTACGCAGAGTACGACTACGGCTACGATGATCACCAGGATGGCTACTTTGTGGAGTTTGACGACACTGCAGACGAGTAGTTGGCTGGACCCCGGGCAGGATCCAGGACCTACGTGGATGGGCTTCGTTTTTCGTTATTTTCTCCGGCTTCTTAAGCCTTGGTTTTGTCTGTACTCAGACCCATTTGATTGCTTCCGCTGATGTAATGGATGATATGTTGGGACATGTGTCCTCTGGATGAGTGTTTTGCTATCTCTGCCTTAGTGAAGGCTATTCGCAAACTTATTTCCATCTTTTGTGTCTTAGAGGCATGTTGTGTTATCCTTTGTTCAAAGCTGTTGACGTACCGTGCGTGCTTGATATGAAGTACGTCGACAGTAGTGCCTATGACTCCTAATGGATAGTTTACGTCGACGGTGGAATAGCAGGGCTTGTGTTGTCGCGCATAAGCGCAGGCCTACCAGGAAGCTGGGACGTGGGAGCAGTTATGCCCCATAATCCAAGCACCTGCTATCCAGTTCGTACGATGAGTATCCCTTAGAAGCCAGGGTGCGACATGTAAGTTTGCTAGATCTATATGGTCAGCCATCCAGGTAGGCTCTGCCTTATATCCACCTACTGGCGTTCCGAATATTTTCGGCAATTGGCTAAATGGGGTGTACTTTAGGTTTAAGCGTCTTATTAGGGTGGGAGTGATTGCAGTTATTTGGTCGCTATGGCTATGTAAAAATGACAAGGTTTTTAATAATAAAAATTCTTCGCTTCTGCAGGTAATTTACCGGTGCACAACAACGCTTCGGTTGTGGTCGTCCCTTCACTGTGTGGAGCATCGGGACCTTTTTTTGGAGGTGGCTTCGCGCTTGGAGGGTGCGGCCAAGGAGTTATTTTCCCAGCATGGATGGCAACATAATCTTCGGATCTTCCCTCCATCAGCTTAGGCGTCTTTACAATTTCACTCTTTGATATGTAATGCGTCTTCTATATTTGTTTTTGTTGAGACTTGTCAAACCTTTGGAGCTGTGTGCATCTTAGTTATGTAGAGGCCGGGTGTAATACTTAATACTCTTTAAGTAATAAAATTCCCTTTATAAAAAAAAAACTTCTCTCTCTTGAATACTCTCTTATCAGGTGACAGATTTGAACCTCAGAGTATCCTTTTTTTGTTATTGTTGACATTTGGCCCTGTACATGGGAATAATACTAAAAAAACGAAAACAAGTAGGGAACTCGAACACAGAACCAGTGCAGACCAAGTTCTTGGTTCCCGATCAAAATTAAATCCAAAGGGGCTCGGGATTCCCGGTTACCGCGGTAACCGAGAAATCCCAAATGGTTACCGGAAAAATTTAAAATCCAAATTTTGAATTCAAATTTACCGAGAATGGGCCATTTAGTATCTAAAACCCAAAATGAAACAAACTTAAGATTGGCATAATGGTAATAACTTCTTTCTCTTGAATACGCCTTATCAGGTCACAAGTTCGAACCATAGAGAGTATCCTTTTCTTTCGTTATTTTTGACATTTTTTCCTATACAGTGGGAGTAGTACTCAAAAAAATAAATACGAGTAGGGAACTCGAACAAAGATACAACTATTTATGAAGGTTTGGACGTTTAAAATTCAAAAGTTTCAAAAAGCTCGAGATTTTTGACTAGGAAGGACATTTACCGAGGGTGCTCGGGAAACTCGGTTACCGGTCGGTAACCAGATTTACCGACCGGTTACTAAAACCTTCACTACAGGAATGTGCCACTACGCCGACGGCCAGCAGCCTTCGACATAGCACCAAACCCCGTCGGCACAAGCTGTGCGACGGCCGCCATCAGCATTAGGCCGCATAGGCATAGGCCAAATTACCGTCGGCATAGGCTATGCCGACGACAAATTATTTAAAAAAATAACTTAATATATATATATATAAATCTATTTTTTCCATTTTTTTTTGAACTTTAAAAAATTCCATTCCAGAATTTTGCACTTAGCCACATACTTAATCTATAATTACACAATTAATATGGTCAACATACTTAACTTAGTCAAACTTATCGTTCTCCAGCCCAAGCACGCTTAACTTTTGAGTTCCTTCAAACTAGATTTCAATAAGATGTTAGAACTTACTGATATTACTATCATATCAATCATATTAACATGTGGAGCATGATGTTAAACTTTTCTATTGTTTAAATTTTAAAAATATATTTGAATAAATAAAAATAATTATATAATATTTTTTGAATAAATAACAATATAATGTTAGAAATTACTTTATTTTTTCAATAAATTATTTAATATGGATTAATTCGTATCTTTAAATCCCTAGCTACGACCGGTCATGTCCACCGTCTTGACTTTTTCGTGAAACCCAAAATGATTCAAGACCTTCGCGTGGTGTCATTATATATGTCCTAGTATCCACCAAAAATAATAAACTTGGAATATGACAGTTGTGTTAAAAATTTGTTAACATAAATGAGCTATCTCCTACGAACATTCTAGGGTTTCGGGCCATATGACACGTGTTATGGACAAATCCATGGCATAGTTTGTTTAAATATGCCCATATTCCACACAAACATGCATATTGGAAGCTCGAAAAATGTTCACGCGGAAAGTTTTTCTTTTTCATTGAATAAAAAAACCATTTTTCATCTTCCGAGTGTAAAAAATGGCTTTTTTTGTGAAGCACCAACCACAAATATGTTGCTAAACTCAGGAGCTGCATTTTTTTGAAAATACTAGACCATGTTATATGCACAAATAACCAAATTTTTTCCTCTTAAAAGGTTTATATCCACCTCTTTTTAAAAACACAAGTTTCTGCCAATTCATATGGAAATAGGTCAAATTTGAACTACAGGTGTCTCGTAGTTTTCTCATGATTTTTAGCAGAAATAATTTTTAGGTACACAACTACCTATTTGATTAGAGATACACCAAGCGTTTCTCAATATTCAACCCCTATCTACGAATGGTCATGCCCGCCGTCTTGACTTTTTCGTGAAACTGGCTTAGAAAATTTCAGAAAAAAATGATGCAAGAACTTCGCGTGGTTTAATTATATATGTCCTAGTGTCCACGAAAAATAATAAACATGGAATACGGCATTTGTGTTGAAATTTTGTTCACATAAATGAGCTATCTCCTACGAACATTTTAGGGTTTCGGGCCAAATGACGGGTGTTATGGCCAAATCCATTGCATTGTTTGTTTAAATGTGCCCATATTTCACACAAACATGCATATTGGAAGCACGTACAATGTTCACAGAGAAAGTTTTCCTTTTCATTGAATAAAAAAACTATTTTCCATTTTCCGAGTGTGAAAAATGGCTTTTTTTAAGCACCAACCACAAATATGTTGCACAACTTATAAGCTGCATTTTTTAAAATATTAGACCATGTTATTTATGCATAAATAACTAAATTATTGCCTCTTAAAAGTTTTCCATCCACCTCTTTTGAAAAACATAAATTTCTACCGATTCAGCTGGAAACGGGTCAAATTTGAACTACAAGTTTCTCGTAGCTTGCTCATGATTTTTGGCAAAAATCATTTTTAGTTACACAACTACCTATTTCATTAGAGATACGACAAGAGTTTCTCAATATTCAACCCCTAGCTACGAACGGTCATGCTCGTCGTCTTGACTTTTTTGTGAAACCGACTTAGAAAATTTCAGAACATTAAAAAAACAAAATGATGCAAGGCCTTTGTGTGGTGTCATTATATATGTCCTAGTATCCACCAAAAATAATAAAATTGAAATACAACAGTTGTGTTGAATTTTTTTTCACATAAATGAGCTATGTCCTACGAACGTTCTAGGGTTTTGGGCCAAATGACGGGTGTTATGGCCAAATCCATGACATAGTTTGTTTAAACGTGCACATATTCCGCACAAACATGCATATTGGAAGCACGGACATTGTTCACGGAGAAAGTTTTCCTTTTCATTGAATAGAAAAACCATTTTCCATTTTCCTAGTGTGAAAATGAATTTTGTGTGAAGCACCAACCACAAATATGTTGCAAAACTTAGGAACTGCATTTTTATAAAATACTAGACAATGTTATAAGCAAAAAAAACAAAATTGTTGCATCTGAAAAGGTTTCCATCCACCTTTTTTGAAAAACATAAGTTTCTGCCGATTCAGCTAGAAACGGGTCAAATTTGAACTAAAAGTTCCTCGTTACCTATTTCATCAGAGATACACCAAGATTTTCTCAATATTCAACACCTACCTACGAACGGTCATACCCGCCGTCTTGACTTTTTCCTGAAACCGGCTTAGAAAATTCTAGAAAATTTTAAAAACCCCCCAAAATGATGCAAGACCTTTGCGTGGTGTCATTATATATGTTCTAGTATCCACCAAAAATAATAAACTTGGAATATGTCAGTTATGTTGAAAGTTTGTTCACATAAATGAGCTATATCCTACGAACATTCTAGGGTTTCAGACCAAATGATGGGTGTTATGGCCAATCCCATGACATAGTTTGTTTAAATGTTTCCATATTACACACAAACATGCATAATGGAAGCACATACATTGTTCACGGAGAAAGCTTTCCTTTTCACTGAATAAAAAAAAAACTATTTTCCATTTTTCGAGTGTGAAAAATGGTTTTTTTGTGAAGCATCAACCACAAATATGTTGCAAAACTTGGGAGCTGCATATTTTAATATACTAGACCATGTTGTATGCACAAATAACCAAATTGTTGCCTCTGAAATGGTTTTCATCCACCTCTTTTGAAAAACACAAGTTTCTATCGATTCAGCTGGAAACGGGGCAAATTTGAACTACAGATGCCTCGTAGTTTGCTCATGATTTTTTGGCAAAAATCAGTTTTAGATACACAACTACCTATTTTATCAAGACACACCAAGAGTTTCTTAATATTCAAGACCTAGCTATGAACGCTCATGCCCGCTGTCTTGACTTCTTTTTAAAATAGGCATAGAAAATTAAAAAAAAATGATGACGGTGAGCCTTAACATACAGAGTGGAATACTGGACATATACAACTCAAAACACACATGTACACACTTGTTATGGTACCACATAGATTTTTGTTGGATTCAGACGCGTCACATCCCTCTCGGATGAAAGCGTTAACCCATTATTGTTAGTTTCATTCTTTCCCATGATTTTTGAAGAATGTAGCTTTAACAATATGTATGGTAATTTAAAGATGTTTCTCCTTTTCGAAACGAGACGAAGAACCTCGAAATTCGAGTTCCAATGTAAAAGTTATGTCCAAAACAGTGAATAAGTGCCGCCGGCATAGCTAAAAAAAAAAAAATATTGGCCGACAGCATTGCTATCGGCATAGCTCAATATTTCTTTCGCAATTTGTGTTTCCCTCTTCGGGTCTATGCCGTCGGCATAGATTTTGGCGGTCGGCGTATGAGGCCATTCATGTAGTGCTTGGTGCAGACACCACGATGCTTTCACACATGATCTTCAGCCTTCCCATGGCGTACCGATCAGCGGCGACAAGCAAATGACGGATCATCTCCGTATAGTCGTTGTTGCCAAGAAGATCCATCGCGGGGCGACAACGAATCGGTGTAGATGAAATGTAGCAGGGCCTCGAAGACAGTGGGTTGCATGTTGCCGATGGTGATACGGCCCGTGTCATTTTCTCTCATCACGCCATAAAGCTCTGGTTTGAAGACCGGCGACCGCATCGCTTGTGGGCAGGAAAGTCCTCTTTTCTAACCACGAAAACCACTTCCGTACGTGTGCCCTCTTTCCCTAGTAGCAGCCTCCTGAGATATGCTCCGTGATGTCGGATGGTGGCACCTCGGCGAACTTTTTCGCTATATCCGTGGCGTTCTTTGATTCCTTGAGAATTGTGACGAGGCACGCGGGCCACGTTGAGGCGATTGTCGCAAAGGTAAGGTGATGCCTCCACCTCGCTCATCTTTATGAGCTTGAGATGGTCGGTGATCCTCTTATTACCGGTTGTCCCCGGCCGTGTGATGCGACGAAGATCCGGTGACGTCCACAAAGCTTAGCTGAACGGATGCCACCACCCTGGTGTCGTCGTTTTTGTTAAGTGGAAACTGGAAAGAGGTACATGGCCATGTAGTCGTTGCAGCTCTCCGTGATTTGTCCGAGACGTAGTACTGAATAGGCCGGTCATAATCGCCGACGGCTAACACGGGCGATTTGCCGGCGGCGAAGAGTCGCTCCCGGCGCTGGCTGTATCCTGACATCTCGAACACGTGAAAGCCCTGCGACATCGGTCATCGTGGCGCGGTGCGTGGACGTCGTGCTTGTTTTTTTTTTTTTGGGTGGAGACGAAGCGTGAATGCGTGATGCCTTTTACGTAGGGAAGGAATCCTAGGCTCAGAGCGTTTGCAGTCTACGGATACACCTACGGCTACGGGTGATCACCACCTACGGACGGGTGGTACGGAGAAATGTTACGGGATTAGATGGGTTAGTCAGTAGCGAAATGGGGGGTCCGCATTTACGGGGGATGGAAAAATTAGGAGTATATATTTTGCAATATGTTTGAGTACGCTTACACGAAGTAGTGGATGAAACTCCCAGCAGTGAAAGCGCACTGGTAGCCATAATAATTATGGAATGGCTAAACCTCAGGCAGCGACTACCTAATCAAACCGAATTTTTTTAACATGTTAAAAACAAGAGAAAATAGATATTGCTATGCAAAGGTCGATTTTATTCAGTTTTCAGAGATACAATATTTTTAAAACCCGACACTAAATCCTCCAGCGCCTCGACGGGCGAGGGATCGGACAGAGAAACGACTTCGAGTCACTGCTGATACTGATACATGATTTTTTTCCCCGACTGCTAGTGCATTTGTTATTTTATGGTGATTCAAATTCATATTCGTATATACTGATAAAGGCCCAACTTCAGACGAAGTGGAGCCGGAG
Source organism: Alopecurus myosuroides (assembly GCA_028641055.1). Lineage (NCBI taxonomy): Eukaryota > Viridiplantae > Streptophyta > Magnoliopsida > Poales > Poaceae > Alopecurus > Alopecurus myosuroides. The sequence continues at coordinate 112,445,888 of CM054059.1, read as the reverse complement.
GCGAGTCAATACCGAGTTGGAGTTGGATTCACAGTTACCGACCTAGTTAGGTCAGGACCGCCTTTATATACCTCTTGTAAACCGCCGCACGGGATAAGCCACACATTGTAAATCCCGGCGCGATTGTAACCTCACCCGAAATAGTGAATTATTGCTGGCTAGCGCCCGTGGTTTTTTCTCTTCCTTGTTGAAAGGGTTTTCCACGTTAAAATCTCGTGTCCCCGTTGGTTCGATCTTGCTTAACTTCATCGTTGTTTTGCTATTGCGTATAACAACATTCCCGTGTTGACGATTTTTTGTAGCGATAGTTTAGTCCTTTGAGTTGTATGGGGGAAATAGAATCTTCTTTTTCTTGGCCTACCTCTCAGGTTCAATGGGGAGAGGCGGACTCGTAATGAAAGAGTGGGCCATTGAGGAGAATGAGAGGTGACGCTTTGGCCGAAAGAGCGAGAGGATTACTCAAGAGGCGGCTATGGCGGATGAGCGAAAGGAGGACGGTGGCATCGGTGCGACCCATCTAGACAACGGAACATGGCACGAAAATGGTATCAAGATAAGGTAGACGTGGTTATTTTTTAGGGCAAAGATAGTACTTACTGTATGAATCTCACGCTAATCAATAACAAGCTTAAATATAGATTCAACCGTCAATATAATTAGTGTGACGTGGGTAAGTTGGGTATTTTGCTTTTAGTAGGAGTATATAAAATAGTACTCCACATCTTTCATACTAGTACAAGCTAGTGATTGTATGATTTCATAGACAAGCGAGCTATGAAATCAATCAGTCACGGTCAAGAATATAATATATTGTCTAACCTTTTCCATCGGTTCGGACTTTTGGATAATTGACTAGTGCATCGATTTAATATGGTATCAGAGTCAGAGGTGTCGTGTTCAAATCCTGGTAAAAAATCCACGCGCTACACGCGTGAAGTCAAAATCCACGTCATAGCCCGTAAAGAAAAAGTCCACCGGCCTAGACGTGAGGGGGAGTGTCAAGAATATAATGTATTGCCTAGCCGTTTCCATCGGTTCGGACTTTTAGGATAATTGGCTAGTGCATCGATTCAATAGTCACCATCGTCGTTTCACATCTTTCCTACGTACCGTGCTCCCAGGATGGTGCAAAGCCCTAGAAGGCTGGACTAGCTTTTGCATCACCTCGACCCACGCAGCAGATCTAATCATTTTCCTTTTGCATGCAGAAGCTCGAGGAGGATCGTTGCCTACACTGTGCACACGGAAGAAATTTACTATTGGGGGGTGGGGCTCTATCTGCGGCGACAGCAGACCGGTCGGACATGCAGGCAAGCAGCACGTCTCCACCCTTTGTCTAGAGTGATCTTTTGTTCACAGATGCATGCATTCTGGGGCTGCGCTGCGCCCACCTGCACATCCTAAAGTGTGTGCTTTGGAATCTACGACGACTAAAATTCAGGCGGGACAGGTGTCGTGCACACGTCGTATTATTGTACAGTACGAGCAGTACAATACTACAACTACTAAACGTGATCGATTAGCCACGACTATCATATTTGAGAGGCCCATAGATTCGATATAGTAGTAGCACTGTAGTACCTGGGAGGATTCCCAATTCGATCAGTAAGTTAACACTAGACGGCCGGTGCGATGAATCTATCATGTTTTATGGTGTAAGTAGGTTGGTTATTTACATCGTTTACATCGAAAGAAGGATGCCAATGATCCGGTACAAATCATGCAATCAAAAACTAATCAATCGGTGCGCTGCCTGATTCTATTACTCTTGTCAAAGAATAGTTTGAAGGCGAAGGAGATGCTGGAGAAGGCAACATGTGCTTCAGCCTCATTCCACGGCGAGATGTTCCCCGACTCCGAGCACCCGAAGACGATCATCGCCTTAATAGACGTGTTAGTGAGCACCACCGATCGACACCATAATAGACACGTTTGTGGGCACCACAACTCTGGCAGACTTTAGTCGGGAGCGATCCGTCTATGGAGCTGAGACTGCTCTGACGCTGGCATGGGAGGTGGGATCTCTTTGAAGATCTTCGACGGTGACGCACCGGTGACTGGCCAGGAACCCGTGTGTGTGATGTTATCGCGGAATAAGCATGCGGAATAAGCATGGTTCTGGATATCTGGAAACATCTTAGGCAAGAACCGTCATCTTGATGCAGCCACGGAAATGACCTGGTGCTTCTTGAACTATACTTCTTCCTTCCAGAGCTACGGTAAAATAAAGCATGCACACTAATTGCCGAGGAAAAAGCATCACAATCCGTATGAAAGAAAACAAAATTATTAGTGCATCTGTTAAAATTTGACATTTCAATATTTCATTTAAGGCGCAGATCTCGAAGATCAGACTTCATGAGTTTATAACTTAAGGATAAGCAAATGCTAATGGGCATGGGTTAATCTTTTATAATCATAACACCCGTGATTTCTACCAGGATTCATTCAAAAAAATCATTAGAAAAAAATAAGAGGACATATCCAGATTTGTTTTTCTCTTCCTATGGTTTATAACTGAACTCTTCAATTGATATCTAGTTGTCAAGTTGGACTGTCATAGCTAGGTAATAACATGATACTCGGATCGCTGGAAATAGAACTACTTATGACAAAAAGTTGTTGGTGTGATCAATCATTTGGAATCAATATAGCATGCTTATGTATACTTGAAAGTTTAGAAGGATTTATACCGACTAAACAATAGAAAAATAATAAGACCAGGACCATGCGTTTTTTTAGTTCTGCCACTTGTTTGCAACTCCAATCACCTTGGAGATTATTACTGCACCAAGCAAGAAAATAAAATTCTTTAGGTAAAAAGCAAGGACCATATTAGCATAGGTATAACCGCACAAATTGGACCAAGATGACATCATTGCCTATGTATTCTCCATGGTCAGGTGGTCTGGACCAAAGAAAAAATTCAAAAAGAGCCAACCATACTCAGTCCTCATAAGTCATAAGAAAACTTCTAATTGTTCTAGAAAAATATAAATTATATTGCTGGTCTGCACCTGACAAAGAATCCCATTGGTGGGGTGATTCGATCCATTGGTCGGGTGATTCGATGTGCTTAGAAAAAGAAGCGTCACCCATATCTAATCAAGGGAAAGCAATAATTCTGAGGCTTCTCAGGAAATTATTGAGCTAGACAAATGAAATGCAACTTAGTTAAAGACAAATAGTAGTCAACATAATTTTTTCTTATCCCAAATACTCATAGCTTAAGTAGTAAGCATCTTCCATAATTCAAATTGTGTAGGATGGATTACGCCCTTTTAGATAAACGAAGGCATTCATAAAATATATCAGTCGAGAACTGGTTCGCTAATCTAGCATATGTCTGTGCATGCAGAAGTAGCTAATAAAGGTGTTGTTATCAAGGAAAAAGATAACCAGATTTTAGTAGTGAAAAACCAGAATCATTTCCTAACATGTTTTGGCACGTGATATTATGCGTCGGTAGCATTAACGCTGAAACTTTAATGAGACGTGTTGATCATTGCGTCAATAAAATGGGGAAATGTTCATCCTTGTTAAAAAGACAATTAAGGAACTAATGAACACTTAACTGGGCCATATTTGGAGTACTCATCACGCTCTATTTATAAGAGAAACACGCCATAAAAAGGGACTTGCTTGTCATTTGAATAGTTCTAGTGGAACACCTCTCTTCACCGGTGCATCTCTGAGTAGATATCATACAACAAATTCAGCATTTCGGTCTAGTTACTGACACTGTAGATTTTTCTCTGCCAGTTTGGAATGAATATCTAATACATTGAATCTGGGTCTTCCTGTAGTTAATCTAAAGGTGGTCCTATGTTATAAGATGTGGATAAAAAGTTAAGAATTCAATTTTATCTACACAACAAGCATATATTTGTTAGTAGTGGCTTTCCAAAATTCATACCCTGAAGATTTTACCATTGTGTACAAAAGGAACACGTTATCCAAATTATCTAGAAAAATAAAACAGAAAGCCAACCTTGCTAAAAATTAGAACTTGAGAAGTGAAATTATATCCCTACATAACGGCGGCACTGTTTGAACAAATTTGACAATTGCCAAAAATGAAAAAAGCATGAGTATCACAATTACCTATGAGTGGTATACCGCAAAGTATTTACCATGCAGAATATAGTATGTTCTACACGGGCTATACTACCTCATAATAAGGGCAGATCATGTACATAAAGCTAAGACATATGGAGAAGTTCATATGCCCAAGGTGTACATATGCATCCCCATGTTATTTCTTTTTCTAAACCACAGGTGACTAAATATAAGAAACGTACATCAGAAGAAAAAGGTCATCTTGAAAATGTCGAGAGCTGACCAATCAATTACCTCTGAAAAAACAACTGAAAAATCTCATCATAAGGAAAGCTAGAAAAAAAATCTAGGTGTCAGATATATCTTTGACAGTGTAATCATCCTTTATTCAAGAAATATTTGGCATATGCGACTAAACGGCATGGTTCAGTGCTTACTAAGCCACACGAAAAACACGAGCTGGAAAAACGCACACATGCACCGGTTACTCCGCATATTATGCCAGGAGATTGGCCTGCATATCTTCTTTGCCACCAACATTGGCAAGACTTCCTAACCGAGTTCTTGTTCCTCTGCAGTATAAACAGTTGGAAGCTTTGATTACCAGTTTCAATTCCACATAGGTAGCATTACTGTCAAAGTCCAAACCCTCGAGAAGTTCCGCGGAGCTGAGGTACGCATCCCCGAGCCTACCCTGGTTGACGCCAAGCACGGTGAACGGCTTGCTGAGCGTGACGTAGACGGCAGCGAGGCAGTGCCTGCGGAAGGAGATGAGGACGCCGGTGGCTTCCACCACGCCGACAGTCTCCTCAGGAAGAAGAGGAGAGCGTCGAGCTCCTCTCCGCACCACCAGCTGCCTCGAGAGAGGACCAAATTGAAACCATGAAAAAGGGGAAGAAGGCTGGTAAAAGGATTGTCTGATATTGAACCGCATGGTACCGGCAGAAGTGGCACGGTCCGTCATCATTCTGCAAAATATGGCTTCAAATTAGATAACTAAATTAGCCTAAAGCATGGTCAGTATTAAACATTTGGATAACTTGACATTGGATTAACATCATATGAAGTGACATGACATTAACTAAAACTATATTTTGAACTAATACTTGTATAAAGGGTACATGTATTTTCACATGGGCAACGGATAGCCTCGTGCTATTTTCCGCATGGAAGTCATCAACCGTAGCCAATCCATGTGAAACCATGGATATTGCTCCATCAAAGTCACTCTTCAAAGAGATACTCAATTCCTATTGCCTACACGAAATAATATCGATGAAAATCAACAACTCCTAGACAGAGATGAGAATTAAGATGAAAGGGACATGAGCTTATTCTGCTTGTGTTTCAAAATCAACATTACAAGCAAAGGGGACACATCGAGCCGGCGGTGCGCAGGCGAACGCGCAGACCGCGCAGCGACACGCCGGCCACCGTCAGCACCCCCACCGGCTAGCAGAAGCGACAACACCGTGAGCAAAGGACAAAAAGAACGAAACGAAGAAGAAAGAAATAAGCCGCACCGCGTCGCTTTCTCCCAGAGGACCTCGAGCAGGCATGCACATCACTCATGGAGCAGGAAACCAAGAGCAACCCAAATCAAAGCAGGCAACACAAACAGCTTCCCCCAAAAAGCAAGAGGCCAGCGGATCAGCTGAAAAAACACGCAAACACGCTAGCAAACACAGGCCTAAAGAACAGACAAAGGAGATGGAGAAGGGCATCACCAGCCCGAAAAAGCCGAGCACAATGGAGCATCCACGTTCCGCAGCGGCCCAAGCACCAACCTGAAAAAAAAAGAAACAGACATGAGATTCAGAACGCCGGTCCATCACAGCAGACACAAGGGGTAAGCAAACCGCAGAAAGGAACGATTCCTTCCAGGACAAAGAGGGGCAAAGGCAAGCAAGCACCCCCCAGGAACGAACGCCCTCGAGAAATACGCATCGTCACAGCCCCATCCGCCGCGATCGACGGGCAACCCTTCCACGAGACAACAAGAGGAGGGAAAAAAACGGCAGGGGAGCGAAGCGAACGGCAAACGGGCGTACCCAGCAGCGACGACGGCGAGCATTCCAGGCGGCGAAAAAAACAGGAAGACGGCGCCGGCGAAACCCGTCTGGAGAAAACGAGGCGAAGGAACCGGCCAGACAAATATTAAAACAGCGATTCCACCCCTCCCCCCCTGACAGGAAAGAAACAGCGCGTGCACAAAGACAGAAGACGGACAAGCTCGCCGACAGGCGGGCCCGCAAAGAACTAAGGCCCAGCGAACAGACTGCGTTGACGGGAACAGGCAGAAAAAAACAGGCCCAGCGAACAGACTGCGTTGACGGGAACAGGCAGAAAAAAACAGCACGAAAGAGGAGGCGCGGGCACGCGTAGACACGCGTGGAGCACGACGGACGCACACGACACCGACGGAACGAGGACCCACACACCAGTGATAATGAACGCGGCAAATCGCTGAGAGCCCTCCTGGAGCACCAGGCTTAAAGCCTTAGAGGAATAGTACTAGTATAGTATATACCCAACCACATTAGATCGTAGCATCATGTTATATATACTGGGTGAGGAAGTAATATAAATGTCATACACAATTTACTGTACGCATATTATACTGCTCACTCTTTGAATTTATTTCTTTATAAAAACATCATTGGTGTAATTTTGTAGAACATATATATTTATGTAGGCTTTTGGATTACTTACAAACAAGTTAACCTTTCGTTTTGTGATAACCACTGCTATCAATATGTGTGTATCTATACCTAATAATAATAAAGAGACTATGTTTTCTCTCCAATTTTTTCGTCCGTTTTTTCTCTTTTAGCCATATTTTTCATCGGAATTATAACAATTGTCACCGCCTAAGTGAAAAACGGTTCGTTCGTTGCTCGGCGTGGCCTCCCCTTCCTTCCCTCGATCCAGACACTCTCTCAGGTACGACCGTGCCATCCTCCACACATCCTGCGAGCCGCCGACATGAACGACTCGCTGCACCACCGCCTTTTTATGGCATACCGATCAGCGGCGACAAGAAAATGCCGGATCATGTCATTATAGTCGTTGTTGCCAAGATGATCCATCGTGGGCGACAACGAATCAATGTAGATGAAATGTAGCAGGTGAAAGTACAAGGATGCCACTAGAGGGGGAGGGTGAATAGGAGGTTTAAAATAATTACGGTTTAGGCTTGAATAAATGCGGAATAAAACTAGCGTTTAATTTATCAAGCACGAAACCTAAAAAACTCTAGATTTACCTATGTGCACCAACAACTTATGCTAGGCAAGATATACAAATATGTGATAGCAATATAGATGACTTCAAGCACGATGGATATCACAAAGGTAAATGCATAACTAACAAGCTAGGGGATAGAAATAACCGAAGCACAAGTTGAGATGACGTGATTTCCGAAGTTCGTTTCCAACGGAAGAACGTCTTTGTTGGAGGGGTGTGGAGCCGCCAAAGCACTCTGACGCACAGTTGTGCTCACCCTATTCTTCTTGAGCTTCTCCGGTGAGGGAGATACTCGTTTCAACTATGAGGTCGTCTTGAAGGCTGTGACCAAATCTTACATGAGGTTGAGGCTATCTCCACAACTCAACTGAAGGCTCTCAATGAAACTTCTTGCAATAAGGTGGAAGCTCCAAGCACTAACCGTCTAGACTGCTCAATGCACCCAAGAGTGACAATCTTTCCGATGACCAAACACTCAAGAGTAACAAGCTCACAAACTTCTCTTTCACGAATTCCGTGGGGAACTCAAACCGATGCACTGGCAGAACCACACAAAGTGGTCAAGTATTTCTCTCCCAAATCCCACCAAAGCAACTAATGTTATGGAGGGAGGAAGGAGAACGAACAAGGAAAAGAACAAATGGATCCCTAAATATAGATCTAAAAGGTTCCCCTCACAAAGAGAGGAGATTGATTGGTGGTGTGGTAGGTCTAGATCTCCTCTCTCTTTTCCCTCAAGTGGAAGCAGAAACGAACACTCCAGCAATAGATTTGTACTTCATGGACCGGCTCCGGCTGTCTCTTCACCCAGAAGATGCACCACACAATTTGGCCTCGGCACAACCTGCCATACGACAAGTACTGCACCTGTTAATTACCACTAGACGGGTAGCGCGCTTTGCTGCGCCTGCTTCCTTGCGTTTGTGCATAGGGTGCTGTAATGGCGTGTGCTTTGGTATTATTTAGTCATTAGGTGATTAGTTTGGTGCCGAGGGTGGTGCTGTGGTTTGACCTTACACCGGTCGTGTAGATTGTGCGTACGTCGGTAAGATGCTGCATGCACGTGTTCGAGTTTGCCGTGTCACACATATGTATAAAATTACTGTGTAGCATCTTTGTTTTTTACTTCAATCTTGTGTAACTAAGAAAGCTGATATTTCCCCGACACTTTAATTGAAACACAAGAATGAATGGAGATATAATCATATGTAGTCAGAAACTAAGCGAATACCAAAGAATGAAATGTAAGGTAAACTAATCTTAACTCGCACTCTTTCGATCACACTTCTCATTAGCATATCTATACACATGACCTTCTCGACTGCTCTCCAGTTGCATCTATCACCAATGGTGGGCACAACATATTAACAATGGGTATTCAAAGTCTGAAAAAAGTATCCAATTCAAGGTGTTCAACACATAAGTATATACATGACACAAAGATAGATAATTGTTCCGATCAGTCAATAAATCCCACATCCTGTCGATGGCCTCCGGCTGGGTAACTGAATCAGTCGCGACCAGGAGCAAAAACTGCTGCTACGGGAGCCAGTGGACATCTAGATTTGCTTCTCTAGGTGGTCTGAATACTACCTAATTTTTTTTGGCAGAAAATAATGGGTATTCAGCTGAATACCCATGAATAGCTTTGTGCCCGCCCATGTCTATCACATGCTAGAAACGACCATCCCTGGCTAGGCTGTAGTCCGTCAATGGTGATTTTCCTTCTAAACTTTATACCCTGCAAAATTATATCAGCACATGTATGGCAGAACAAATGCAAGATATTAGGGAAAGGCTGCCATACCGTGGCGACATGTGGATTCATTTCAGCCAACTCATTTACAGTAGCGACCTCAACCTCATAAGACTAAAAATTGACGTCGTCTTTTCACCATAAGTTCGATTTGGTGATAATTCCAAGCTAATTTAACGGATCGCTAATACCAGTGAGCATACACGGTAACTGCTATCTATTTTAAAACTAACAACTATCGCTAAGAAGACCTGTACTAAGACACACTCAACAACCTCCGAGAAGGTCCGCTCCATGTCTTGCAAGAAAAGAAAAAAACCTATTAGAACCACGACCTGCAAGTAAGGAGGCAAGGAAAGACAAACCCCTGGAAAAGACCAAACCAACACAATGGAGCAACCAAGCACCAGGGATGTATATCCTATTCCCCCTCGGAGGTGAAAATACCATGAAATTTGCAGTTCAAGATAAATTTAATTAGCTCACCTATGTTACGGAGCTGCTGCTACATTCTGTTTCACTAGTCATCTCATCACGCTCCTTTTCTATCATTTCTTCGTGACCCACAAAAGGGAAGCCACATCCCAAGGGTTCGGATTCCACGGGAATTTTCAAGGGAAGGACATTGAGAGGAGGTGGCGCAGAAGAAGGAAACAAGGGAGGATCTAGGGTTTGATTCATCTAGAGACGTTGGCTAAGACGGAGCCAATAGGCTAGAGAGATGAGCTCGAATGACAGGTACACAGTGGAGGCTGAGGCCCTTGGAAGGCGCTCAGCCAGTCAGCCCCAACAGTTTACAAAAATATGGCTTGAAAAGACATGTCTGATTTCAAAAGAGTTGTCAGGGTGATAATTTCATTCCTAGTGCTCTTCATAGAAAATAGAATAACCTCATTGAATTTGCTTTTCAAACTCGATGTTGTTGAAGCCACGATTGTATTTCTTCTAGATTAGAGTCTACAATAGACTTCAGCATTTTATTACATGGAAAATGCACATTGACAATGTCACGATCTATATATCACAGATGTAGACATGTGGTGTAGATTGCACAACTTGAGAATTGGTAAGGCTTTGAGAGATCAACTTGTTACTCATATTCATACATTAAAATAGCCAAAAACAATAATTTAAAGCAGCAGTACAAAGAATAAAGAATTTTGAGATAAACGTAAATCATATAATGTTCATAAGAAATAAAGAAAATACTAAATCTAATCTCTTTTATGAACTTCTAATAACTGTACTAGAATACTACCAAGACATTTCTCCGGGATAGTTTGCGGAAAATATTAGTATATCTATATTAGGAATTCTGAGATGCACCGATTCCCTACAGAATATCGATGAATTAAACTACCTTTATTATTTTAAAACACTGTAGATGCAGAACCATACCATCAAATCACATTTATTAGAAAAAGAAATAGAGATTGAAAGTGATTATGTACCAAGATACGAATCATAAATCTGAAATACCAAGGCTTTGCATGGTTGACATTGATGAGAAGTATATATCTTTGTCCCTTTTGAATCATAGATCTACTTATATATGATAAAAGAAGTAACAATAACATTATTTGTTTTATGTACACATTACCTCAAACACATGGTGTCCAGCACGCCAGCACCAAGGGATTTTTTTTTTGAGGGTCCAGCACCAAGGGCTAGATAGGCTTGTGATGCATTTGGGCAGAGAAAATATGCATCCGCTATTGTTGCTCCAGAAGGAATAATGCAACTGCGGTCAAGCTCATCCTCATCGGAAGTCATCTGCCACTACCTGCAGAGCACATACCGGAAAACACTTCTCACACATACCTGGTGAAAGTATAAGGATGCCGCCTAGAGGGGGGGTGAATAGGTGTTTTAAAATAATTACGGTTTAGGCTTGAGTAAATGCGGCATAAAACTAGCGTTTAATTTATCAAGCACAAAACCTATGCAAGCTAGGTTTACCTATGTGCACCAACAACTTATGCTAGGCATGATATACAACTATGAGATACCAAGATAGATGACTTCAAGCACGATGGCTATCACAAAGGTAAATGCATAAGTAACGAGCTAGAGTATAGAAATAACCGAAGCACAAGGAGACACCGGTGTGATTACCGAAGTTCCTTCCCAAGGGAAGTACGTCTTCGTTGGAGAGGTGGGGAGCCACCTAGGCGCTCCTCAATAGCACGGATGTGCACACATTATTCTCCTTGAGCTTCTCCGGTGAGGGAGATGCTCGTTTCCACTATGAGGTCGACTTGAAGGCGTTGACCAAACCATACACGGGGTTGAGGCTATCTCCACAACTTAATTGGAGGCTCTCAACGAAGCTTCTTGCAACAAGGTGGAAGCCCCAAGAACTAACCGTCTAGGGTGCTCAATACACCCAAGAGGAACAATCTCTCTGGTGACCAAGCACCCAAGAGTAACAAGCTCACGAACTTCTCTTTCACGAATCTCGTGGGGAACTCAAACCGATGCACCTAATGCAATGGCAAGAACACACAAAGTGGTAAAGAACTTCTCTCCCAAATCCCACCAAAGCAACTAATGATATGGAGGGAGGAAGGCAACAAATGAATCCCTAGATCTAGATCCAATAGATTCCTCTCACAAAGAGGAGGGATTGATTGGTGAAGTGGTAGATCTAGATCTCCTCTCTCTTTTCCCTCAAGTGGAAGAAAGAATCATTGGAGGGATTGAGAGATAGCAATCTTTTGGAGGTGGAGGTCAAACTTGCCAAAAAGGTTGGGGAACCATTGGGGAAGAAGGCCCCTTAAATAGGTCACCCAAATATCCAACCGTTGGAGGAAAAATCGCGCAGGGGCGGAACCTCCGGTGAAACCACCGGAACCTCCGCCCTCCGGATGAGTTAGAACACCAAAATGGCATCCCGAAGTGGTTTCCGGCGGAGCCACCACCGGAACCTCCGGTGGTGGAAAAAACTGCACACCCTATATGAAAACGGTCGTAACTTTTGCATCCGGACTCCGTTTTTTTTATGTTCTTGGGCTCGTTGAAATCGCAACGACGAGCACTATAAGAATATGCAGAGAAACATCATAATCCAAAATGGAAATATAAAACAAAATGATGAAAGGTTTGGCCTATAAATAAAGGACAACCGGTAGAAACCTCCAACAACAAAAATGCGATAAGTTTTTCATACGAAATCCATTTTTGTTGAACTTGAGCTCGACATGAAGAACATGACAAGCTCTAAAACCTTACATGGAGAAAAACCAAATAAGAACCAAGAAGGATGATGCCAATTATGCAAAGGTTTGAGCTCTCTACGATAGATACGATCAAGATATGCATTTAAGAGCCCCTCTTGATAGTACGGTTATCTATCCTATAATCTCCCAACTAGCATAATGATACCAGTAAAATAGAAACCCTATCTAAGGTATACCTTTCCTTGCGCAATCCAATTGAGCTGACGATCTTGACTCTCTCAAGTTGGATCTTCTTTCTTGATCGTGCTTGCTAACGCATGCTCCGCTTGATGAAGACTCGCAAATTGCTCCCCATACACCACTATGGGAGAGGATGCTCACCCATACACCATTATGGGAGAGACCCTTAATGGCAAATCTTCACGAGGCCACAAACTCCAAAAGGGTGGCAAGCATCAAGCATCGGATTTCTTTTAGATGCTTCACTTGAGCTTCCACGTCAAGCTAGGTGACGAACACCGCTTGACGATGACATAGACCATGGGCAATATGAAATCTTCCTTTTTGTTCATGCCCATGGAAAGATACCTAACCACACATAGAGATGTCACACACACATATATGGGTTAGATCACAAAGCTATATTGACAATTGCTTACCATACCACGAGATACACAATCCCACTTGGTACATCGTGTAGCTTTGTGTGTTGATCACTAGCTTGATCAACCTTGTATCTTTTCTTCTCGGTTCAAATGATGATGTCTTGAAGATAACCATGAAGGATAACCTAATACTTTTCTTCAAGACACACTAGCAATAATCTCAACTCAAACCATGACCATTCTTCATGTAAATCCTTGAATATACATGAACTCCATTATTTCCTATGGACAATATCTACAAGGATAACTCAATGCAAAAATTAGTCCATAAGGATTGTCATTAATTACCAAAACCACATATGGGGCACCATGCACTTTCACCTGGGCGTCCCGGGTTTATCCTACTTGTCCATTTACTCTTCCAGATCTGTGCAACAACCCTTTCTCTTTACAAAGAAACCCCACATACTATTTCCTGCTGGTTGCAAAGAACGCCTCCATTCACAATTCACAAGGTGCTACATTCGCGATGAACCTGTACCTACACAGTAGGATTCACATTATGTACTTTCATCTGCATCCATCCTTATATACAAAAAAAATAATAGATTCATTTTCTCAAAAAAGGCACGCACATACAAAAATGGAATATGTCTCACCATTCTGACAATCTAATAGAATTGGGTTGTTTAACACGGTGCCCTTAGTTGGTACCACGACCTTAGTTTTACCCCTATCGCCGCATCGGCCTCAGTTTTGCCCCTAGTCTGTCCGCAAGGACTCGTTTCGCTGCTCCCACCGTAACTTTCTGCCCCCGTTAGGATGCTGACTTGTGGGACCCATCATAGAACCGTTGGCGCGGCCTGTGGGCCCCATCTGTTGAGCGTTTGCGCGGCTTGTGGGCCCCAGCTGTTGACGGTTGGCGCTGCATGTGGGCCCCAGCTGTTGACCATTGCTTGCGGCCCAATGTTAAATGAGGCCCAATGTATATTAACACGGACAAACAGTGGACAAAAATAATTTAAACATTGGACAAATATAATTTAAACATTTGGACAAATATAATTTAAAAATTTCGACAAAAATAATTTAAACATTTGGACAAATATAATTTAAAACATTCGGACAAATCTATACTTCTTATAAAGAAAAACCCCACTAACATGCATTAATGATTTTTCTATCTCAACATGCAAACTATCCACATCAACCATTCTTTTAGCAAATCAATTGTCCATTTATATTTATTAATCACTACATGCAGACTACACATTATCCATTTATTAAACCATTAAATTATTCGTATTAATAATATAAAATATATACTGTGATCAACTGATATTTGTATATTATCTTAGAAAACATAATGCATCACATCTCTTATATATAAATTTTGTTTACAATGTGCAGATTTTAAAGTGATCACTGCAGCAACCCGCGCGGTATCTTCTAAACAGTGGGTACATTTGGAAAAATATAAGTAAACATAACTTTATATATAATTAAACATAATTAAAAAGGATAACTGGCCCCACTTTACATATATTCAGTGGGCCCGACGAACATTACATTTAATTTTTAAAAAAAGGCCTAGCCCTAACTGCTCCCGCTCTGTATGCGGGAGCCCTTCCCGCCCTCCGCCACCCTACTTCCTCCACTCCGCCGTCCTGGTCTCCATCTCCTGCTTGATCCGGGCGCGGCGGTTCTCCTCCCGCATCCTCTCCTCCTGGCTCTCACGGGCCCGCTTGATGCGGCCCCGGAGAGCCTTCACCTCCACCTTCTCCTCCTTCTTCTCCTCCGCCTCCAACTCCTTCTTCTCCAGCTGCTCCAGTTTCTTGAGGCGGCAGTTCGTCTTGGGGGAGAGGTCCAAAGTCTTGGGGGCGGTGGACGAAGGGACGGGGTCGGGGCGATGGACGAAGGGAGGCGACGGCGATCGCTCCCGTTTGGGAGAGTCGACGGGCAATTCAATGGGCAGGACGTCCAACTCCTCCGGCGGCCAATCGGCCTCGTACCAAGGCCGAGCCTTGGGGTGGTTGTCCTCGTCGGAGACAGACTCTGGGCTTGAAGAGAGAGAGTAGGAAGACATGGTGTTCGGGGCTTGAAGGGAGAGAAGGCAAAGGGGCTGGAGAGGGATGAGAAGATGGAGGACGAGTGAAACGGGCTATTTAAAGACACGATGAGACGTGAATTAATTAGGGTAGATGAAGCAAACTGTGTGAAAACATTGGATGCATTATAGAACAGTCGATGCATGGTCAAAGCGGTGTAGAACAGGCGTAGCCGTAGGACATCTAGTGATACGGAGTACGAGCGTGTGCATTAGGCAGTCAAAGTGATGCGACGTTGCATGCGTGTATTAAAGAGGTGAAGAGAAGAAATCCAAAGTCTCACGCCAAATCCTGCCTCGCTGCATGCATTGATGCGTATCTTCTGAAAATGAGGCGTGGAGGGCTGCGTCGCTGCAAATGCGACGGGACTCGTGTTTCTGAAACGAGCCGTGCAGGGCTGCAAATGCGACGCGACGTTTACTCTTTTCTTCTTCTGCCACGTTGTTTACTCTGAAAAAACGAGGCGTGCATGCACCGGGCTGGTGAAAGGGACCCACTAGACAATGTTCGTTGTTGCATGCAGTTACATTGAGACAAAACACCCAGTCCATGCACCGCGTCATTTTCAATCGTTTGATCGTAAGGAACGGTGCATATCGAGTCCATGCATGCAAACTACGGCGGCAACGGCCTGCAGACGCTGAGACGAGCGCTTCTCTGTGCTGGAACGGGATCCTCTGACTTTAGGTCACTGACAAATGGATCCCATCACACACCGGACCCACGTGTCATGGGAGAAAATCAGAGAACGTAAGGTGGGCAAAGTAAGAGGATCTGGTTCCCTCTGTTTTTAGGACATGTACAATAGTGTAGACGGGTGCTTTCTGCACTACTCGGCCATGTCATTTCTAGACATTTTTAGAGATAGTTGGTACAGTGCAGTGACTCCCTAGCTTGTGTTGGGATCCAGACACTCCGTAGCCCCCCTCCCGGTGAAAACCCTAGACCCGCTGGAGAAATACCGGACTTATACGGAAACACGCGGTAACGGCATCGAAAGGGGTAGCAATGTGGAACTATTTGTTTGGTTGTGGTAGGATAGCCCATAGGAACACAAAGCAAAAAGGTAGAACCCACCTCTTCGGAAGATTCCCGATGTTTCGTCCGATACAGGAGTTTCACCCTATAAGTTGCCGGTAGACTTGGCGCTCCGCCTCCTCCCTCTGGTGGGTCTCCAAGCATGCACGAACAGTGGCAGCCTCGGCCACTGCCGCCGCCTCCTCGAGACCAGCGCGGACCCGGTGGAAAGCATCCTTGTTGCGCCATGTTTCGAACGAGTGGATCGCCGCGTGCTGCTCGGGCCAGATTGGCTGCCGCCTCCCCAGCGCTGTTCGGGCGCCGCCTCCTTCTGCGGCGGCTGTTGCTCGGGCGCTGCCTCCTCCTGCGTTCTCCTCGTTCTCCTCGTAGTGGAACTCGTTGTCGCTATCGACGTCACTGTGGCCCCGCGTTGCGGCCGCGGATCGGCAGTACAACGGCGAGTTGCGACAGGCACGAAGCCGGCGAGGCATCGTCAAGGGGTGTCTAGGTGAAGTGCGTCGAGGGCGATGAGAGTGAGTGCGGTGAGGGCGAGGAGATGAACGACGAGAATGGGGAGAGCGGCGAGCGGCGAGGGGCCTTTTGTAGCCCTGGTGGGGCATTTACTATGTCGCGCGTGCCGTCGCTGCCGTCCACGCCATTACTCCGGCAGCCTTTGACCGACGTGGGGGGACGCGGTTTTTCCACGCGTCGCTGACAGCGCTGGCCCGCGTGGGCTGCCCCGCCTTTTCGCCCCCCCAAGCCGAACCCAGCGGTGGGGTGCTGCTGGCTGCAACACAGGTGGCGGTGGGGTGCTAGCTGAGGATCAGGTGGCGGTGGAGCAGGTGGTGGTGGTGCCGCAGGTGGTGGTGGTGCCGCAGGTGCTCGTGGCGCAGCAGGGGTGGTGTGGCGGTGGCGGCGACGAGAGCGGCAGCACACGACGGTGGTGGCGGGAAGCTCGGGTGTGGACTATTCAGCATAGTCAACTAACTGCGCGGTCCCACCTGTAAGCTCCGGACGGTTTCAACGAACTTCGCAGTCCCACCCGGACCCACTTCGCGAAACGGAGTCTGACTCCTCGGACCCACTTTGCGAAACGGATTCGACTCCAAACTTACCGTTTCGGCCTCTCCATAGTAGTTGCGCACGGACTAGGGGCAAAACTGAGCACCATTCGGCGCTATGGGTAAAACTGAGTAGTAGTGGACCGCTGTGGGCAATTCGATAAAAAACCCAATAGAATTTAGGATCCATATAAAAAAAGATAAACACTTGTGTTATACACGACATAAATTGAGCATGAATCAAGAGGGAAATTTTCCAAACACAGCCCATCAAGATCAAGGAAAAGAATCCTTTTTTATATTGCAAATTTCTAAACACATCACAATTGAGTCGTGTACGAGCCGTCGTAGCAGCCTCATGTCGACGGCCGGGAACCTGGACACGCCCAGCCCGTGGTCAGGCGAGATCTCCACGAGGTGCTTGTAAACCAGCCTCCCTGCCTTCTCATCGCCAGCCAGTGGCGAGCAGGCCAAACACCTTGGCGAGCCTCATCATCAGGCTCACGTTGTACTGCCGCCGTCGCCCAAGCCGAAGAGGGTGGCCTGTTCCAGGATCTGCCACGAGCTACTACAGCTTGCACGTGCACTCCTGCTCATCCACGCGGGCCGCGGCCGACGATCCGCAGCGCCCAGAAGAGGCCCGGCAGGAGAACGCCTCGTGGCTGGTAAGCGTCACGCCGTGCAAGACCGACGGCGTGGATGCTGCCGAGGTCATCCGCCTTTTGTCAGCAGAGGTAGTCCACCAGATCTGTGGTCCGCGCCGGCGTCATGTTTTTGTTGTCGGCGAGCAGGACGGCGCCGCAATCGCAGAGGAGCTTACTGAGGAGGTCACGTGTAGCTTTGACAGCAACGATCACGAGGGCCCACGTCCTGCGGGCTGTAGGAGAGGCCGTGGTTGGAGACTGGCAGTGCGCTGCGCACCTCCTCCGTCTTTGAAACGAGGCGGCCCAGTGGAGGAGCGACAGGTCGGAGGGGCGCGACCATCGTTGTTGCAGAACTGGGCTGCCAGCTCAAACCACACGCTGCCTACTGGGAAGCCGGTGAGGTGCCAGACATTAACGCCTCCACTCCTTCTGTCCTCAACCTCCTCACCGTCGCCATTGCCCCCGGCCTTCCCAAGAATGCACAACAACACTATTCCCATCAACCAAATCAGGATGGAAAAATTAATAAAATCAGATGTGGAAAGCTGGAAAACATGATATGGAGTTGGACTCCTAGATTGCCCCGATCTTCACGAATCGACGAAGAACGAACGAAGAACACGAAGAACGGCAAGAACACGAGATGGGGAATCGAGGGGGAACGTGGAGGAACGCGGGGCAACACACAAATCGGGATAAATCGCAAGAACCGAAAGATCCAACCTCCCGTCAACTATGCCCCGAGGGCCGCCTACGGAACAATCGATCCAACTGAACTCACCTTGATACAAACCGTCTCACACCCGTAGCCGGTACCACTACGCCAATAGAACCTCAAGATAACGAGAGGAAGATAGGACAACTCTTGACTGAAACCTGATAGGGAGAGGACAAGTAGTTGGGATGTGCCTTGATACGATCCTCGACGAAGTCGGAGGAGTAGCCTTGATACGTTCCTTGGTACACACCGGAGTAGTAGTTCCTCAAAGAGGGATACATGAGAGCTGAGCTCCAAATGTTCTAAATTCAACTCTAAAACCCTAGATCTAGCTCGGGGTCGTCCTTATATAGCCGAGGGTCGAAGCAGGTGAAAACGGGGGCGAAAACGAGTCATTTGCGGGCATTTTCGGGTCCACCCCGGCCTGGGGGCCGGCCTGGCCAGCCTGGAGCCCGGCCTAGGGCCAGGGTGGGCGCAGGAGGCGGCCTGGAGGGGGAGGCCGGTCTGGGGCCGGGGTGGGGAGGAGGCAGGCCGGCCTCCAGGCCGGCTGCTTCTGTTGGGTGCCCGGCCTGGGGCCGGGGTGGGGAGGAGGCAGGCCGGCCTCCAGGCCGGCTGCTTCTGTTGGCGGTCCGGCCTGGGGGGGGGGGGGGGAAGGAGGCCGGCCTGGCCGGCTCCCGAGGCCGGGAGGGGCTCTTTTCCCCCTATCTTCTCCGTCGGGACTCCGATTGCGATGCCGTTTCTTCCGCCCTCCTTCGTATCTTCTTGCGCATCATTTTGGGTGCTTTCCGGGGCCTCCGTGGTGGGTTTGAACCTGAGCACGCAAAGTGTGGAACCATGAGGTAGCGCACCATCCTCCACATGACCGAAAGTATAGAACAAGAGGAGCGAGTTCACCTTATCCTGGATGGCCTTTGCGCGTGATCTTGTCATCGGTGCACTTGGTGGAGTTGGGTGGGCTACATCATCTCCCCCCCTGAAAAAGAGTCGACCTCGACTCGGCGTCGTCTTCATCACTTGGGTATCCATGGAAGGGAGAGAGGTCCTTGACATTGAAGGAGTTGTGGACGAGGTACTTGTATTGCGGTAAGTCGAGCTTGTAGGCGTTGTTGTTGATGCGTTTGATGACCTTGAAGGGGCTGTCGCCTCTTGGCTTGAGCTTGGAGTTGCGCTCTTCGGGAAAACGGTCCTTGCGCAAGTGTAGCCACACGAGGTCACCTTCTTGGAACACCATGGGTTTCTTGTTCTTGTTCATGATAGAGGCTCGGTGCTCGGAATGCTTCTCAAGCGTAGCTCTTGTGGAATCATGTAGCTTCTTGATGTAGTCGGTGCGCTTGTCGATGTCCATGTTTGCTCGCTCGCGTAGAGGCAAAGGATGTATGTCGAGGGCGGTGTTGGGGTTGAAGCCGTAGACGATCTCAAAGGGACTCTTCTTGGTAGCATTCCTCCCAATTCTTCAAGTTGGGCTTGATCAATGCTCGAAGTAGTGAAGAGAGTGTGCGGTTGACGACCTCGGTTTGTCCATCCGTTTCTGGGTGGTAGGCGGTGGAGAAGAGTAGCTTGACGCCGAGCTTGGCCATCAATGTCTTCCAAAAGTAGGAGGTGAACTTGACGTCGCGGTCCGAGACAATGGAAGTAGGTACACCATGTAAACGCACAATTTCCCTGTAAAACAAAGTAGCAACATGTGAAGCATCGTCGGTTCGGTTGCAAGGAATGAAATGTGCCATCTTAGAGAACGATCCACAACTACAAAGATTGAATCCATGTTGGTTTTAGTTCGTGGGAGGCCTAACACAAAGTCCATGCTAATATCACTCCAAGGTGCATGTGGGATAGGTAATGGCATGTAAAGACCATGGGGGTTGGAAGTGGACTTAGCTCGGAGGCATGTAGAACATCTCTTGACGTGTCTCTCAACTTGATGCTTCATCTTGGGCCAATAGTAGTTGGTGGAGAGCATGGCATAGGTCTTGTCGCGTCCAAAGTGTCCCATGAGACCTCCTTCATGTGATTCCTTCAATAAGAACAAACGAAGAGAGGACTCGGGGATACACAATTTGTTAGCCTTAAACAAAAACCCTTTGTGAAGATAGTAATCATCGAAACCTCGGTTAGGCAAGCATTTCTCAAATATAGGACCAAAGAAAGTATCGGAAGCATATAAGTCTTTGATCTCATCCAAACCAATCACATTGATGTCAAGATGTGTAAGAAGGCACTCTTTCCTAGACAAGGCATCGACTACCACATTCTCTTTACCTTTCTTGTACTTAATGACATAAGGAAAAGATTCAATGAATTCTACCCACTTAGCATGCCTCTTGTTCAAATTGGTTTGGCTTTTCAAGTATTTCAATGATTCGTGATCGGAATGAATGACAAATTCTTTTGGCCAAAGGTAGTGTTGCCAAACTTCTAGCACTCTAACCAAAGCAAAAAGTTCCTTATCATAGATGGGGTAATTGAGTTTAGCACCATCAAGTTTTTCACTATGGTAAGCAACGGGGCGTCCGTTTTGCATGAGAACTCCACCAATTCCTATACCACTAGCATCACATTCAATCTCAAAAGTTTTATCAAAATCCGGTAAGACAAGCAAAGGAGCTTCGGTTAAGCATTTCTTAAGTGTGTCGAAAGCTTTTTGTTGCGCATTTCCCCAAACAAAAGGTACATTATTTTTGGTAAGTTCATTCAAAGGGCAAGCAATAGTTGAAAAATCTTTGACAAAGCGGCGATAGAAACCGGCAAGGCCATGAAAGAGCCTTATCTCACCCACGGAGGTAGGGTTGGGCCAATTCCTAATTGCCTCAATCTTCTTGTTATCTACTTCAGTACCATTGGAAGAGATCACAAAACCCAAGAAAACAATCTTGTTGGTGCAAAAATTGCATTTGGAAAGATTGGCGAAAAGTTTTGCGTTGCGAAGAGCCAACAATAGTTGTGAAACATGATCAAGGTGATCTTCCAAAGATTTGCTATAAATGAGAATATCGTCGAGGTAAACCACAACAAATTTGCCAATGAAAGGACGCAATACTTCATTCATGAGACGCATGAAAGTAGATGGGGCATTCGAAAGACCAAAGGGCATAACAAGCCATTCATACAAACCAAGTTTTGTTTTGAAATCGATTTTCCATTCATCACCTATACTCATACGAATTTGATGGTAACCACTTTTAAGATCAATTTTGGAAAATATAGTAGCACCACTCAATTCATCAAGCATGTCATCGAGCCTAGGAATAGGATGTCTATATCTAACGGTGATAGCATTGATAGGCCGACAATCCATACACATGCGGGAAGTAGAATCTTTTTTTTGGAACAAGGATAACCGGCACGGCACAAGGGCTAAGGGATTCGCGAATAAAACCTTTTTCTAGTAGCTCTTGGATTTGGCGCTCAATCTCCTTAGTCTCCTCGGGGTTGGTGCGGTAAGGAGCGCTGTTTGGAAGGGGCGCGCCCGGAATGAGGTCAATGCGGTGCTCGATTCCTCGAAGGGGAGGAAGTCCCGGAGGGAGCTCATCGGGAAAGACGTCTTCAAATTCCTTCAACAAAGGCAACAAAGATGGAGGAAAATTTGTCATGTCGTTAGTTTCAAGTGCTTCCCCTTTGCACAATAGGACAAAGTGAAGTATGGTTGGGTCATCTCGTAACTCTCGCATCTCTCTTTTGGTGGCAAGTAAGGCAAGGCCTTTGGCAACACTCGGAATTTTTCCACTCATATTTGGCTTGTGGCTCTCACTCTCCTTTTGGTGGATCACTCTCTCACCACTCATCTCACGAGATTTGAGCTCTTCTTGTTTACGTGCAAGAGTCTTGGCGTTGTCGGCGATCAGTTGGCTAGGAGACATGAGACGAAGCACAAATATCTTGTTATTCCACTTGAAGCTATAGTGATTTGTACGCCCATCATGGATATCACTCTTGTCGTATTGCCAAGGTCGACCAAGAATAAGATGACACACGGTCATAGGAACAACGTCACAATCTACCGTGTCTTCATAGGGACCAATCTTGAAATTCACGGAGACCATGTGTTGAATCTTGAAGGTGCCGGAGTCACTAAGCCATTGGACATGGTATGGATGAGGATGTTGCTTGTAAGGTAATTTGAGTTTGTCGCAAAGCTCTTTGCTAGCCAAGTTGTGGCAACTTCCACCATCGATGATGACCTTGATTGACTTGCCATCAATACCGGCTCTTGTTTGAAAGAGATTGCACCGTTGATCATGCTCATCTTGAGGATAAGTAGTGAGGACTCTTGTTACCACTAGCGATGGATTCTTGTCCTCATCGCAATACACACTTTCTTCATCATCGTTGGGGACGTCCAAAGAGTTGAGAGCAACTTGATGCAAGGCATAGTATTCGCCTTCGCTCATAGAATCACGTTCACCGTCTTGGTTGAAAATCATGATCATCTTGTTGGAACATTTAAAGGACTTGTGTCCACTACCACCACACTTGAAGCAAGTAATAGTGCTTGACTTGACTTGAGGAGCGCTTGAGGATGAGGTGGGAGGCACTTGCTTCTTGAATGGTTGGGAAGACTTGTTGGGAGAACTAGAGGCTCGAGTGTTGCTCTTGGTGGTAGTTGGAGGAGGAACTTGTGTCATTGGAGATGAGGATGATGGTCTTGAGTTGAAGAAAGCCTTTTGCTTGCTATACTTGAGATCTTCCGCAATTTGGCGTTCCGCCTTGAGAGCTTGGTGGACAAGGGCTACAATGTTGTCATACGGTTGATACTCGACGATCTTCCTTATAGGATAGTTGAGGCCATTGAGGAAACGGGCCATTGTTTGCTCTTGAGATTCTATCACATGAGCTCGAATCAAGGATGTTTCCATTTCCTTGTAGTACTCATCAACGGACTTCACACCCTGACGAAGTTCTTGGAGCTTCTTGAAGAGGTCACGCTTGTAGTGAGGAGGAACGAATCTAGCATGCATGAATTGCTTCATCT
Organism: Alopecurus myosuroides; assembly: GCA_028641055.1. NCBI lineage: Eukaryota > Viridiplantae > Streptophyta > Magnoliopsida > Poales > Poaceae > Alopecurus > Alopecurus myosuroides. The sequence continues at coordinate 112,422,526 of CM054059.1, read as the reverse complement.
CATTCCAAGTGGCAATAGGAGCAATGAGATTGCGGACTAGTTCGTCTTGTAGACGATCCCACCATAAGAGTGCATAGCCTTCGAATTCCAAAGATGCTAGAGCAAACATCTTCTTGTCGGTGAAATTGTGAATGCCGAAGATCTTGTCAACCTTGAGAGCCCAAGCAAGATAGTCTTCGGGATCATTCTCACCATTGAACTTGGGGACATTGAAACGAAGAGCACTCATGTTGTTGTCCTCTTGCGGACGATGGGGACGCTCATGTTGGCGCTCATGGGGGTCTTCATCATAAATGGGAGGTGAATCATCATAGGGGTCATCCTCATTGTCTTGGCGGTGGCAATCATGATGGGGAGGATGACGCCGGTGGTCATTAGGTGGTGGTTGTTGGTGGTGACGGAGCCTAGCTTCACGGCGTTCACTATCATCATGGCCATTGTGATGTTGTCGAGGACGTTCTTGTTCTTGGCGAGGGTGTTGCGGAAGCACTTGTTCATCTCGGGGTGTTGAGGATGATCATGTTCTTGGCGGTCAATGTTGTTTGGACGCGCATGGCGCCTAGGTGGCCTTCGATGTTGACGAGCATCTTCCACGAAATCATTGTGGCCATAGTCTTGAGCGTGGCCTTGTGGAGGTGGAGGATGATGGTGTTGTCGAAGGTTCGGGCGTTGCGGTTGTTGAAGAGGGTCACCACGGCCTTGGCGATGTCGAGGTGGTGGTGATGGCGAGCTATCCTCATACCAATTGCGTCGCGGAGGTTGTTGAGGTTGTGGAGGAGGTGGTGGTTGTTGAGGTTGTCCACCCTCCTCCACGTTGTGGCGATCATGGCGATCGTGGCGATCATGGCGACAAGGTTGGTGAGGATCTTGATTGCGGTGGCTTGAGCGACGAGACCTTGAGGACGATGATGAATGACGACGATTGGCAAGATTAGCCAAGTTGATGTTGATGCGCGTCATTTGATCATTCAATCGAGCCTCTTGCTCTTGGAGTCGACGCTCATAGCGTTGCAACCCGTCCTTGATGAGTTTGCGGAGTTGGAAGTGGTCATTGTGGGTGACGAAGTTGGCGTAAGCATTGTCATTGTAGAATGGATTGCCTTCGTCTTCCGAGCTCGGACTTGTGAATACTCCTTCCCTAGCCATTTCAAAAACACACACAAGGGTGATATTGAAGAAATGGACGCCTCACTTACCCAACGTTACCTTTCTTGGTTGTATTGAGGCTAGTGGACGAGCCTAGGTGTAGGGCGGTATGTCAAGAGCGAATCCAAAAAGATCGAAAGAAACTGCAAACGACAACACACACACTTTATATGGAAGGCAAAAAGGTTAGGAAAGTGGCGAGGAAAAATCGACAAAACCGAAGAAAAGTTTGTTGTCAATCGTGGAAAAGGTTCAAAGAAAAGTTAGCACAAAAACCAAACCTATAGGATGGAAATATGGTTGAACACACACACGCAAGGGAAAAATGGGGTTAGTGCGACCAATGGACGAGCGATGAGCGAAATGGACCTAGCGTAGACTAATGCTCAATGCCACACTAACTCAAAGAGGACGCTAGCTCAAACCGCAAATTTTAAAAGGCAACAAGATTCGCACCGTGGCAATCGGTCACTCTTTCTCTTTTGCGACGCAATGCTAGACGTTCCTACAATGGAAAGCAATTGGAACCGATCCTTTTGCTTCTTTTTCTATTTTCTCTTTTTTTCTCTCTTTTTGACGGATTCCAAAGTGCCAATGCCTACTTGTAGCTAATCTCTCACAAGCGCTAACTTCGCACTCTCGATGCCACAAATGCGATGCCAAGCGGTGTAAAAAGAACTAGTCCGAATAGGTAAGTAACACAATTGGGTGGGGTTGTTCAAGCGGAAGCAAGTTATACCTCTCTTATTGATGATCACGGACTTGCGGCCGTCGGGGAGTCGATGTCGTGGAGATCCGTTGATGTGGAAGCGTAGGTGATGTCGTGGGCGTCGCGTAGCACTTTGTTGCACTCAATTCGGATAAAAAACGACAAAGAAAAACAAGTTTCAAAATCTGTCGGGAAATCGAAGAGCTTAGATTTTCTGAGATTTTGGCTCAAATTCGAAATTCCTTCAAAATCAAGAAATTTTTTGGGCGAATTTGGGAAAAGTGGCTGAATGGAAAGATGGGGAATGGAATTTGGCAATAAATCTGTGAAGCAAAACCACGAAAAACTCAACGAATCAACAGATCGGTCGAAATCCCTTTGTGGCTATTTTTGTGAAATTTTCGAATTTATGGTGGATAGAAGAAAAATTGGTGGTAGGGGAGGGGATGGGGTGTCGGATTCGTGTCAATCTAGCTCTGGATACCAGATGATATGGAGTTGGACTCCTAGATTGGCCCGATCTTCACGAATCGACGAAGAACAAACGAAGAACACGAAGAACGGCAAGAACACGAGATGGGGAATCGAGGGGGAACGTGGGGGAACGCGGGGCAACACACAAATCGGGATAAATCGCAAGAACCGAAAGATCCAACCTCCCGTCAACTATGCCCCGAGGGCTGCCTACGGAACAATCGATCCAACTGAACTCACCTTGATACAAACCGTCTCACACCCGTAGCCGGTACCACTACGCCAATATAACCTCAAGATAACGAGAGGAAGATTGGACAACTCTTGACTGAAACCCGATAGGGAGAGGACAAGTAGTTGGGATGTGCCTTGATACGATCCTCGACGAAGTCGGAGGAGTAGCCTTGATACGTTCCTCGGTACACACCGGAGGAGTAGTTCCTCAAAGAGGGATACAAGAGAGCTAAGCTCAAAATGTTCTAAATTCAACTCTAAAACCCTAGATCTAGCTCGGGGTCGTCCTTATATAGCCGGGGGTCGAAGCAGGTGAAAACGGGGGCGAAAACGAGTCATTTGCGGGCATTTTCGGGTCCACCCCGGCCTGGGGGCCGGCCTGGAGCCCGGCCTAGGGCCAGGGTGGGCGCAGGAGGCGGCCTGGAGGGGGAGGCCGGCCTGGGGCCGGGGTGGGGAGGAGGCAGCCCGGCCTCCTGGCCGGCTGCTTCTGTTGGGGGTCCGGCCTGGGGGGGGGGGGAGGAGGCCGGCCTGGCCGGATCCCGAGGCCGGGAGGGGCTCTTTTCCCCCTATCTTCTCCGTCGGGACTCCGATTGTGATGCCGTTTCTTCCGCCCTCCTTCGTATCTTCTTGCGCATCATTTTGGGTGCTTTCTGGGGCCTCCGTGGTGGGTTTGAACCTGAGCACGCAAAGTGTGGAACCATGAGGTAGCGCACCATCCTCCACATGACCGAAAGTATAGAACGAGAGGAGCGAGTTCACCTTATCCTGGATGGCCTTTGTGCGTGATCTTCTCATCGGTGCGCTTGGTTGAGTTGGGTGGGCTACATCAAAACATGTAGCCAAATATAACAGAAACTTCCGTAGATTCTGAGAATTTTTTTTTAAGAAAATAAGAGAAAGAAAAATTCCACGGAAAAGGCAATACATGGGAAACCGGAAAAAAATACACCAATGGTAGTCTGCGTTTTGCATCCAGATCGGAGGAGCAAATCAGATCAGGAAAAAAGCATATTGGGTACAAAATGGAAGAACGGATCCAGGTCCTCACCTCAATTTCCGCCGTCGGCCGTCAACTCTCATCTCAATGTGGATATTTTGCCACAATTGGAGGCTAGGCTGAACGCCTCCCCTTGCAGCTCATAAGCAGTCCGTGCTGCTCCTCCCCGGCGCGCTCCCGTTGTCAACCCCCGTGGGAGAGCCTCTTGCTCTCCATGCCACCTTCTCGGCGCCGTAGCTCGAAGCTAGGGCACCTTCCGGCTAATCCCCTTATCCCTCCTCGCCTCTCGACCTGGACAGATCTCCGAGGAGTTTCCGGAATGGGCATGGTGTTGGTCGACGGTGACAACTTCCCCTCTTCTCTCTCTTCTCGATTGATGGCCCAGCGGAGGGAAGCTCGGTGTCTACAGCATGGCAGCTACGATGGAAGGGGGTACAAAGTCAATGACAACACACAACGCAGATGCAATCGAAGATGGGTGTCACAGATTGGCCACCGGAGCACAGACATACCCGATCTGGAAGAGGGCGAGCGGAGGAACCAGCGAAGGGCGGAAGAGGGCGGCGCAGAGGGGATCCGTCCGGACAAAACGAGGAGAGAAAGCCCAGGCGAGAAGGACTAAAAAGACACAGAAGCAGACGGCACGTGCACAGCGAGCGAAGCAAAGCATAGACACAGACAAGAGGGCCCAGACAAAATAAGCGGCCCAGCAAGCAGTAGAAGAGGATGCGAAGAACTGCACGAAAAAAGAGCCACACAGAGATGCGGACACGCGTGCAGCAGAACGTCCACGCACGACAAAAACGCCCCACGGACCCACAACGCAGAGACAACAATCGAGCCAAATCGCTGAGAGAGCTCCTTCGGCACCAGGCTTAAAGCCTTAGAGAAATTATCCGAGACAGTACCTTACAACAGCATGCATAACACCAGAGGAAATTAAGCCTGTAATTTACTCCATATTACCCTCATATGTTGCAATGGATGGATTTTGCCAAAACAATCTATATATTTGTAAAAAGAAACCTACCAAGCAAAAAGAATTCAACTACCAATAATATTGTTACTAAACAAAATTTAGAACCAGTCAACTGGTAATTCCACTCTACACCACATCGAGGACAACAATACTAAACCCGTTACCTTGCCAGACTTGCTGCACCAAATGCCCCAGTTGACCGTTGCAGTTTTTTATCACGATCTTCCTCAACAATTTGCCGGCTCCTCCCTTGATTTCCTTCTCCCAACTAAATCCTGGCGAGCAGTGTTGGTGTGACAACCTGCTTCAACCACATGCTTTTTTGTGCCTGCATGAGAATGAATATTAAGTATTATAATATATCATTTTCTCTAACAGTGAATATTTCAAGACCAAAGGTGAACATTTACTTTCATTAGTCCCTGACAAGATCCATGAATTTTTGTCAAGACCAATATAGTGTAAGAATGAATGCTTGCGGTATCCAAGCTTAGCAGTTCTGGGATGAAAATTTTCAGCAATGCAAGCATTCATTAATCTTATCGTCCTTTAAGCTGATACAACTGCACAAGAGTTTACCCCCGGTCTCTACATACAAGGACTCACAAGAGTTCTCGGGCAGGGGGGACGTAAAACAAGCAAAAGAAGGAAATGATCTAACAAGTGCCAGATTAGGAAATGTCCCGGAGCTTTTAGCTACACTGAAGGTTTCAAGCGTGGGTTGGTATAGTTGAGCACCTGAGTTAGACACAGCGGCTGCATTTATCAACTGACATGACAAGTTTGGCAGTTTACAGTTATAAGCTATCATTGCAAAGATAAAGCCACTTGATGTCCGAAGGCAATAAGAACAAGACATTTCTACAATACATATTCCAAAGACAACTTACAGAAAAGGAGGCCACGATGTGAACCAAAAGCATGGAAACGTATTACCGGCAGATAGCCACAAGGCAGCTATGGCATGTAAATAGATTTGGTATACTTTTAGCAAGAGCATTAGGACTAAATTATAACTTTGATCATGAATTTTGGAAACCTATAATTTTTAGCATAGAATTATTACTATGAAATTTAAACAACACTGTTTGTCATATGAAGATTCAATATAGAACACCCACATCGTATGATGGATAAATCGATGTTATGTTATTAGAAAGTAAAATATAAATAAAAAAATTGACCATGAATTTTGTTGCTGTAATTTGTAGTACAGATTTAGAACTATGCAATTTATACATCATTGTTTGTCAGAAGAAAATTCAACAACACACCCACATAGTTTAATGGATAACTATTAGTGTAGTGTAAGTTATTTGAAAGTAAAATATTGTGCGGATGTGGCCCAAAAAAATCAGGTCTTTTTATCGAATTGCCCACAGCGGTCCACTTGTACTCAGTTTTACCCCTAGCGCGGAACCGACCTCAGTTTTAACCCTAGTCTGTGCGCAACTACTATGGAGAGCTGGAACGGTAAGTTTGGAGTCGAATCCGTTAGGCGAAGTGGGCCCGGAGGTGTCAGACTCCGTTTCGTGAAGTGGGTCCGCGTGGGACTGCCAGCTCGTTGAAACCGTCCGGAGCTTACAGGTGGGACCGCGCAGTTAGTTGACTAATCTGAATAGTCCACATCCGAGCTTCCCGCCACCACCGTCGTGCGCTGCCGCCCAATTTAGTTGCCCCACCGTCGTGCGCTGCCGCTCTCGCCGCCGCCACCTCCGCACCACCCCCTGCTGCGCCACGAGCACCTGCGGCGCCACCACCACCTGCTCCACCGCCACCTTCCTCAGCCAGCGCCCCACCGCCACCTGTGTCGCCACCTGTGTCGCAGCCAGCAGCACGCATTTGCGCCGCCAGCACCACCTGCACCGCCGCGGCCGTTCCGCGTGGCCACCTGCTTCACCGCCGGGGCCGTCCTGCGACGCCGCTGGTGGGGCGCTCGTTCCACCACTCCCCGCCACCTGCTCGACGAAATGGATTGGGCGAATGAAATGGAGAGAGGCCGCGCCATGGGGCCGGAGACACGCCGCGTCCACAATTGGGTTCCCAATGGGTAAGTACTGAGCTTTGAATTGTCGATTAGACATGGGATGCCATTCATTTGCATCTGATTGCGTCTCTGTTTTCGTGGGTTAGGATGGAGTTGCGGTTTGCTTTCTTGATAAACGTTAGAAGGGAGCGCTACACCGTCGATGCAGACAGTAAGAAGAAATACCAAGGAGGTTTCAGTTATTCGGTCCAAATGGATTGTAACTGGAGTTTCAGACAATTTGGGGAGATAATTTGCAGCCCATATCCTTGGGGTTTGCATGATGAAGTGGAATTTAGATACTTTGAGGGGGAAAAGATTGGATCCAAATTAGTAATGATGAAGAGCTCGCTACCATGTTTGCTAAGCATAAGGAGGCAGAGAATTTTCATGTGAAGCTGCAAAATGATGTGATTGTGCCGGCAGTTGGACAGACGGTGGCGGGTTCATCTTCTGTGGCAGGACCATCACGTCGTACTGTCAACTCCAGCCAGAACAGTTCAAAACCAACTCGACGTGGTGGCTCGACAAGTGTGGGCACTGGGAGAAGGGTTCATGTTGAAGTGGAGGAGGATACCTGCATTTCTGCGGATGATGAAGAGAGGCTATATCCTGATGTTATTCGGAATTTAAGACCGACGCCTCGGGATGAAATCCAATATGAGTCTGACAGTGGCGATGAAGAAGAGGAAGACTGGACACCTGTTGAATGGAACCCTGCGAACCCTCTTATGGCAGAAGGTTGCATTTTTTCTTCTATGGCTGAGTGTAGAAATGCACTTGTGACATACTGCATGAAGGTAGAACGTGCCTTTAAAGTTGAGAAGAGCGATAAATGGCGCTACACCGTGCGCTGTGTGTCTGAAGATTGTCAATGGAGGATGCACACATCTAAAATGCGTGGCAACACCAATGTTCAGGTAAAAGCGAACCCTTTTCCCCACACATGCGGAGAATCAACCCTTAGGAAGCAAACAATCAGCAGAGCCAAGTCAAGATGGGTGGCGGATGAAGTAAAAAAAATGGGTGGCAGAAAACCATCAAGTGAGTGCAAAGCAATTGCAGAAAAGCATGAAAGACAAGTTCAAGATAGATTTACCATACATGAGGGTGTTCAGTGGTAAAAACAAAGCATTGGAATCTATCCATGGTAACTGAAATGAAAGTTTTCAGTTGTTGTATTCATTCAAAGCTGAAGTGGAGAGGACAAGCCCAGGCAGTTTTGTTGAAATTGATCACCACGCCGTGGATTACACATTGAAGAAAGTTGTCGTGGGATAATCACGGAAGACGTTACCGGGGGTAACTTGTCTTGGGGCAAATCGACTCGAGTGTTTGGGAGAGGGTTTAGCTCAAAGGAAACCATGGTGATATGCGATCTGGTAGCCGGCAATCAAGTCGCCGAGTCTCCGATCTAAATATATTATCTCAACTCTCGGGCTACAACGGATACTCGATACCTCGCAATCCGGCGATTGTACTCTTGCTTATGCTAAAAACTTGTCTAATCCTAACCTAGGGGCCGGCTTATATAACATCCGGACCCCCTGGCTTACTCTCCAAGGCGTACTCTGAATCCTACCCGGACACTGCTTACAAACCCTAAACTTCCTTACCGGAACCCACAATCTGGGTTGCGGGGCCTATGTTCCTGGGCCTTCTAGAAGCTCCTTTATCCTACGCCGGGTCTTGCGCAGCGTCCTTTGGGCCGAGTTACTCCTTGGCGTTAGCCTACCGGGTTATCATCCCTCCATCAGTAGTCCCCAGAATAGCTTGGGCTTCACGGGATCCTCCTTGAAGCGCATGCTATTCCCTGCAAAAATAACAAACATACAAATTCATAGAGGCCGGGTTAATTTGCTTTAATAGACAGCTAGGCCTAACTCCATCGGTGGTCCATATAGTAACCCGGTTTCTTCTGAATCCATTTTTCACTTTTCCGGGTCAATGCCCTGATGGGAACGCCAAAGATCCGGCTTACTTCACTCGTTAATTGATCCAGATATCACGGAAGAGATTTGTTTCCTACCCATTCCGGATATCCCGTCCAGCACTTTAACGCGTATCCCGAAAAATCAGGCAGGTATCCCTTATCCCAAAAATTCCGGATCCCGCCCGTTGGCCTAGGTTTCCCCACCCGGACCTATAAATAGGTACCTAGTGTCGCACCCGGACTTCTAGGGGATACTCGCAGTTCCGTTGAACAGTAGTTGATTGGATTACGGGGCTTACCTGCACCCGCATCTCTTACGAGTAGGCCAACACACGTATGTATGACAACCAACCCCTACTGTTCATCGTCTACGCAAACCATCCCGTAGAAATCAGGATACTTCCATTGACGTACTTCAAACCATACACACATGGTACGTCAACGGCGTTGAACAAAATGATAGCACAACAGATCTCTACGACACAAAAGATTGAAATAAGTTGCAAATAGCTCTCACTAGAGCAGAGATAGCAAATACAATCATCCAGAGGACACATGTCCCAACATAACATCATTACATCACAGCGGAAGCATTCAACATGTCTGAGTACAGACAAGAACCAAATAGGCCTAAGAGGCCGGGAACGAAAAGACGGAGCCCATCCACGAAGTCTCGGATCCTGCCCGGGTCTGCTATCTACTCGTCAGCAGTCTCGTCATACTCCACATAGTAGCCACCATGGGGATCCTCGGAAACGTAGTCTGCGGAAACCACAGCCCCAAAGGGGGTCAGTACATAAACGTACTGGCAAGCAAGACTCACAATTCACCAAAGTGTAACCCGTCAACACCAAGCACAGATGCTTTGGGTTCAACGGAAGGAAGGGATGTAAAGGATGCTGCAACTGGCTGCTCTAAGCAACTACAGAGTTTCTACCACTTCCGGCTAAACAGAAAGAAGATAAGATAGCGTATCGTAACCAACCTATCAACTAACCTCAAACAAACCCATCCTGGATCTCGCCCCTTATCCAAAGAAGCGATCCGAGGATAACTCACACAGTTGGATTAGTGAGGGTTCAGATTGTGTGTCATTAAGCCTGTTACTAGTCAGATTGTTAAGCATTAGGTTTAAGTTGTCCTGAGTACTTGTTAGCCAGTACTTTCACCAAGTCATCCATAACCGCGGAAAACACGGCTTCTCGAGAAGATTTACCCTGCAGGGGTGCACCAATTTGGCCGTACACGTAAGAATAACCCGCCAGATGGGAAGGCCTTTCCCACCAAGCGGGGCACTCAACACAACTCAACTCTTCTTCGCATCAAGCCCAAAGAACCCCGTGCAGTGAGCGCACGGCTAATCAAGCCCCACGAAGAAAAGGGGACCCTCATAGCACTCTAAGAACGTGTCTCCCTAAATGCCGACTACAAAAGTTCCACCCTGGCCTGGGCTCGCAAAAACATGCATGCGGAAAATGGAACACCCGAACTAAATGAGGCGATTTGGACGAGATGCGAATCGAATCAAATTGAGGGGGGCGCCCATACACGCTTCCCACATGCGGTTAGTGCGCTCATCATGGATCAGTAGACAAGACCCTTTTCCTAATTAGGGTCGACACTAGCAGGCCTCAAAACCACGCAGGGCCTCCTGCCGGTGCCTTATCATCAAATTATTATTAATAATAACATTAGCATGATTGATTGATTAAACATCGAGCCCCCCAGAACATAATAGAAATGTAGTAACAGAAAGTAACGGGTAACAGACTCGAGCAAAACAACCCTAAGCATGCTAGTAAGACACGGGCAACAAGCAAAAGGTTATAGGTATGGAGGTGAGGCAATATCAGGGTTAAAGGATAACATGTGATAGGTTCATAATAGAAGCAACAATTCATAGGGCTAGCAGAATAGACAACGGAAAGTATCGGTAACCAATGTTGAAAGGAACACAGTGGTTCATGTGAGTGAATACTTGCCTGCAAACTCAGCAGCCTGGTACTGAGCTAACTCCTTAGGCTGGTGCCAATGGGGGCTGCAGCGGGGGGCGGTAGCGCCCCTACCGCCCGTGGCGGGGCGAGAGGGGGCGGTAGGGCGGGGCGAGAGGCGGCGGCGGGCGGTGGCGCTGCCGCCCGGGCTATAGCCCCTGCCGCCCGGGCTATAGCCCGCATAGGCGGGGCGGTAGCGAGGGGGTGGGGCGGTAGGGGGGGGGCGGCAGGGCGGTAGGCGGGGCGGTGGGTTGGCGGCGTGGGGCGGTAGGGCGGGGCGGTAGGCCAGGAGCCGTTGGGGCCAACGGCTAGCTGACGTGGCGCCCCCCTATTGGTCCACGTCAGCTAGCCGTTGGGGGTATCCGTTGCTGCCCAAAAAAACTGAAAAAAAATTCGAAAATTTTGAAATTTGGAGCTGATCCCTCCTATAAATACCCCCCATATGCTGCACTCAATCCACACCAACTTCATCCTCTCTACTCTTCATTTCCACCCTCTCGACGCCATGTCTTCGTCAAGCAGCACCGATTCGAGCGAGGGACTGGAGGGTGAGCTGATCGCCGGAATGCAGGCGGCAATGGAGGCCGAGTACGAGGCGGCGCTCCAAGCGGTGCCAAGACCGCCGCGGCGCCGTCGACAGTTCATCAGGCGTGATCGTGTTGGCGCCGCCGAGCGGCTCTACGACGACTACTTCGCCCCCAACTGCGCTTATCCTCCGAGCTTCTTCCGTCGAAGGTATCGGATGAGGCGATCCCTTTTTCTACGCATTGTGGATAGATTGGGTGAATACTCTCCGTATTTCACCCAAAGAGTTGATGCTCTGAACCGTACGGGTTTTACTCCGCTACAAAAGTGTACTACGGCGTTGCGTCTGTTAGCTTATGGATCCGGTGCTGATACCATAGATGAGTGGCTTAAGTTAGCTAGACAAACTTCGTCAGACTGTCTAGATAACTTCTGTGAGGGCATCATCGACTGTTACGGTGAAGAGTTTTGCCGTCGACCTAACGTCGCGGATACTCAGCGTCTGTTAGCGAAAGCCGAGGAGCGCGGCTTTCCGGGAATGCTAGGGAGCATAGATTGCATGCATTGGCAGTGGAGGAACTGCCCAGTTGCGCATGCCGGTCAGTTCACAAGGGGAGACATCAAACATCCAACCGTAATCTTAGAAGCCGTTGCGTCGTATGATCGTTGGATCTGGCATGCTTTTTTTGGAGTCGCCGGGTCCAACAACGACATCAACGTGCTCAATCAGTCCCCATTGTTCACGGAAGTGCTTAGAGGAGAAGCACCCACAGTGAACTTCACGGTGAATGGACACCAGTACAACTGGGGTTACTACCTTGCCGACGACATCTACCCCTCCTGGCCGGTGTTCATGAAGGGTGTTACTCTTCCACAAAGTGACAAGCAACGTGTCTTCACTGCTGCTCAATCGTGTTGGCGCAAAGATGTGGAGTGTGCATTTGGAGTGTTGAAGTCTAGATTCAACATTTTAGCAGTTCCCGGACGCTCCTACTCCATGCGCACTCTTGGGTTGATCGTGCGTGCATGTGTCATTCTGCACAACATGATCATCGACGATGAGCGTGGTACCAATTTGGAGAACACCTATGAGACAGTTGCGAGCAACGTCGGGCCTCCAATACATACCAATGCACCACCAAGCCTAGCAGCAAGGATTCAGATGGACAACGAAATGCAGGACTCGCCGATGTATACACAGCTCCAGGGGGATTTGATTGAGCATGTGTGGGCTCATCAAAACTAGATTATGTAATTTTCTCATTTTTATGTAATTTTTATTTATTATTATGTAATCGGTACAATTTTAGTTGAATAAAATAATTTCTTCTATTATTTGCAATGTTTTTAATCTTCAAAATATGTGTTGACGTGGAGGAGAGAGAAAAGCTGATGTGGCAGAGAGAGAATCTTACAGCCCGGGCTATAGCCCGTGCACTGGCACCGTGCCTGTGATAGTGGGGTGATAGTGGTGAGAGAAGGTGACGTGGCAGGGGCTATAGCCCGTGAATAGTGGGCGGTGCATTGGCACCAGCCTTAGAAGGGGTGTCGTAAGTATCGTCGGTCTCAACGTCGTCGTTTATCCGAGAAGAAGCAAACAAACAACGCAGAGAGACAAACAATCAATAACATGGCATAGTGCACAAACATGGGATGATGCATGACCATTTAATTGATGCACCAAAATAAACTAGTTGACAAGATAACATGTTTAAATGGACCCATATGCAATTTGGATTGCATATGGAAAACCCAGGAATTAAGGTTGAAACAATTGTTTTACAACTAATCAACTTGTGTAAGTGAATTAGCATGATGCATGGATGAGGAAAACAGAAAGAAAACAACAATAGAAACAATTTGAAATAAGGTTTACCAAGTTTGGAAATTTATTTATTAAGTTATGAAAATTTGCTTCTTAAAGGTGGTACACAAGCATTGTTGTTTTCACCAATTTTAAGTGTTCAAAACAGATAACAAAGTTCATATTTGGAAAGAACACATAATTTTAGGTGGATTACATGTTTCACTTGTTGAAAAAGGATTTAGAATAATTTACTCATGAACTAAACAAGTTTAAACAAGATTTAAAAGGATTTAATTCAAGTTTGAATTTAATTGAATTTTTATTTGTTCAAAACATTTAAGCAAATTCATATTTGAAAAGTTTATACTTTTCTGGTTTTAAAACATATTTTATAGTTTCAAAAAGAAAATAATTTGACCAAGTTATGAATTTAACAATATTAAATAATTTAAACAATGTTTATATTTGGTAAGGTGGTTTAATTTAGCATGGAAAAGATATTTTATTTGTTGAAATTGGATTTAAAATGAGCAAGTTATTATTTTGGCAATTTTAAATGCAATAAATAAGAAACAGTTGTTTTCAGCAATTTAAATTATTCAAAACAGCAAACAAAGTTGATATGAAAGTACATGAAAAATTGAATGGAAAACATATTTAGTTTGTTGAATTTGGAATTTTTATGCCCAAGTTATGAATTTTGCATAATTAAGTGAATTAAACAAGTTTTCAAATATTGCACCAATTTAAAATATTCAAAACAGTAAACAAAATTTATATTTAGGTAGACAATTCAATTTGGTACAAAATACATGTTTAAAAAGTTGAATTTGGAGTTGAGATGATTTATTTATGCAATTGTGAAGTTTAAGTAGTATTCTGCCATTTTATACAATATCCAGGGACTTAGAAAAAAGTTACAGGGGCCTAGAAGTTACCAGCAGGGACCTGGGTGTGATTATCAGTTTGTTTGGGTTGTGAAAAAAATAAAAAGGAAAATGGGGTTAATCCTGTGGGGGGTGGGATTCGAACCCCCCACCTCGCGGGTGCGCGCAGAGAGGGAGAACCACTGCGGTGGCTGTGTGCTGTTGATAGGAAGGGGGGCCGAGGGGTTATATGGTTCAGTTCGCTGTGTCTTTTCTGAATCTGAAACTGCACGCGGACAGAACGATGAGGGATGGTCGCCGGCGAGGAGGCTCGAGGTGCTGCTGCTGCGCGGGAGGGCGCCTAGGACGTGCGTGGCTGTGGTGCTCGCGGGCGGCTAGAGGAAGGAGGGAGGGAGGAAGGGGATCGAGGTGGCTCACCTCGAGCGGACAGGAGGAGCAGGTCGGGGCAGCAGGGAGGCGACGGCGACGGAGCTGGATGGCGGCGGCGCTCCGAGCCCTCCCGGCCCTTGTCGAGGGGTGAAGGAGGAAGAGGGGGGGCGCGGGGAATCCATTCCCGCGCCTACCCTGGCCGGAGGGGGGCTCTCCCGGAGGCGATCGCCGGAGGGAAAAGGAGGATTTCGGTGTGGTTTCAGGTTCAGATAGCTACAGAGATACAGAGAGAAGAGAGCAGAGGGAGGAGGTGGAAGAAAGAGGGAAAACGGCGGGGAAGAGAGGAAGAGGGGAGGAGAGGGGAAACCCTAGGGCTAGGGTTCGAGCTATAAGGGGGAGGGGGAGGAGCTGCACCGTTGCTCCCCTTCTCTGTCAACGTGGGTGCCTTCGATGTTGAGCCGTACAGAGGAGGAAGACAGAGATCGAAGGGGTATGGGCCAAGGGGGAGTTGGGCTGGGCCTGCCCCTCTCTCCCTTTGCTGTTTTCTATTTTTCCCTTTCTTACTTTTTTTTTGCAGATTGGAATAGGAAAGAAAAGAGAGGTTTTTAGGGGTAGAAAAATTAGGAAAACAATTGTGTAGTGCTTATTTTTTGTAACATCAATTTAGTGCCACTTTTGTTTTCAAAGTATTTCAAAAGATTTTGTTGTTTGCAATTTGGTTGGAATTTGAATGAATTTTAATATTAATTGAAATAATTGAACTTAAGCAAAATAAGTTTTAAAATTCAAGTTTAATTGGAAACAAGTGAGTGAATTGTTTTGTAATTTTGATAGTTAAAGTTGGGTGCTGCTTGTAATTTGCAATTGAATTTGAACATCATTTGAATTAAGTGAAATATTAAAAGCCATCATTTTAATTAGTTTTGAACCTTATGGTTTGATGGAAACAATTGATTGTTTTGATTTGAAATACCATTTTGGAAATTGTAACATCACAAGTATGAAACAAAAGGTTTAAAATTTGAGTTGAAATTCAAATAGAAAACAGAGGAAAACAAATGAAAACAGAGGGAAACAATTGGAAAACAAAGCAAAACAAATGCAATGAACATGATGTCATGATGCAAAACATAAAATAACAGAGAGCAAACATTCTAATGGCTATTTTTCATACTTGGGATGTTACACCTGGTGACCTAACCCCAACGGTCCATTCCACCTTCTTCTTCCTCTTCGCCAGTGCTTCCTCAACCGAGCTCACAGAGCGCCACCACGGAGACCTCGTGCACGCCGCCGGAGCAAAGCCGCCGCCAGTTACGCTCTTCCACGGCTCGCCTCGCGCCGCCGCCAAACTCCGCCGCCGCGCCCCCGAGCTGCCCGCCGGGAGTCGCAAGGGGACATCACGACTGTGCTATCTGCCGCCGTCGCGCCCTGCTCCAATCCACACCGGTTAGCTTCTTACTTTCATTGATCTTGCTTCAAATTTCCCCGTTCGAACTAGACTGGATCTTGGTCCGCCGCGGGCCATTTCTCGCCCCGCGCCGGATTAGGTCGCATAGCTCCTCCTTAGTCCATCCAATTGCCTAATAGATGACCACACATCACTCCCCTATTGCTTATAGTCATTAATTTCTCCGCGAAATCGATAGCACAATTTCCAATCTGGATGTAGTTCACCCAGATTTCCACGGCTGCTCATAGACACCCGGAAAATCCTCCTTTTCCGGTTGTTTTACTTGCACTATATACATAGGCAATCAACCTTTTTTCGTGAATACTTGCCGATACGTAGATACCCCATAATTTCTGTGCTGTCTGTCAATACCCGGATATTTTGTAATTTTCGCTCTGCCCAGTAATACCCGGAAATCTCATAGTTTCCATGCCTCTTACTGATACTGCTTGTGGATACTCGGACAACTCATGATTTCCGAGTCTTAACGTCTCGTGCACTTTGCTTTGTATTTTGCAGACTGAACCAATGGCCCCCAAGCACAAAGGGAAGCAGCCGGCTAAGCCAAGAATGACCCAATCCATATCCGCCAACTGGGCGCGATCCACTGTGACCAAGGCCAAGCTGGAGGAGCTGGCCGAGTTGGGCGTCCTCCCCCCTCAGGAGGAGATTCACTGGAGGGTGCCGGGTGACGAGACCCGGCCTTCCCCTAATCCGGACGAGGTAATATGCTTCGTCGAACATGTGATCCGGGGGTTTCGCCCCCCGGGTCACTCCTTTTTCCGCGAGGTCCTTAACCACTACGGCCTCCGGGTGTTCGACATATGGCCTAACTCTATGTTGAACATAACCCACTTCATAGTCCTTTGCGAGTCTTATTTGTGCATTCCGCCAAATTTGGCTCTCTTCATAGGACTTTTCCAGTGCAAACCGTGCCACGAAAGAGGTGACGGGGCGCTCTTGGCTTGCGGCGGGGTTTCTATCCAGCGCCGCAAGAATTCACCCATGCCGACTCTCACCCTCAATTCACACGTTAAGCACTGGCAGCTTTCTTTTTTCTACTGCCGAGACACCTCCCCACCCGGCGAGAGGAAATTGCCGGGTTACTCGGAGGGTCTCCTAGATATCTCCGATACTTTTAATGCCTTTGCCCCTGAGTCGGACAGGGAAGCCATCCAGCCCCTCTTAGTGAAAATAGCCGTTCTTTCTGCCCAAGGCCTCCTTGCGCTTAACTTGGTTAAGACATGGGTGGACTTCCGGATCCAACCCAATTCCGTTCGCGCCAAGCTGATGTGCGACTACTCGGGGCACGTCATGGACGCGCTCCGATACTCTTCAAAGAATTATCCGGCTGGCGATACCAACAAGACCATCAAGAGTTTCTTGACAGAGAAGTTGGAGGTGATCAAGAACATCGCCGGGTTAGCACCGTTTACCCGGGATAACCCGGCTCCAGCGGTAAAATCCGATACTTATACACTTATCCTCATACTTTGACTTGATACGACCACTAACTCTCATTTTCATGCTTTTACCTCAGGCTGATAACGTCTTTTGGAATATTGAGACCTCCCCTTCCTCCGGAGACCCGGAAGAAGATGAAGAACCGGTTGATAATGATGAAGGTATTGTCCGGGTCTTCGATCAACTTCACTTACACCATTTTGCTTTCACATATCTCACTTTTTCCGACTATACATTCTCGGCTTTCAGGGTTGGAGGACAAGGACGACAAGGAGGACCCGGAGGCTACCGAGTCCGATAAAAGCGAAACTGAACAAGATGTAACGGTTGGGGCCAAGAGGAAAACCAGAGGAGTGGTATCTAAGGTTCCCTACTCCCTCATGTCCTCTGAACCTTATTCTTTTGCTAACATGTGTAAACTTAACCAACAACTATCCAACCCATCACACTTGAAGGACCCGCCTTCAGCCAAACGCAGGGTGACCCGGAGTTCCCCGGGTGACGATCCCCTCAACCCGGGTATCTCCTCACCACCAGCTCGCCGTGCCGTAACTCCTCCATCTCAACCTTCCAACTCACCTCAACGTCACCCCTCCCCCAACCATCCACTAGCCGGACAGTTCCGGGTCCCTATATCGGGTCCTGTGACAGCCTCCTTTGCTTCCAGCAGCGAGCTCCCACCAGATTATGCCGTGAACACCGGGTGAGCTTTTGCTATATGATATCCTCGTGTATTTGATAATTTTCATTCAATATCGCTAACTATTTTTCTCTCTTTTACTTAGCGCCCAAGTCATACTCAGTGACCCGGAGAACATGGAGACAGATACCCGGGACACTGAAGGCCCGATTGATGATGTACATGCCGCGACTGGCGGCCCTGAAGAAGAAGAAGCCAAGGGGCAAGATTCCCCAATAGACTCGGCCAAGCAGGATGCCGGGTCTCCAAAGCATGCTGATGGAACCGGTGATGAGGACGCGGGAGTCTTGGGTACAAGGATGGGTACCCCCATCCCTGACCCCCAGGCCACCCAGGTATCGTCTCCAAAGCCGGATCAAACTCCTACTCCGGGTTACCAGGCAGCCGGGTCTTCCGGCACCAAGCCCGAAGACATGAGCTTTGCTGAGATGCTCGATGCTCTACATACTTTGAGAGCTGATGAAGTGGGTATCCTGGAGGCCCTGATAGCTAAACACGAGGTAAACTGTACTAATACTGCTTGTATACTCATATAGTCCCCAAGTTCCGAGTGAACTTATGCATAATTTGCTTGGAACTTTCATACATAGCCGACTGATACTTTTGTTTTGTCCGACTGACATTTCTTTGTGTTTTCGTATAGGCCTTCGTAACGCACTCTGAGAAGGAGTTGGCTAGAGCCGATAAACTTCTCAAGGGGGAAACGAAGCTACGTGAATCGGCTGAAGCTGAAGCTAAGAAAGCCGGGAAGCAGGCAAAGAAGAATAAGAAGAGATGCAATGCTGCAGTGGATAGGGTGAACGAGCTGTCGGGCCAGATCGCCGACACTTATCGTTCTCTGATATGTAAAATTTCCCGACTGACTGATCTTTAAATTTGTCTGGATGTTCTGGGGGATACTCGGGGTTCCTAACTTTGGATGTTTCTGCTTTTCTGCAGGGGATGATGAGGAAATTCTGGATGTGGATGAAGTAGTTCTGCTGAAGAAGGTAAAGAGCACCATCCGGCAGCTCTGTGCTGGGACTAAGTGGGCCGTGAAAGCTGTCAGGTGTCCAAGCACTGGGAATGGTGGTTTGAACGCGCTGCTTGATGCGTGTTCTACCATCCCCGAGTGGATTGAACACTGGAAGCGTTCATCTTGCAAGGTTGGGGTGACCCAGGGTCTTGCCTTGGCGAAAGCATACTTTCCCAAGCTTGACCCGACAAAGCTTGTTGGCGGGTTTCCAGAGTTCAACCACGATGGCTCCCCGTTTTTACCTAAACATTACAAGGCCATTCCGACAGAAGTTCGTCACGCAGCCAGCCTGATTGCCGGCAATTTGGATGTCAGCCGGATGGTGCCGCCGTATGATGCACAAGATAGGGCAATTAAGTCGGATCTTCCGAAGCCCTTTGACATGCTGGCGCGGTGGAAGGCGGAATCTGCCCAACTGAGGGAAGAAGCTACGAAGAAAAAAGCTGAAGCCAATACTGCGCCTGCTAGCTCCACGCCAGTTGTCCCTCCTCCTTCGCGTGCCAGTGCCACTGCTAATCCGGATGCTGCTGCTACCAAGACTGCTGAAGAACAAGTCAAGGAACAGGACCCGGCTGGCAAGGGCAAGGACAAGATGGATGCCTCAACCCAAGATGCCGAGTAATCTTTTCTATCCGTTGTCATATCCAATGCGTCATTCGGCCAATGGGCCTTTTAAACAATTATTTTTGATGGTGCGCCTGTGCACCTTTGATACTGCTATCATGGTTTGTAATAAATTTTGAAACTTTAATAGCTTTCGTGGCCCTTCTGGCCTTTGGATGAATATGATATCTATCTTCTTTTGAGCTTATTTATTCTTGATATTCCGACTTTCTTTATGGTTTCTTTTGTGAGACTCGGTTTCCGGGTTTCATGGGTTTTGACAGGTGGACTTTTCTCTAAGTCCCCAAGTCCCCAAGACTCGGATTTTTGGGTTTTTGAGCTTATTAGCTAAATAATTTGTTTCTTTTTTGCAAATTCCCAAGTCCCCAAGGCCCGAACTTCCGAGTCTAGGGTGTTGGGTCTTTCAAAGAGAACAAATCTTTTTTGCTAAGCCCAAAACCTAGAGCCGTTTCACATAGGTTTTGAAGTTATGCTTAATAAATTGTGAGTTTCCGGTTGTTAACCCTGTACTCTGCATAACTTGTGGTTTAGATGACCCTTTTGACTCTCTTGTACTGTAAGCCGGCTTTCGCGTGGATAATCATGTTGCTACATCTATACGAAGACAGGGTCAGGCAAGTCCCATTGGGCATCATGACTGATTGTGATCATATGCGAGCAAATCATGCCACTTCAGTGCGAGTCACATCGAGCTTAAGTAAGAAAAGTCAAGAAAGTTTGGCTCCTTTGTCTGGTTATAAGCTTGCAGCCGTACTTGTTTGCAAGTAATCGGCCCTTATAACTCATAGGCATCCTGGCCGGGTCTTTGAGTTTGTAACTGTGCTATTCAAGCAATCAGCCCCCAAAACCTAAATATATGCAAACTGCTAAAGAAACAAATGTACTAAAAACAGTAAATAATACTTACCTGGAAGAAGGATAAGAAACATAACAGAAATAAAAACTGGATAAAAACACATGAAAAGGAAATAATATATTGTTTAACCATCTCTTTATTGATATGAGAAAAGTTAGGTCAGCAAGCCGCCTCATTAAAAACCCTCCAGTCCCCTTAGGTACCCTGGATAGGAAAAGAGTGCGTCTGAAACCTGCTGCATGTTACATCGTGCAATTCCGCTTTGTGAATCTAGCCTGTACTAAGTATAGTAGGGACGTAGCTGAGCCACGTTCCATGGTCTTTCTTTCTCTTGCATAGATGAAGTGGTATGAGCGGTGTCATTAACCGTAGCCGACTCTTCCCTCGCATCTATCAAGTAATATGATCCATTGTGCAGATTCCGACTTATGATGAACGGTCCTTCCCATGGCGGTGATAACTTGTGTTTTCCTTCCTTTGATTGCTCCAAGCGCAGAACCAGATCTCCTTCCTGGAAGACCCTGGTTTTCACGCGCCGGCTATGATATCTCCGCAGATCCTACTGATATATGGCTGATCTCTCCAAAGCTTGTTCCCTTTCCTCTTCTAGCATATCCACGGCGTCTTGCCGGGTCTTCTCGTTCTCCACCTCGACATAAGCCGATACTCGAGGCGAATCATAAATAATGTCACTTGGCAACACCGCCTTTGCACCATAAACCATGAAAAACGGTGTCATCTGAGTAGATCTGTTAGGTGTGGTGTTGATACCCCAAACTACCGAAGGTAACTCTTCAACCCATGCACCAGCAGCTCTGATACACGGGACTCGCAACCGTGGCTTTAATCCACAAAGCAATTCCTGATTTGCTCTCTCCACTTGTCCATTAGCCTGTGGGTGGGCCACTGAGGCTATGTCCAAACGGATGCCATTGTTTCCACAGAACTTTTCCATCTCGCCAAGGGACATGTTGGTTCCATTGTCGGTAATTATGCTGTGGGGGTACCCGAACCGATAGATAATCCTTTTCAGGAACTTGACTGCTGTAATTGCTTCACAATTGGTAACTGGAATGACCACAACCCACTTGGTAAACTTATCAACAACCACTAAGAGATGTGTCTTTTTGCAAGGTGACATGTGGAAGGGGCCAACCATATCCATACCCCAAACAGCGAACGGCCAGGTTAACGGGATAGTCCGCAGTTCCATAGCCGGCACATGGGTTTGGCGAGCGTACCTTTGACATCCGTCACACCTTGCCACCAAGCGCTCCGCGTCTGCTAGGGCCGGGAGCCAGAAGAAACCATGTCGATAAGCTTTGGCCACGAGGGATCTTGTGGATGCATGATGCCCACAATCACCTTCATGGATCTCCTTGAGGATCTGTCGGCCTTCTTCTGGTGCTACACAGCGCAGAAAGACTCCTGCTGCACTTCTTTTGTATAACTCCCCATTGATGATAGAATATCCTTTTGCCCGCCTCAGAATTTGTCTTGCTAACATCTCCTGCTGTGGTAACTCGCCCCGTGATAGGTAGGCCAGGAACGGCTCTGTCCACTCGGGAACATCCCGTACTGTGGCCACGAGCTCCAAATCCGGGTCTTGGTTTGTCAGTTCCTCCTCAGACTCAGTTTTAACTGATAGTCGCCATAGCTCATCTAGGAAAACATTAGGTGGAACCGGCTCTCTGCGCGAGCCAAGTCTGGAAAGTGCGTCTGCCGCCTCGTTTTTTCTTCTGTCTATGTGCTCCACCTCATACCCGGAAAAACATCCGGCAACTCTGTCCACCTCTCTGCGGTATGCTGCCATAGTTGCATCTTTTCTATCCCAAGTTCCTGAGACCTGTTGTACCACAAGGTCCGAATCTCCAGAGCATCGTATCCTCTTAATGTTCATCTTCTTGGCTACTTTTAAGCCGTGCAATAGGGCCTCATACTCGGCCAGGTTATTGGAACAATCAAAGTGAATCTGCAACACGTAACTTAACTTGTCTCCTTTGGGTGAAGTTAGCACTACTCCAGCTCCTGATCCCTCGTATTGCTTGGAACCATCGAAGTGCATTATCCAAGACTCGGAGTTTGGAGCCATGGTGGGCATGCCTGTGTGAGTCCAATCGTTAATGAAATCAACTAGAGCTTGAGATTTAATTGCTGACCTGGGCTCGTAGTTGATGTGGTAATCTCCCATCTCGATCGCCCACTTGGCTATTCTACCCGTTGCATCGGAGTTTCTGATGATATCTGACATTGGTATAGAACTAACCACTGTTATGGGGTGTTCCTGAAGATACGGCTTCAGTTTCCGGCTGGCCATGAAGACCCCGAAAACCAGCTTTTGCCAATGTGGGTAGCGCTGTTTTGCCTCTGATAATACCTCGCTGACCTAATAAACCGGCCTATGGACCGGGTGATATTTCCATCTTCCTTACGCTCGACAACAACCACTGCGCTAACCGCCCGAGGCCCGGCTGCAACGTATAATAGCATGGGCTCTTTAGGGCCCGGGGCTGCTAGGACTGGTGCCTCAGATAACTGCTTCTTTAATGCCTCGAACGCCTTGTCCGCCTCTTGGTCCCATATGAATTTATCAGATTTCTTCAAGAGTCGGTACAAGGGTATTGCCTTCTCTCTGAGTCTGGATATAAACCGGCTAAGCGCTGCTACGCACCCTGTCAGCTTCTGAACATGCTTCAAATTTTCCGGCTTTTTCAGACTCTGGATAGCTTTGATTTTATCCGGATTTGCCTCAATTCCTCTTTCGGAAACGATGAAGTCGAGTAATTTCCCGGCTGGGACTCCAAAGACACACTTTGTCGGGTTAAGTTTCATCTGGTACCTTCTCAGGTTCTTGAATGTTTCCTTTAGATCATCAATAAATGTCTCCGCTTTCCTGGTCTTTATCACCACATCATCCACGTATGCGTGGACATTGCGTCCAATTTGGTCCTCAAAGCACTTCTGAATGCACCGCTGATAGGTTGCGCCAGCGTTTTTCAATCCAAACGTCATGGTATTTTAACAAAAGGCCCCAAAAAGGGTTATGAACGAAGTTTTCTCCCAATCTTCCTTCTTGAGCTTGATCTGATGATACCCGGAATATGCATCCAAGAAACATAATAGGTCACTTCCAGCCACCGCATCTATGATCTGGTCTATCCTTGGTAGTGCAAACGGATCGTTTGGGCAATGCTTGTTGAGACTCGTATAATCAATGCACATTCTCCACTCATTGGTCTTTTTCATTACGAGAACCGGATTTGCTAGCCACTCCGGGTGAAATACTTCCATGACAAAGCCGACTGTAAGGAGCCGTGCAATTTCTTCTCCTATAGCCTTCCTTCTTTCTTCATTCATTTTTCTCAGGCCCTGTTTCACAGGCCTGGACTTGGGATCAACGTGCAAACTGTGCTCTGCCAGCTCTGTAGGGATACCCGGCATATCGCTGGGCGTCCAGGCAAACACATCCTGATTCGAACGAATGAACTCCACAAGTGCTTTTTCCTGCTCGCTGTCCAAGTTAGATCCTAGAGCAAATTGTTTAGAGGGATCACCCTCGACAAAAGCTACCATCTTGGTGTCCTGCGCTGCCTTGAACTTCGCTCTCTCATCTTCAGTATTCGGCCTTTTTAACGCTGTCCTGTCATCCGGGTCTACTTGAGACCGGTAATACCTGAGTTCCTATTTTCTGCAAGCTTGTTCAGCCATTGCCGCATCTCCTTCGTCGCACTCAGCCGCTATATCCCGGCTCCCATGTATGGTGATGGTCTGCTTGGGACCCGGAATTTTTAGCTGTAGATACACATAACACGGCCTGGCCATGAACTTAGCATAAGCCGGCCTTCCGAATAGCGCGTGATAAGGGCTGCGCAGCTTGACCACCTCGAAGGTGAGCCACTCAACCCGGAAATTGTCCTTTATTCTCCAAAAGCTACCTCCAATGCGATTTTTCCCTCGAGGCACGCTGAGTGACCCGGTACTATCCCGTGAAAAATTGTTGAACTCTTCTGTAACTGGGACTCCTTGAGACCCATGCGTAGGAAGGTTTCCCAATATAAGATGTTGATGCTACTACCGCCGTCCATTAAGACCTTTTTCAGCTCATAACCATTAACCTGCGGCGCGACCACCAGTGCTAAAACTCCCGGGTGTTCTATCCTTTCCGGGTGATCCCTTCTGCTCCATGTTACATCCTGCTCCGACCATCTCAGGTATCTCGGAACGGCCGAGGAAACCGAGTTTACTGCCTTCTTTAGTATCTTTTTATCCTTGTTGGAAATTCCTGTAGTATGTACGTGGTATTGTCCCAATTGCTTGGGGTTGGCTTGGAAACCTCCAGCTCCCCCTTGGTTATTACCCGGATTTCCGCCTGCCGGGTTACCGGCTGGGGGTGGGCCGTTGCCCGGGTTTTCACCCGGACCCGGTCCTCCTCCCCGACCTGCACCTCGTATGGCCTTGTTTACTTCCTCGTTCTTCCATCTTTGTAGGTCCGCACATTGCTCCAATGAGTGATTAGCCGGCCTACCGTTCCTGCTGTGCTTTGGGCACGCCATTCTGAAGATATCCCAATTGTTACCCGGCCTTGGCGGTCCTTGATAATTTCCTCCGTTATGATTTCCTCCATTGAAATTTCCTTCTGCTCTAGGTCTCGAAGACCCGGCCTCTGTACTAGCGACAAACTCGGAGCTTCCCTCAAACGGGCGCTTGTTCTGGTTGTTCCCATTGTTACCTCCATTGTTACCCGGCATTGATCCATTGCCGGCTCTTCCATTGTTACTTGTGTTTGCTTTTGCTTTCTTGTCATCGACGTCCTCTTCTGTAGTATCTGTTGCAGCGTGTTTGTTGCATGCGTCCATTAGTTCTCCCATCGTAACCTCTGAAGCATTCCGACTGGATTTCATGCGAGTTAACTTTTGCACTAAAGGTATGTACGTGCACGTCTTTGCCATAGCTTGTAACGCATCTTTGGGCTGAATGTCTGTAGATGAGTGAAGTATCTCCATAACTCGGCGCACCCAGCTGCGTGCCGATTCTCCCTTCTTCTGGACACACCGCTCTAGGTCATCAATAGTAAATAGCTTTCTGCACGTCCCATGAAAGTGCTTGATAAACGCAGTTTTCAACTCCTCCCATGACCTGATAGATCCTTCCGGTAAATTGTTGAACCATAACTTGGCTGCTCCCTCTGACATCATTAAGTACATGAACTTGGCTTGAAGATTTTCAGATGCGTTGCGAATCGACATAGCCATCTCATAGCTGCTCAACCATGTTTCCGGATCCATAGTCGGCTCATAATTCACTACTTTACCCGGTTCCTTGAATTTATCCGGGTAAGGCTCGGCCCTGATGTTATCCGTCAGACACTTAGGCCCAGCGAGATTAGTCGGAACTGGCCTTGCCCGGGAAACGTGTGATCCTGCGAGGGGTGCGGCTGGACGCGGCACTGCCGTTGGTCCGTGCACCGCAGACCCGGCCGCGGCTCTCCTGGCTTTGGAACTATCCACAATAGTTTGCGCTGCTGATGCTGCTGGTACTGCTTGAACGCGGGGAGGAGGCGGCATTTGCTGCTGCTCTGCCCTCCGTCGCGCTGAACTTGTCTGAATATTGCCGGTATTGCCTCGTTGCTGGCTGATATACGGTGTCCCATGCATTCCACTTCTGTTGTCCGGGTAATTAACTTGCTGCGCCACCGCAGTGCGCAATAGATCTATCGCCCGCCGGGTCTCCTCTGCGTGGGGTGACTCTCTCACGGGGATTTGATTCAATGCGTGTGTTGCTGCGTACACATTATCCATGGGGTTGTTGTAATGACCTGCTGGCGTGCGAAATCGTGATGGTGGTGGTGGTGGTAATGTATTGTCGGTAGTAACTCCAGTCTGTAATATGGGTAACCCGGCCCGCACGTTTACCGGCTGTGCTCCTCCAGTTGCGGGTTGATGTACAGTTCCTTGGTTCACCGCTAGAATCGGCTGATCCTGAGGTGTGATGAATAGTGCGGCCGGGTTTATGACTCCACCCGTTGCCGGTAATCTGGTCTGGTGCCTTTGATGCACCCTGGTTGTCTCTTCTCGGAGCCGGTTCTCCAATGCATCCAGCTCACGTCGGCGCGCGGCCATCCCTTGTTTTTCTGCTTCCACTTGCCTTCTCTGTTGCTCCAATGCACGACGGGCTACATCTAGATCCCTAACACGTTCCACCGCGTTTTCCGGGGTTATAACTGTGGCTAGAACGGTGGGATCCAGGATCAGGTTGTTGTTGAACAGGGTTGGGTGTTGCGGGTTTGAAGGACCCGCCCCTGGCGTCCGGTTTGCTAGATATCCGAACGTGTTTGCCTGCAACTCACTATCCGCCACATGGCTGGTAACTGATGCCGATTCTCCGTCCACCCGGGTCAGGACCGGGTTTCCGTCAACCGGATTTTGCTGCTGGGCCAATGCTTGCGTCGCTCCACCGGTGGCCGCGGTCACGTTCCCCTGATTAAGATTGGTTGCAGGAGCCGTGTAAACCGCGACCTGGCGTACAATGCTTGGCGTAGATTCATACTCTTCTTCATCACTCCTATTCTCCTCGTACCGGTCCTCCAGCAGGTGCAGGATAGACTCGGTGTCATCTTCTCTCACGACCCGGCCACGCGGGGTCCATGCCGGCTCCTCCGGCTGTTCCCTCTTCGAGGTGGGCTCTTCTGTCGGATCTATCGTCCCGACCGATTCCTCTCCATCAGACCGAACGCAAGTGGCCTCTCCTGACACAGAATCGAACCCAAAATCGTCAGGGATTGAACCGGACGTACGTACCATGCCAATGAAGACGTTGATCCGGCCGATTGTCACGACAGATCCGGATTCGAGCAGATCCGACTCTGGCCCCCAGCCAAAATCGTCCACCATCTTCTCTCCTTCGGGGTTGGTGTAGATCTCGCCGATGACGAGGTTCTTCATGTTCTCCCGAGCTTCTCCCGTGATGTAAACTCCCTTGGACGTAGGCCCCACGGTGGGCGCCAACTGTCGTGGGATAATCACGGCAGACGTTACCGGGGGTAACTTGTCTTGGGGCAAATCGACTCGAGTGTTTGGGAGAGGGTTTAGCTCAAAGGAAACCATGGTGATATGCGATCTGGTAGCGGGCAATCAAGTCGCCGAGTCTCCGATCTAAATATATTATCTCAACTCTCGGGCTACAATGGATACTCGATACCTCGCAATCCGGCGATTGTACTCTTGCTTATGCTAAAAACTTGTCTAATCCTAACCTAGGGGCCGGCTTATATAACATCCGGACCCCCTGGCTTACTCTCCAAGGCGTACTCTGAATCCTACCCGGACACTGCATACAAACCCTAAACTTCCTTACCGGAACCCACAATCCGGGTTGCGGGGCCTATGTTCCTGGGCCTTCTAGAAGCTCCTTTATCCTAAGCCGGGTCTTGCGCAGCGTCCTTTGGGCCTAGTTACTCCTTGGCGTTAGCCTACCGGGTTATCATCCCTCCATCAAAAGTGACAAGGACCAAGCAATGCTTTAGGAGGGTTTTTGTGTGCTTTCAAGCTTGCAAAATGGGTTTTTTGGTAGGCTGCATGCCTTATTTGGCTATTGATGCTACTTTTCTCACAGGGAGGTTTAAAGGCCAGCTAGTAGCAGCTTGTGCAGTTGATGCACACAGTTTTGTTTTTCCAGTTGCCTACGGTGTGCTGGAGACAGAGTCCGAGGAGACCTGGACATGGTTTTTGCAGAATCTGCGCCAGGCTATTGGACATCCCAATGGATTGGTAATCCACACAGATGCATGCAAAGGTTTAGAAGTGGCCGTGGATAATGTGTTCCCAGGAGTAGAGCACAGGAATTGCATGCGTCACCTTGCTGCAAATTTTATGAAGAAATTCAAAGGAAAGTTTTTTTACCGAGAATTTATGGTCTGCATCTTTGACTTGTAGTGTGAGGAAGCACAACTACCACATGAGGAAGTTGTACACAAATGAGAAAGTGAAGGAATACTTGGAAACACACCACTCGAAGTTATGGGCTAGAAGCCAATTCAGTGAAGTGAGCAAAGTTGACTATGTGCACAATAATCTTGCAGAATCTTTCAACTCAACGATCCGGAGAATAAAGGATCTTTATTTGGCGGATTTGCTTGACAGGATAAGGATAGAATACGCCGAGAAATTTCATTTCCGTCTTGAAATAGCTAATGCAAAATTCATGGGCCACGTT
This sequence comes from Alopecurus myosuroides, assembly GCA_028641055.1. NCBI lineage: Eukaryota > Viridiplantae > Streptophyta > Magnoliopsida > Poales > Poaceae > Alopecurus > Alopecurus myosuroides. Next base: position 112,394,126 of record CM054059.1, on the reverse strand, counting down.
ATTATCCCGGCTGTGATGAAGGTGTTGAAGAAAAAACCAGAGGGCTTGAATATGAACATGAGATTTATCTCGGATACCAAATCAGAGGTATCATTCTTTGATAAAAGTAAAAAATAATGGATATATCCAGTGGATTTAGAAGAGAAAACTTGCAGTTGTAGGCAATGGCAGATAACTGGTTCGCCATGCATTCATGCCTTGTTTTTCATCACTTCTCTGACAGGTCCAGCAGGGGATATACGGCAGTATGTCCATGATTACTACTCTGTAGCAATGTTCAGAGCCACATATGCACATGCCTTGCCTGCTTTGGAGGGAAAATAGCAATGGGATAGAGTTGACCCTGGATTCAAACTTTGTGCTCCGGTTCTAAAGAGAGCTCCAGGTAGACCGAGGAGTTGGAGTGAGGGTGCGTAAGTGCACAAGGTGTGGCGGGACTGGTCATTTTCGGCAAATATTGTGATAACGCAGTAGATCCAGGGTTTGGAGAGAGTATGCCTGATGAAAATGATGGTCAGCAGCCGGATGCAGCATTTGAAAATGATGATCACCAGCCGGATGAAACATTTGAAAATGATGATCAGCAGTCAAGTGATTCAGATGATGCTCCACATCAAAATGATGATCAAGTACATGATCCAACTGATTATTCAAATGATGATCAAGTTCATGATGTTCCATATGCTCCATTCGATGATCCAGATGCTCCAGCTGATGATCCAGCTGATGATTTAGCTGATGCTCCAGTTGCTCCAGCAGATGCTCAGATGCTCCAGCTGATGATCCGCTGGATGCTCTAGTCGATGATTCTGACATGATCTCACCAGTTTCATTGGATGCTCCATTGGATGATTCTGCCATGATCGCACAAGTTTCATTGGATGCTCCAATGGATGATTCTGCCATGGTCTCACAAGTTTCATTGGATGCTCCATTGGATGAGTCTGCCATGATCTCACCAGTTACAAGCTTAGATGGGTATGCAAATCCTGCCATGATCTCACCAGTTTTCATTTTTCATTTTATTTATTTATCATGATCCTTTATGTTTTGTACAGATCTGGTGTAGTTTCAAAGAAGAAGGCCAAGGTACCGACTACGAAGAGGAGAAGACCAGAAGCTGTGAGCAAGATGAGCACAAGGAGCAAAGTGCCACCAAAACAGCCAAGGATCACAAAGAAGCCCCGACGCTATTTAGACTAAGTTGGTGTTGTATTTCCGTTGAATAATGTTGTATTTATGTTGACTGGTGATGTATTTAAGTTAGAACATAGTTTGGATGATGTTTGAATAATGTTGGATGATGTTGAACCAAGTCGTTTCAAAATTTTAGGAAAATGTGCTTCAAATGAGGTCTCAAGCTAGGGTAGACACCCCCGTTTGAAATTTCATGAAAAATTTGACCTTGTCAAAATTATTCAAATAAATTTGAGGAGCAACTATATCGCATATAACAACATGGTGCGTTGGATTCATGTCATTTTGATTTTTTTTTCAATTATTTATGCTCATTTGAAACCATCGCTCTATTCTCATGAGAAATGTGCTTCAAATGAGGTCCGAAGCTAGGGTAAACACCCCCGTTTGAAATTTCATGAAAAATTTGACCTTGTCAAAATTATTCAAATAAATTTGAGGAGCAACTATATCGCATATAACAACATGGTGCGTTGGATTCATGTCATTTTGATTTTTTTTGAATTATTTATGCTCATTTGAAACCATCGCTCTATTCTCATGAGAAATATGCTTGAAATGAGGTCCGAAGCTAGGGTAAACACCCCCGTTTGGAATTTCATGAAAAATTTGACCTTGTCAAAATTATTCAAATAAATTTGAGGAGCAACTATATCGCATATAACAACATGGTGCGTTGGATTCATGTCATTTTGATTTTTTTTGAATTATTTATGCTCATTTGAAACCATCGCTTTATTCTCATGAGAAATGTGCTTCAAATGAGGTCCGAAGCTAGGGTAAATACCCCCATTTGTGCTTCATTATGTTTTGAACAGATAAAAATCATCGCTCTAGTAAATCTGAAGTTTCATTATGTTTTGAATAATTCTTCTATTTTTTATATTTTTTATTTAAATAACATGGTTTAATACTTAACAACAAAGAAATCATATGTAGAACAGATAGAAACCATCGATCCCTGTGGCCAACGGACCAACCAATCAGAGCGCAGAACGAGCGTCTCGCGGATCGCTGTGGCTGCGAGCGCATCCGTCCTATGCACGATTCCTTCTAGAAGGCGTCGATCCAACAGATCAGGTCGAATCTCTATGTTTCGTTCTAGAAGCTTTTCGTCTGGTCAAACAGAGGGTTAACCAAGCTTGAAATGAGCATACATAATTCAAAAAAAATCGAAAAAATATAAAGCCGACGCACATAGTAGTGTTATGTCATATAGTAACGAGAAAAAAATATATAAACCTGTCTTATAAAGAATGGAACGAAAAAGCCTTGTGTAACATGTGATATCTTGAACAGACTAGTAGAGAGTTCAAGAAAATGAGATGAGTTTCAAACCTTTGGAACTCAAATAAGGTCAAAATCTCACCAAAGCTTCATTTTGGTGTGACTAAGAAAGATCCAAAGTTATTTTTTCATTTTGATGTTTTGAACTTGTTTTATTTACGATTTTCGATTAAAACCATTATTATTCAAAACAAAATAAATAATACGAATATTCATCCAATAAATTTTCAGGCTTCGGAATTGCATTATATAGGTCTAATACATGTCTAGGAAAAATATAAATAGGATTTATAAACATTAGAACGAAAGCCATCACTAAAATGAGATTCCTCGAATACATGAGTAGAGATTTCAAAGAATATGAGGTGGAAACATTGTGAATCTTCCGAAGAGGTGGGTTCTACCTTTTTGTTTTGTGTTCCTATGGGCTATCCTAGCACAACCAAGCAAATAGTTCCACATTGCTACCCCCTTTCGACGCCGTTACCACGAGTTTTCGTATAAGTCCGGTATTTCTCCAGCGGGTAGGGTTTCACCGGGAGGGGGGCTACGGATCGTCTGGATCCCAACACAAGCTAGGGGGTGCCATACCATGATAGTATAGGTGTGTTGTGTGCTTTTGATGTCAAATATTACTCTCCGGGGTGTGACCCAGCTTCACCGGCATCCACTTCTCTCTCGTAGGCACTTATAGGGTGAAACTCCCGTATCGGACCAAACATTGTGAATCTTCCGAAGAGGTGGGTTATACCTTTTTGTTTTGTGTTCCTATGGGCTATCCTAGCACAACCAAGCAAATAGTTCCACATTGCTACCCCTTTCGACGCCGTTACCGCGTGTGTCTGTATAAGACAGGTATTTCTCCAGCGGGGCTAGGGTTTCACCGGGAGGGGGGCTACGGAGCATCTGGATCCCAACACAAGCTAGGGGTGCCATACCATGTTAGTATAGCTGTGTTGTGTGCTTTGGATGTCAAAGATTGCTCTCCGGGGTGTGACCCGCTTCACCGACATCCATTTCTCTCTCGTAGGCGCTTATAGGGTGAAACTCCCGTATCAGACCAAACATCGTGAATCTTCCGAAGAGTTGGGTTCTACCTTTTTGTTTTGCGTTCCTATGGGCTATCCTAGCACAACCAAGCAAATAGTTCCACATTGCTACCCCCTTTCGACGCCGTTACCGCGTGTTTCCGTATAAGTCCGGTATTTCTCAAGCGGTGCTAGGGTTTCACCGGGAGGGGGGCTACGGAGCGTCTGGATCCCAACACAAGCTAGGGGTGCCATACCATGATAGTATAGGTGTGTTGTGTGCTTTGGATGTCAAAGATTGCTCTCCGGGGTGTGACTCAGCTTCACCGGCATCCACTTCTCTCTCGTAGGCGCTTTTAGGGTGAAACTCCCGTATCGGACCAAACATCGTGAATCTTCCGAAGAGTTGGGTTATACCTTTTTGTTTTGTGTTCCTATGGGCTATCCTAGCACAACCAAGCAAATAGTTCCACATTGCTACCCCCTTTCGACGCCGTTACCGCGTGTGTCTGTATAAGTCAGGTATTTCTCCAACGGGGCTAGGGTTTCACCGGGAGGGGGGCTACGGAGCGTCTGGATCCCAACACAAGCTAGTGGGTGCCATACCATGTTAGTATAGGTGTGTTGTGTTCTTTGGATGTCAAAGATTTCTCTCCGGGGTGTGACCCGCTTTCACCGACATCCATTTCTCTCTCGTGAGCGCTTTTAGCGTGAAACTCCCGTATCGGACCAAACATCGTGAATCTTCCGAAGAGGTGGGTTCTACCTTTTTGTTTTGTGTTCCTATAGGCTATCCTAGCACAACCAAGCAAATAGTTCCACATTGCTACCCCCTTTCGACGCCGTTACCGCGTGTTTCCGTATAAGTCAGGTATTTCTCCAGCGAGGCTAAGGTTTCACCAGGAGGGGGGCTACGGAGCGTCTGGATCCCAACACAAGCTAGGGGGTGCCATAAAATGTTAGTATAGGTGTGTTGTGTGCTTTGGATGTCAAAGATTTCTCTCCGGGGTGTGACTCGCTTCACCGTCATCCATTTCTCTCTCGTGAGCGCTTATAGGGTGAAACTCCCGTATCGGACCAAACATCGTGAATCTTCCGAAGAGGTGGGTTTTACCTTTTTGTTTTGTGTTCCTATGGGCTATCCTAGCACAACCAAGCAAATAGTTCCAGATTTCTACCCCCTTTCGACGCAGTTACCGCGTGTTTCTGTATAAGTCAGGTATTTCTCCAGCGGGGCTAGGGTTTCACCGGGATGGGGGCTACGGAGCATCTGGATCCCAACACAAGCTAGGGGGTGCCATACCATGTTAGTATAGGTGTGTTGTGTGCTTTGGATGTCAAAGATTTCTCTCCGGGGTGTGACCCGCTTCACCGACATCCATTTCTCTCTCGTGAGCGCTTATAGGGTGAAACTCCCGTATCGGACCAAACATCGTGAATCTTCCGAAGAGGTGGGTTCTATCTTTTTGTTTTGTGTTCCTATGGGCTATCCTAGCACAACCAAGCAAATAGTTCCACATTTCTACCCCCTTTCGACGTCGTTACCGCGTGTGTATGTATAAGTCAGGTATTTCTCTAGCGGGGCTAGGGTTTCACCGGGAGGGGGGCTACGGAGCGTCTGGATCCCAACACAAGCTAGGGGGTCACCGCACTGTACCAACTATCTCTAAAAATGTCTAGAAATGACATGGCCGAGTAGTGCAGACAGCACCCGTCTACACTATTGTACATGCCCTAAAAACAGAGGGAACCAGATCCTCTTACTTTGCCCACCTTATGTTCTCCGACTTTCTCCCATGACACGTGGGTCCGGTGTGTGATGGGCTCCATTTGTCAGTGACCTAAAGTCAGGGGATCGTGTTCCCGCACAGAGAAGCGCTCGTCTCAGCGTCTGCAGGCCGTTGCCGCCGTAGTTTGCTTGCATGGACTCGATCTGCACCGTTCCTTATGATAAAACGATCGAAAATGAAGCGGTGCATAGACTGGGTGTTTTGTCTCAATGTAACTGCATGCAACAACGGACACTGTTTAGTGGGGCCCCGTTCACCAGCCCGGTGCATGCACGCCTCGTTTTTTCAGAGTAAACAACGTGGCAGAAGAAGAAAAGACTAAACGTCGCGTCACATTTGCAGCCAGAAACACGAGTCGCGTCGCATTTGCAGCGACGCAGCCCTCCACACCTGGTTTTCAGAAGATACGCATCAATGCATATGCAGCGAGGCAGGATTTGGCGTAAGACTTTGGATTTCTTCTCTTCACCTATTTAATACACGCATGCAACGTCGAATCACTAGCTGTCCTACGCCTACGCCTGTTCTACACCGCTTTGACCATGCATCTCGACTGTTCTACACTGCATTCTACGTTTTCACACAGTTTGCTTCATCTACCCCAATTAATTCACGTCTCATCGTGTCTTTAAATAGCCCGTTTCACTCGTCCTCCATCTTCTCATCCCTCTCCAGCCCCTTTGCCTTCTCTCCCTTCAAGCCACGAACACCATGTCTTCCTACTCTCTCCCTTCAAGCCCCGAGTCTGTCTCCGACGAGGACAACCACCCCAAGGCTCGGCCTTGATACGAGCCCGACTGGACGCCGGAGGAGACGGGCCTCGTGCCCGTCGAATCTCCCGAACGGGAGAGATCGCCGTCGTCCGACCACGACAGCGTCGAGCGCGTCGAGAACCTCTCCCCCAAGACGAAGAACCACCTCCTCAAGAAAGAGGACCGGCTGGAGAAGAAGGAGCTCGAGAAGGAGGAGGAGAAGGAGGAGAAGGCTCTCCGGGCCCGCATCAAGAGGGCCCGTGAGAACGACGAGGAGAGGATGCGGGAGAAGAACCGCCGCGCTCGGATCAAGGATGAGACCGAGACAAGGGCGGCGGACTGGAAGTAGGCCAACCGCCGGCGGTTGTCCGGACGGCGGGAAGGCCGCCCGCATGCGGGCGGTTAGGGTTTAGGGCTAGGGCCCTTTTTTTAATAGATGTAATATTCGACGGGCCCCACTAAATATATGTAAAGTGGGGCCAATGATTATCCATCTATATATATGTCCACTGTTTAATTATGTTTTCCAATGAATATATGTTTAAATCTGTTTGCCCAAATGCCCTTCAATTATATTTGTCCGAATGTTAGTCCGAATGTTTAAATTATATTTGTCCGAATGTTTAAATTATATTGGTCTAAATGTTTAAATTATATGTCCAAAGTTTTAAATTTATTTTGTCCAAATGTTTAAATTATATTTGTCCAATGTTTAAATTATTTTTGTCCACTGTTTGTCCGTGCTAGTATACGTTGGGCCTTATTTAACATTGGGTATGTCTTGGTTTTAGATGGGTCTGTCCTTTTATCCTGAACTGAACCTGAACTGAACTAAACACTCAACCTGAACTGAACCTGTACATACGAACACTGAAAACTGAACATACGAACTGAAACAAACCAAATCAGGGCTGGATTCCTGACGCATTTATTCCAAGTCTTAGCCATACACAAATTGACCATGTCAAGCTAAATACAACACTAACTACATTATTTTTGACTAAGGATCTGCAAATACACAATTCCAAGAACAATTGCACATAAATAAAAAATTGCAGCCAGCATATTGCTATGCTTCTTTAGATCGATAAGCGTCTCCAGCTGTTTGGCCATGTTTTTCAACTCGTCCTTCTGCACCCCATTGTGCACCGTAGCAGATCCCAATTGCTCCATCGCCGGTAGCAAATTGGGCACCTTGTTTTTGTCCTCCTTTTGAATCCTCTTTATGTAATCCTCAAGCCACTCGAAATGGTCACAGGGAGGAAAATCCTGCAAATACGAAAACCCAAATCGGATGAAAACCTAAATCGGCTGAAAATTGAGGAAAAAAACGAAATTGACAGGGGGAACACAGATCTCACCTCCCAAGCTGTTCTTTGCTCTCGCATTTCACATACTCGCGCCCGCGGTTGCCGCGCTTGTCGCTCCCGGTGACCCGCCGCTGCAGGGGCGCCGTCCGTGGGCAGTCAGGGCATCTTCCCATCAGAACTGGCCCGAAGCGCGGCCATTTAGAGTGGGATTCGGAAGCAGAGGTCGACGACATGCCGCCGGAGAAGAAAGGGATGCGCTGCCGGAGAAGAAGCGGAGCTGGGCTGATTTTTCTGCTCACCGCCGCGAGCTCCGCCGCTTTTAAACCGCCGACCGCAAGCAACGGTCAACAGATGGGGCCCACAAACCGCTCCAACGGTCAACAGCTGAGCCCACAAGCCGCGCCAACGCCCAACAGCTGGGGCCCACAGGACGCGCCAACGGTTCTATGATGGGTCCCATAGGTCAGCATCCTAACGGGGGCAGAAAATAACGGTGGGAGCAGCGAAAGGAGTCCTTGCGCACAAACTAGGGGCAAAACTGAGGTCGATTCGGTGCTAGGGGTAAAACTGAGGTCGTGGTGCCAACTGAGGGCACAATGTTAAATAACCCAAAAAATCAAGATATTACGCACAAGATGCACCATACAGCTTGGCGCCCAAGTTCATCGCAGCACCAGGCCCCAACACAACCTGCACCACGACAAGTATGTTATTTAACATTATTCAAGACAGTACGTTAATTAACATTATCCTCACTGGGTACTCGTTTTCGCGGACAATATGGCATGAGGTACTATCTTGGATTCGATCAACGGTTAGGCCCCCGGTTGTGGAGGACGACTTCGTTGAGTGGTGGAAGCTTGCTCTTCGATCCACCCCTCGGCTGCTGCGTAAAGGGACCTCAACGGTCATTATGCTCACGGCCTGGTGGATTTCGAAACAACGGAACGCGATCGTCTTCGACAACGCAAGACCCTCGGTTGGCGCCTTGATGAAAACCATCAAGACCGAGGCTCGATCTTGGGTGTGCGCAGGAGCTAGTGGCCTCGGACTCCTTCTCCCCTAGGTAGTGGGTTGAGTTGTAAAGTGTGGCGTCGCCTGCTCTCAGGCTTGTACATAAACTCTCTTTTTCTATCAATGCATCGAAACCGCAAGGCTTTTGCGTTTTCGTCAAAAAAAAATGCTTAAGGGTACAACAGAATTCAGAACACCAGAGGAAATTAAGACAGACATTTACTCCCGATACCATCATATTATTGCTACTATTAAAAAAAAGAAACGTACTATTATGGAAAAAATAATTCAAGTACTATTTTTTTTCATTTATACTAGTATAAGCACCGGAAATTCCACTCTACACCACATCCAGGCCACCAGTACTAAACCCGTGTTATCTTACCGGCCTTGCTTCACCACTTGTCCCAGTTAACCGTTGCCGTTTCCATTGTTCATATTGCTCAATTTGACGCTTTGCCTTCTCCCTTCTCCAATCTAAATCCTGGCGAGCAGTGTTGGTGTGACCACCTGCTTCAACCACGTGCTGGTTTGTGCCTGCACGAGAATGAATATTTTTTTTTTTGACAGCAAACAGTAAGCTTTATTAATCAACGCATAATAGAGTCATTACAGATAGCCTCCCGGATACAATCCGGTGTAACACCACGCCACACACATCTAGGCTTTAGTTCACAAGAACGTGCTAAACAATGTGCAACCATATTCTGAAGACGGTTCACATGAAATAACGACACGGATGGAAGAGACATTAGTAGAAACTTGATATCTCCAATCACCGCAGCGCATGAAGATCGATCACAATCAGAATCATGTGTTCGTTGTATCACCGATAAACAGTCGGATGCAACATACACATTGGTGATGCCTTCCTCCTGAATAAAGATCAAAGCCGTGCGTATAGCCACTGCTTCCGCTAGCTCTGGATTGGAGACATTGGACAGACTATCCGAGATAGCAGCCAAACAATCACCTGCACTATTCCGAAGAATAACACCAACCCCTGCTGAATTCGATGATGAGAAAATGGCAGCATCAACATTGATCATTAGGCTCCCCTCCCTTGGAGGGATCCACCGCGGTGGCTGAACAGGAGCTGTAATGAATATTGATTGAGTATTATGACGGCATAATGTTCTTTAACACTGCATTTCCATATATAGCGGTAAAAGGACCGCGGAAAGCGGCATGGTAGGTTACATAAATCAATGAAGGAAACTTTAAGCTGGAAGATCGCGTAATACTATCAGGTAATGCATACGGACAACTACAGTACATTTGATGTTCTCTAAGATTAGAAGTAACAATATCAGGGATCATTTGTCAACTAACAATATCAGAGATCAACCAAGCAGAGGTTCAACTAATTTACCTGTATTTTCCATTGTCCCGGAGGTTTTAGCTGCTGTGGAAGGACCAAACATGGCTTGACAGAATTGAGCACCTGCGACGAGCTTGGCAGTTAGAAAGGCTGAAGTTATGAACTAACATGACAACTTTGGCAGTTCAATATATTCATGCAAACATAGAGCCACTTGATGAAAGAACAGACCGAGGGCATAAGAGTACATACATTCAATATATTCTTAACAAGAGCCTTAAGATTAAATCACAACTTTGATCACAAATACATACATTCAATATATTCTTAGCAAGAGCCTTAAGATTAAATCACAACTTTGATCACGAATACATACATTCAATATATTCTTAGCAAGAGCCTTAAGATTAAATCACAACTTTGATCATGAGTTTTGGAAATGTTAAATTTTTTAGAATAGAATTATTACTTTGAAATTTAAACAGTACTTTTTGTCACACTAAAATTCAACAGAACACCCACATAGTATGATCGCTAACCTTAATCAATGTTATGTTAGTAGAAGTAAAATATAAACCACAACTTTGACCAAAAAATTTCTTGCTATAATCTGTAGCATGTATTTAGAACTAAAAAATTTAAACAGCACAGTTTGACAGAAGAAAATTCAACAGGACAACTACATATTTTGATGAATAACCTTAACCAATGTTATGTAAGTTATTATGAAGTAAAATATTTTGCGGATGTGGCCCAAAAGATAAATCAAGATATAATGCAGCGCTTGGACTTGGAGTGCTCCTTGGTAAAGGTTTGGTAATTATTTAAATTTTGAGTTCAGTACGAAATTTTACCAAGAAATGTCATTTTCAGTTTGGTCGAGATAATTAAAATTCTATCTTGTAGGCCCTGTGAAAATTCAACAGCGCGCCTGCATAATCTCTTGGCTAACCTTAATTGCCATGTAAGTTCTCAGAAAGTAAAATATTGTGTGGATGTGGCCCAAAAATACTCGATAAGTTAAAGCAGCCACTAAAGAACCTAACGGCTGTTGGAAGAGCAGTATTTTTTTCCGTAAAGTTTGAATTTGACTTCAATACCAAAAAATTCAATATCTGAACTTCACCAAGAATATCATTTTTTGTACCCATGAATAGTAAGTTAATACAATGGCAAAAAGGCAGAAATCCATTTTGGAACCTGGGTGCATTACATATGCACCCGGTATTTAAAAACCAAATATTGAAATGTCGAAAAATTTCTAAGTAAAATTCCGTGCATAGATCTTCATATTTTATGTCTTTACAAAGTCGTTTTGCGAAAATTCAATAATTTTTTTCTTGTGTAAAAAAGACAAAAAAAATGTCTCGTGAAAAGCCTAATTGTAGCATCAAAATTTGTCTTTTTCATACAGGCCACAAAAAATGTCGATTTTCCATGAAGCGACTTCCGAAACACATAGGATGTTGACATCTATGCGTGAACATTTTTTTTACAATTTTCTGACATATCAAAATAAAAATCCATTTTTAAATACCAGGTGCTTGTACCCGGGAGCCAAAAAGGTGCCCGCCCCCGGCAAAAAGGATATCTACCACTTATTTATAAGATGCATTTCCATATTGGTAACAAGACAGCAGAAAGCGCATGACCAGTTATAACTGAATGAAGGAAAGTGTACGCTAGCAGATCACGTAATACTATCAGGTAATTCAACAATACATTTGATGTTCTCTAAGAACAATATCGGGGATCATCTGTCAACTAACAATATCAGATATCAACCAAGCAGAGGTTCAACTAATTTACCTGCATTTGCCAATGTCCCGGAGGTTTTAGCTTCTGTGGAAGTACCAAACATGGGTTGGCAGAATTCAGCACCTGCGACGAGTTTTGTAGTTAGAAACAGCAGCTGCAGTTATGAACTATCATGCCAAGTTTGGCTGTTCGAAACGGCAGTTACAGTTATAAGCTATCATGCAAAGATATGTCAAACGGTAGGCGGAAACGATACCCCTTTCAGGGCTCGGGTTCGTGTTATATAGGTGAGGGCACAACCCCCTCACGTGGCGTACAAGGGTTTGTACGTGTACGGTGGTGTACTACACCATACGTACACGTACAGGTACATTATGTTTAACACTCCCCCTTAATCTAAACTTTGAAAAAGATTTAGATTACGCCTAAACTCATACAAGTTTCTAATGGGAAGTGCTTTGGTGAAGCCATCAGCCACTTGATCTTTACTAGATACAAACTGTATAGCTAATCTTTTAGCAGCAACATGTTCTCGAACAAAGTGAAAATCTATCTCAATATGCTTTGTACGGGCATGAAAGACTGGGTTAGCAGAAAGATAAGTAGCCCCTAGGTTATCACACCACAAACGAGGTACCTCTCTTAATGCAACACCCAATTCTCCAAGAAGGGCTTCAACCCATATAAGTTCTGCAGTGGCATTAGCAAGTGCTTTATATTCAGCTTCTGTACTGGAACGAGAGACTGTTGCTTGTTTCCGTGCACTCCAAGAAACCAAATTTGGCCCATAAAATATAGCAAAACCTCCTGTAGAGCGACGATCATCTAAACACCCTGCCCAATCAGCATCTGAAAAAGCACTAAGCAGTGTGGAGGATGATTGTGTGAATGTGATACCAATCTTTAGAGTACCTGCAATGTATCTCAGTATACGTTTAGCAGCTGTCCAATGTACTGTAGTAGGAGCATGAAGAAACTGACAAATCTTATTTACTGAGAAGGCCAAGTCTGGACGAGTAAGAGTAAGATATTGTAAGGCTCCAACAATGCTTCTGTATTGGGTACAATCCTGAGGACCAAGAGGTGATCCATCTGTCAATGATAACTGCTCAGATGAAGATAGAGGTGTGGGTGCAGGTTTACACTGAGTCATGCCTACTCTTGCAAGCAAATCTGTTGCATATTTTTCTTGTGTTAAGAGCAAACCATTAGTAATCTTTGAAACCTCAATACCAAGAAAGAAATGTAAATCACCCAAATCTTTAATGGCAAATGTACTGCTGAGATCTTTTAGAAGAGCTGTGATGGCTTCATCAGAAGAACTGGTAACTATAATGTCATCAACATAAATCAGGACAAATATAGTGATATTGGACTTGTTGTAAAGAAACAGAGATGTATCAGCCTTTGATGCAGAAAAACCAAAAGCATGCAACTGAGAACTGAGTCTAGAGAACCAGGCCCTAGGTGCCTGTTTCAGTCCATATAAGGCTTTGTCCAATCTGCATATATAATGAGGATTATCAGGATTTTCAAACCCAGGTGGTTGTTTCAAATAAACCTCCTCTTCCAGAACACCATGAAGAAACGCGTTCTTGACATCTAGCTGCCGCAAACTCCAACCTCGAGAGACTGAAATAGCTAGAACAGTTCTTATAGTTGCAGCTTTAATAACAGGACTAAAAGTGTCCTCATAATCTATACCATAGCGTTGTTTGAAACCTTTAGCAACAAGACGTGCCTTATACCTGTCAATTGTACCATCTGAACGTTTCTTGATACGGTATACCCACTTACAGTCAATAACATTCTTGTGAGAGCCTGGAGGAACAAGGTGCCAAGTTTTGTTTTGTGTCAAGGCATCAAACTCTTCTTCCATAGCTTTTCTCCAATTTTCATCTGCTAGGGCCTCAGCCAGAGTATTTGGTTCACCTGTAGATGCAAGCAAACCATATCGTACACATCCATCTTTGTATATACGCGGGTTTTTGATACCTTTCATAAGTCTGGTGCGAACACCAAGCTTTGGAGATGTGGCACATGATGGTTGTCGTGGACGGCGCACATAAACACGTACGGGAGGATCCGGTGGCACACCAGAGGCAGCACGATCCTGCAGCACACAGGATCCCGTCGCTGGCGCAGATTCGGAGGCACCGGAGACCACACCGTCACCAGGCGCAGCGGATCCTGGATCAGATCCCTGTGCCGCTGTCGGCTCGGAGGAGGCCCGCACGGGAGAGGAGCGCGACGTGTCGCGCGGAGACTGGGCGGGGTCGCGCGGGGACCGTGCGCCGTCAGCGCTGGCGCCAGCAGGGGAATCTGCGCCAGGCGCATCATCCTCGGGATCGGACGCCGCGCGATCCGAGGTGGATTCCCAATCATCATTGGGATCGCCCCCAGGTGAGTCTTCTGTCTCTGATTCGTCATTTTCTGCAGAAGATGCAGAATGCGTTTCCGAGGCCATTTCTTCACCATTTTCGATGGGATTTTCTTCTGTGGGCTCCAAATCCTGTAGAGCATCAGTAATAGGAACAATAACATGCATATGGTCATTAGCATTAGCATCCCCATTATTAGATGATGTGAGTGGGAGAGATGATGGCAATAACAAAATGTCTTGTTTGAGACGAGCACCGGCATTAGGATGCATAGATGCAAACGGAAAAACTTGCTCATCAAAAATAACATCTCGAGATATGTAAACTCTCCCCGTGGAAACATCAAGGCATTTAACTCCTTTGTGGAGAGGGCTATAGCCTAGGAAAACACATCTTTTAGAACGAAAAGAAAGTTTGCGTTTATTATAGGGACGAAGGTTGGGCCAACAAGCACAACCAAATACACGTAGGGCATCATAGTTTGGAGCAACTTGAAGGAGACGTTGTGTGGGTGTATCAAAATCTAGGACTTTAGTAGGAAGTAGATTTATGAGAAATGTGGCAGTAAGGAATGCTTCATCCCAATACTTTAATGGCATGGATGCATTAGCAAGCAAAGCTAGTCCAACCTCAACTATATGCCTATGCTTACGTTCAGCGGAGCCATTCTGTTGGTGAGCATGAGGGCAAGAAACATGATGGGAAATTCCCACTTTGCGAAAGAAACCATTGAGTTTTTCATACTCACCACCCCAGTCAGTTTGCATGGTAATGATTTTGCGAGAGAATTTTCTTTCAACAAGTTGCTGAAAATTGAGAAACACTTGATAAACTTCGGAGCGTTTCTTAAGCAAATAAATCCACGTAAATTTGCTATAGTCATCAATAAAACTTACATAGTATGAATGTCTACCCACAGACTCGGGGGCAGGACCCCAAACATCAGAAAATATTTGCTCCAAAGGAGCAGTGGAGACACTAGTGGATATAGGGTATGGTAACTGATGACTTTTAGCTAACTGACATGAATCACACACATAGGGATTTATGACTGGAGAATGCAAAAGATTGTTCTTTCTAATGATATGTTGAACTAGGAAAGACGATAGATGTCCTAACCGACTATGCCATGTGGATGAAGATGGCTTTATTGTGGCAAAAACATGCTTCTGAAATCCTGAAGATACTGGCTCTAGAGGGTAGAGACCACCACGACATGGACCCTCAAGGAGAACTCTTCTGGTGGCCTGATCCTTTATCAAAAAGAAAGAGGGGTGAAACTCAAAAAATATGTCATTGTCACGAGAGAGTTTGTGAACTGATAATAGATTTTTAGAAGCACTAGGGACATGTAGTATATTTTTGAGATGCAACAAATCATCATGTGGGGTATGCAATGTGGAATGACCAATATGATTTATTTTCATGCCCTTACCATCAGCTGTGTGGACGCAGTCACGTCCCTGATACTTCTCACGCGTGGAAAGCTTGCTCAGCTCCCCGGTGATGTGGTCAGTGGCACCCGTGTCGGGGTACCAGGTGGTATCCACCCCGTGAGATGCCATGTTCGCCTTCTTCCCTTCATGATCACCCCTTCCATCATCATCGGAGTCACCATCGCGCTTATAGCGCCACCAGCAGTCGGAGGCAGGGTGCCCCCAAATTTTGCATATCTGACAGGTAGTGGCCACGAACGGTGTCGGTGTGCGCCTGCGGCGATGTCCTCCACGGCTATCATCACGGCGACGGTTCCTGTCGTTGCGCTCGGTGTAGCGGCCACGGTCATCTCCGCGGTCGTAGCGACCACGGTCACCATTGTCACGGCGTCCTCCTCCTGTATCACGGCGCATGTCACGGTCGCCGCGGTCACCGCGATCGTCGCGGTCACCGCGGTCACCACGCCCACGTCGTCCGTCGTCATAGCGATCACCGCGGTCGCGGTAGTCACGTTCGCGGTCGCCGCGCTCACGCTCGCGGTCTCCACCGCGACCTCCATCTTCTTGACGTGGACGATCACCTCCCTTGGAGGATTTTTCGCGGCCACGGCGTGCGACATTGGCGGAGCTGGTGTAGACGCCGGTGTCCTGCCCGCTCTCGGCGAGCATGTCCTGGCGCATGTCGTGTGCGCTGATCTGCCCGAAAAGGTCGTCGAGAGACGTTCCCGGGTTGGCGTTGACGGATGCAACGAGAGAATTATACGCTCCGTCGAGGCCATTGAGGATGTAACCGACCAGCTCATCCTCGTCGATCGGTTTCCCGATGGCGGCCAGCTCAGATGCGAGGCCTTTCATCTTGGCGAAGAACTGCGCGGTGGAGAGATCACCTTTCTTGGTATTGTTGAGGGCACCGCGTAGATGTTGGATCTTGGAGCGCGAAGGAGTGGAGAACATGGACATCACCACGGTCCAGACCTCGGCGCAGGTTTCAAGCCCAAGGACATGGGCAAGCACTTCCG
Source organism: Alopecurus myosuroides (assembly GCA_028641055.1). Lineage (NCBI taxonomy): Eukaryota > Viridiplantae > Streptophyta > Magnoliopsida > Poales > Poaceae > Alopecurus > Alopecurus myosuroides. The sequence continues at coordinate 112,377,833 of CM054059.1, read as the reverse complement.
GTGATAGGGTGTTCAAGACATACCCGAGCACCGTTGCATCCCTAGCAACCCAGGCCGAGTAGGCGGGATTGGGGATGGAGGTTTTCTTCTGGTTTTCGTCTAGCCCCTCGATGAGTTTGGCCGGTGCAGTCTCGACGCCGGTGAGAAGGTCCATGACCTGGGCGGCGCGGAGCGGCGGATACACGAGGGTCTTCCAAAAGAGGAAGTTCCCGCGTGTGAGCTTTTGCGAGGGGGGGGGGGGTTCCCAGCGCGGCGATGAGGGCAGTCGTCGACGCCATTGCTCACGGTGGGGATCCGGGGTTTTTGGCTTTGATCTTTGGCTTTTGGTTTTGGGTTTTGGTGGTTTTTCAATCTAGGTTTTCTTGATCATCCGCGGCGGCTAGGTCATGGAGAGGCGATGCTCTGATACCATGTCAAACGGTAGGCGGAAACGATACCCCTTTCAGGGCTCGGGTTCGTGTTATATAGGTGAGGGCACAGCCCCCTCACGTGGCGTACAAGGGTTTGTACGTGTACGGTGGTGTACTACACCATACGTACACGTACAGGTACATTATGTTTAACAAGATAAAGTCACTTGATGTGAAGCAACCAACACAAAATGACAAAAACAGACCAAGGGCATAAGAACAGGACATTTCCACAGTAGATCTTCTCCACAATAGGTCATCTAAAGACAAATTGCACAAAGGAGTCCACAATGTGCATAGAAACCAAAAGCATAGCCTACAAGGCATCCGTGGCATGTACATACATTCGGTATATTTCTAGCAAGATCCTTAAGATTAAATAACAACTTTGATCATGAATTTGGAGCGTATAATTCTTAGCATAAAATTATGGATAAAATTTACAAACAGCACTGTTTATCAGACGAAAATTCAACAGAACACCCACAAAGTCTGATGGCTAACCTTATTCAATGTTATGTTATTAGAAAGTAAAATAAAAACTACAACTTTTTTTTTTGAAGAAACAACGGGGGGCGAACAGCCCACCTGAACATTTCATTCATTTTTTGTGAGTAAAAACATATGTACATTGGGGCCCCGCGGAAGGGGGAGAGTACAAGGGGGGGGCTCATAGAGGGTGGCGGCGCTACATTAATCCGGTGGGAGCAGGCTAGCACACCAAGCAAGTAAGGGGGAGACGTCCACACGTCGGGGGGCCCGAACGACCCAAAGCGTCAGGTGGTCGACGACCATGCGGAGCGTCCTTGAAAGGGGGACACGGTCGGCCTCGAAAACCATGCGGTTGCGAGTCTTCAAGACGACCCAAAGGAGGCACAGGAGCGTCGTATCGCGGCATGCATCTTGGAAGCGCGGGAGTTCGTCAGCGAGTGTTGCTAGAAGAGACGTAGCATCGGGAGCCGCAGCGGGGCAGAATTCAGGGGCAGTCTTCCCCCAGAAATCGAGCAGCCGGGGGCACTGGAAGAAGAGGTGGGTGATGTCTTCTGAGATGCCGGGGCAGAACGGGCAGTCACTTGTCGGAACAAAGCCGATGCGATGCAGGTGCGCGCGTGTCCTTGTCTTCCCATGCCGGAGGATCCAGAAGAACACCTGCACTTTTGGAGGCGCAAAGCAAGTCCAGTTTTCACCCTGGAGAGGCACCACGCACCCCGAGCTCTTAAGGGCGCGATACACCTCGGCAACCCGGAACTCGGGTGAGCTCCCAAGAGCAACCCATCGCTGATCCGCGCCATCGGAGTGGGGAAGGCGAGCAAGAAGGGACCGGACAAGCTCTAACTCTGACCTTCAATTTTGTTGCTATGATTTGTTGCATAGATTTAGTACTAAATTTAAACAGCACTGTTTGTCAGAAGAAATTTCAATAGCACACCGAAATAGTTTGATGGCTATCATTAATCAATGTTATGTAATTATTAGAAAGTAAATAATTGTGCGGACCTGGCCCAAAAGAGCTCAAGATATTACACAGCAAGTAAAGAGCCTAATGGCCTGCGTACACGAGGAGTATTCCTTGGTAAGGGTTTGATACTACTATTAGGTAATGCATATGAACAACTGACAATACATTTTATGTTCTCTAGGTAGGAACAATGTCAGAGACCATCTGCCTATAAGAATTAACAATATCAGACATCAACCAAACAGAGCTAGGTTCACCTAATTTAAGCATGGTTTGGCAGATCGAATTGAGCACCTGAGTTAGAAATAGTGGCTGCTGTTATGAACTAACATGACAAGTTTGGCAATTCGAAATGGAAGTTACATTTATAAGCTATCATGCAAAGATAAAGCAACTTGATGTCCGAAGGCAAAAGAATAGGACATTTTCACTTGATGTCCAAGGGCATAAGAATATGACATTTCTACAATACATCTTCTAAAGCCAAACTTACACAAAAGGAGGCCATCATGTGCATATAGGAACCAAAAGCATGGAAATGTATTTCCTGCAGATAAGCCACAAGGCATCGATGGCATGTACAAACATTTGGTTTATTTTTAGCAAGAATTATTACTACGAAATTTAAACAGCATTGTTTGTCAGACAAAAATTCAACAGGACACCCACATAGTCTGATGGCTAACTTCAATTAATGGTATGTTATTAGAAAGTAAAATATGTCACAACCTTGACCATGATTGTTGCTATAGTTTGTAGTACAGATTTAGTACTATGAAATGTATGAGGTTTTACCTTCACTCCCACTCGGCTGAAGTGGATGGCCTAGACCATAGGTGATCAATTGTACGCCAACTCGTACAGTTTCATCTGAAGGTCAGATAAATTCATCAGTTCCCATAGATACAAAAAATTGGTAGCTGGTTTCTTCGGACAGTGGAAGAATATAAGTAGATCAAATCTATTCTATTATGGATGCATATGAGATACCAGGTCCTAATGAACAAAAGAACATGAAGAGACACTAGTTTTTACCAAGGAGATCCGCCAGCAATTCCTTTGCTTCCTCAGCCGACCCTGCCCATTAATTGGAAGACATGGTTAACAACTACAGCAGATGTGTAGAAACTGGAAGACATGCTTATTCATATAAGATTTTTGTATGTCTAGAGGATATCATACCAATTCCTGGATCCATAAGGCACTGGCTGCAAAAAGCAGGGAATGTTCAAATGTCAGCAAAAAGCGGTGATAGCGGATTGATGAGAGGTCCGGCTAGTCAAGATGTACAATTACCTCTTCAAGGCCCTGGCGATAGCTTTTGGTCGTGCTGTTTGTTTGTTCTTCACGTAGCGCCTCCGACTCCGTATACTAGCAAAGATCAAATACAGGATGTCCAAAATTAAGTGACAATTACTACTACTGAAACCGGGAACCATGTGTACACACTGGACTGGATGGAGTAGCTCGGACAAGAAACTCCACAAGTAATTGGAAGTCTAAGTCTTAACATTTGCTGCCTCTATCGCGCAAAAAGCACCCTAAAATGTTTCACTTCACCATGTAGTCCCTCTCATTGGTTCGGATATGATGTGTTAGACCAATCTACAGTCTGGCATGCTCTCAGTCAGTTCATGAGCCAAAAAAAAAAATATTATCATGAAGAAATTTCATTCCATTGGGCAAAAAAAACTTTGTATCTTTATCAAGCTACGCAATCTGAATCAAGAAGCAAACGATGTTCTACCCGCAAATAAAACAAGCATAGGAATTCAGTTTGCCGGCCTTTAGTAGAAGCAAGACAGATTTTTCATGAGCAAAGAGAGCCGGGACAAAAACCATCCACTACATAACCATTGCTTGATAGCATATCAATGACCAAGATTATTCAGATCACTCAATTGTTTACATATTAGAATACTACATGTCTAGTTCCATGAATGGATCAATTTTCCGTGGATGGGAAAACTACACTATGGGTATGTATTTCCTAACTTGCGTTCATTTTTTTTTTTTTTTTTTTTTTGAAACGAGGCAAAAGGTTTGCCTTTTATATTGATATAGGAGAAGCAAACATGGAACGGCCTAGGCCAAAAATAAAAAAGATCACTGCTAGAAAACTAGCGCCCACGAGGGTCTAGTTCAACCTACTCCGTCCAATCTATCTGAAAGAAAAATCGTCATTTCTTAGACTTCGACCTCTTGAACCAACGTGTCAGAACGACAAGTCAAAGCAGTGGGATGGCGCGGGCTAGCAACCAGGAAGCTAATCAGATGGAGACGTCCAGCGCAACCAGTAAAGGGAAATCGCTGCCCTCATTTTTTTGGGCAACCATAGCTTTGGCTCCAAAATTTTCACAGTTAACGGAGTAAGCACAAAAAAATTGATATAGAGAATCTGGATCTGAGGAAATCTACAATATCCGGAGTCAAAATCAAGAAAATGGATCAAGATCAAGCGGAAATGAAGAAGGCATGAATTCCGATCTAGATCCCACGGAACGCGCAGGCCCGGCGGCAGTGGCGATGTGAGACCGCGCATTTTTGTTTCAAGGCGCTGTATCTCTCCCGGAAGCTGGCCTGGTAAGGAGATTGGCAAGGTGAAGGCGGCGTGCAGGGCAGGGGAGACACAGAGACGTACGAGGGGGTTGAGATAAAATGGGGCCGGATTGATTCAAAATGCTCACTGCATACTTTGGTGTTGAAGTGTGCAATGCGAGAGCAGTAATAAATCTCAACTTGAAATGACTATAATTTGTGCAAGGAAGGAAGTAGATCACGGACCCGGAAGCAATGGTAACTACATCGTGCGGCTTGATGCTGTTGGCCGGCAGCTTGATGCAGCGTCGCAGCTCTGGAGTAGAATAAACCAACCTTGAGACAACAAGAGATGCCCGGTGGCGCACTCTCTCCCAGTTCATGTTCGCCCTGCGTTCCGTCCGTACATATGTTTATGACTCGGCACGAATTAATCTGTATCACATTTTGAGATATACGTCCAGATGTTACCTGACTTGGTCGACGGCGAGTATAGACATGGAGATGGAGCGGAGCCTCAGTTGGGCGTGGCTGACGTCTCTGCCGTTGTCAAGTTGGAAGTAGTTCTTGGGCAGGGACGTATCCTCCACTCCGGCGACGGCGTTGGCGAAGCGGCGGTGCGTCTCGAGGAAGAGACGGAGGACCTTGGCGTGGAGGCTCCTCGGACGGGTTGACGCGGCCGGCGGCAGGTACCTTTCTAGGTATTCGACGGCATCTCCCCACCGGCCCCGCTTGACGAGGAAGCGCAGGTGGGACAGGCTCATGTGCGCGCGCGTCTTGTTCATGAACCTGCATGGATCGAGCGCGTTAGGAAAGAAGGGAGCCATTGTTACAACTTTGGAGAGAAGCGTACTCGTTGTAGGAGTCGTGGAAGCCTTGGTCCCGGAGGAACGCCATGAGGCGCCGGTGACGAAGCCGTGTCAGGACCGGATGCTCCGGTGGGCTGGAAAGCTTGAGGGCGGCCTCGCCGACGAAGGCGCTCATGTGATCCGCCGCCGGGCCCGAGCGCTTGTCGGCGGTCTCGCCAGAGAACACGACGGAAGCATCCATCACTGGTGATTGGGGTCGATGGGCGCGGTTTGGGCAGAGAGCAATTGGGGAAAAAATTTATAGCGAGAGCGGGGGATACGGGGCCCACACTCTCTCGTTTTCTCTCTCTTGCTCTTCTCTCTCTCGTTTTCTCTCTCTTGCTTTTACTCCTCGCCCGTTGGACTCGCCATCGCCCGAGTCTGCCATTTAGCGTAAGCATTGTCGTTCGTGGGCCAGCCCAATTGTGTTCCTTCGCGGGTCGCATTGCTTCGCTCGAGTGAAGGCTGAAGTGAAATACCAAACTAGCCTACGTCAGCCTAGTTAGCTGGCAGCCTGGCTCAGGTACGTTCCACTCAAAAAAACAAAAAACTCACGTATGTAAGGAGGCAGCAGTCAGGATCTAATCCTTTTTTTTCATTCTTTCTTTTATATATTTCTTTTCACACCTTTTTCTTTCTATTTTCCTTCTTCTTTTTTCTTTTTTCTTTTAAAATAGTACCTTTTTTGTTTTCATATGCATATATTTTTTCCTTTATTCACAAATTTGTTCTTCTAATTTTTAAATTTGGTTTCACATTTTCCCTTTCTTTTTTTATTTAATATATGTTCCATTCACTTTTTTTTAAAATATATTTTATTTTAACTTTTTCAGTGCCTTGTTTACACTTTTGTTCTCTCTAATGTATTTTGTCCATGATGTATCACTCTGTGTTTCTTTTAATTGGAAATATTTTTATTCCGAAAGTTGTGTTCCTATCTTTTTATTTCGAGTGTTTGTTTGTATGTCTATAAATATTTAGTTTGTGTTTCTATCTTTTTATGAAACTTTTCTCCTAAATTTGTTGCCCGAGTTTTTGTTCGTTATTTGTATTCCTATCTCCATAGAACTTTGTTCCTCTATATATTTCTTTGTTCCTATCTCCATTGAGTTTTTTGTTCCTAGCTTTGTTTCTCAATTTTGTTCCAAACATTTTTGTTCCTATATCAATGGAGTTTTTTTCCCTAGTTTTTGTTCCTACATCTATGGAATTGTGTTCCTCTCTCTATAGGGTTTTGTATTCATGTCTTTCTGAAACTTTTCTTCCTAACTTTTGTTACCCGAGTTTTTTTTCCTATCTCGACGGAACTTTGTTCCTCTATAGCCTTTTTGATTCCTATCTCCATTTAATTTTTTTCTAGCTTTGTTACTCTTTTTTTTTCCAAACATTTTTTTCCTATGTCAAAGGAGTTTTTTGTTCCTGATTTTTGTTCCTAGCTTATGTTCCTCTGTTCATGAAACTTTATTGCTCTCTCTACAGAGTTGTGTTCCTATTTTTTTGTGAAACTTTTGTTCCTAAATTTGTTTCCCAAGTTTTTATTCATAATTTGTATTCCTATCTCCATGGAATTTTGTTCCTCTATAGACTTTTCGGTTCCTATCTCCATTGAGTTTTTTCATACCTTTGTTCCTCAATTTTGTTCCAAGATTTTTTTTTCTATCTCAACGGAGCTTTTTTCTTCCGAGTTTTTGTTCCTATATCGATCAAACTTTGTTCCTCTCTCTCTATAGAGTTTTGTGTTCCTATCTTTCTGGAAATTTTATTCCTAACTTTTGGTGCCCTAGTTTTTTCCTGTCTCGATGGATCTTTGTTCTTCTATAGACTTTTTGGTTCTTATCTCCATTTAGGTTTGGTCCCTAGCTTTGTTACTCACTATTGTACCAAGAATTTGTGTTCCTATCTCAATTCTCAATGGAGCTTTGTGTTCCTACTTTTTGTTTCGAGATTTATTCCTATATCTATGGAACTTTGTTCCTCTGTCTATAGTGCTTGCGTTTTTATATTTTCTTGCCCGAGTTTTTGTTCCTAGTTTTTTTTCCTATCTCGATGCAACTTTGTTCCTCTATAGACTTTTGGTTCCTATCTCCATTGAGGTTTTTGTTTCTCAACTTTTGTTCCAATCAATTATGTTCCAATGTCAATGGAGGCTTTTGTTCCTACCTTTTGTTCCGAATGTTTGTTCCTATGCGCATGGAACTTTGTTCCGTGCTCTATAGAGTTTGTGTTTCTATTTTTGTGGAACTTTTGTTCCTAAATTTGTTACCCAAGTTTTTGTTCCTAGTTTTTGTTTCTATCTTCATGGAACTTTGTTCCTCTATACACTTTTTGGTTCCTATATCCATTGAGATTTTTTGTTCCTAGCTTTGTTCCTCATTTTTCCAATCATTTTTGTTTCTATGTTTATTTAGATTTTTGTTCCTATCTTCTATTCTGAGTGTTTGTTCCTATGTCCATGGAAATTTGTTCCTATGTCCATGGAACTTTGGTCCTATCTATGATGAGCTTTTGTTCCTTTCTCTATGGAGATTTTTTCATAGCTTTGTTCCTCGCTTTTGTTAAAAGACTTTTGTTCCTATGTACATGGATCTTTTTGTTCCTACCTTTTTGTTCTGAGTTTTTATTCCTATGTCAACGAAACTTTGTTACTCTCTCTATAGAGTTTATGTTCCTATCTTTATGGAGCTTTTTATTCCTAACTTTTGTTCCTATCTCTTTATAGCTTTTCGTTCCTAATTTAGTTCCTACCCGTCGACATTTTGTTCCTATGTCTATGGAACTTTGTTCCTATCTATGAGGAGATTTTGTTTCGAGGTTTTTTCTTACCTTTTGTTCCTTTCTCTATGGAGATTTTTTTATAGCTTTGTTCCTCACTTTTGTTGCAAGATTTTTGTTCCTATGTCCATGGATCTTTTTGTTCCTACGTTTTATTCTAAGTTTTTGTTCCTATATCCACGAAACTTTGTTACTCTCTTTATAGAAAAAAATGTAGGAACTTGTTCCTCTTTGTGACATGGTTTGTTCAACGAATGTTAATTTTTTGTTCCTCGTGCATTGAAATTTTATTCCTCTTTGTGACATGGTTTGTTCCACGGATATTAAATTTATGTGCCTCGTGCATTGTAATTTTGTTCCTCTTTGTGACATGGTGTGTTCCACGGATATTAAATTTTCATGCAACGAAATTTGGTTCCTCTTTGTGACATGGTTTGTTCCATGGATATTAAATTTTCGTGCAATGAAATTTTGTTCCTCTTTGTGACATGGTTCGTTCCACGGATATTAAATTTCTGTGCATTGAAATTTTGTTCCTCTTTGTGACATGGTTTGTTGCACAAATATTATTTTTTGTTCCAATTTGTGACATGGTTTGTTCCACGGATATTAAATTTTCGTCTATTGAAATTTTGTACCAAATAGTCGGGTCTTTTTCCTCTTCTACTTTTTATTTGTTTTTTATAGATCTAAAATTTGTTCATGTTGGTCTAAATTTTTCTCCGCTTCTACTCGTAATTTTGTTCCTCGTGTGCTAAATTTTATTCTACGTGACCCAATTTTTTGTTTTTTCAATACTTATGATTTGTTTTACTGCTTCAAAATTTTGGTCTAGTTTCGTGTTCCACTTGCAAATGGTCTTTCTTCCATGGATATTTTTTTTAAAAAAATCCTCTAGTCTATAGATTTTGCTAGAACTCTTTTTTTTCATGTTCTAAAACAAAACTTCACCTATTTTTTATTTTTTTAATCATGATTGGATCCACGTGGACAGCACAATACGTACTGTTCAAATTCAAGAAGACATTTCATGCATGCTAGTTTTGAGTTCTATGCCGTTCCTAGCCACTAGAGAACGTATTGAATCACGAGTATAATCAGCACTAGTAGTATTTATTTGATGCATCACCGGATCCCTCTATAGAACTAGCCAAGAAAACGTCACGGTTAAAGTATAGGACAGTAGCACATAATATTTTGATCGAATAGAGGAATGTGCTTTATCCAGTTGTACGTATACTGACAGCAGCCTGAGCAGCGGCATGTGCTTTTACCCAGTTGCATGCATCCACGCGCATCGTATGTGCACGCGTCTACGCCAACTTGCATCCACGTGCGTACGTGCATGTTGACATTGGCCGATCGGCGTACAATCTGCGTCTGTGTAGAGCGCATGTAACTCTTATTTTTTAGTCCCACCTTGTTACTTTGGTAAGTGATGTACTGGTTTAAATACCCACACTCCTTCATCGTGGATGTGCAAGCGGGGCGGGAATTCACTCCCCATCGCCCGAGCGACATGTGCTACCGTTTCACTAAAGAAATTTCACTTTTTTTGTGAAAACTACTTTCACTTTTTTTTTCTAGCTTTGTTCCAAGATTTTTATTTTTGTTTCATTGAAAATAATTTTGTTCCTAGTTCTTCCTTCATTTCGAAAGATTTGTTCCTTCTATTTGTGAAAAATAGTTCCACAATTTATTTTTGTTCCTAGCTTAGTTTCAAACTATTTATTTTTTTCCATTGGAAATTATTTTGTTCCTGTTTTATACCTAGTTGTTCCTTCGTACCGAAAGATTTGTTCCTTTTTTGTGAAAACTAGTTCCACAATTATTTTTGTTACTAGCTTTGTTCCAAGCTTTTTATTTTTGTTCCATCGAAAATAAATTTTTTCCTGATTTATACCTAATGGTTCCTTTGTTCAGATGATTTGTTCCTTCTATTAGTGGAAACTAGTTCCACAATTTTTTTCCTAACTTAGTTCCAAACTTTTTATTTTTGTTCCATTGGAAATAAGTTTTTTGGTGTTCTATACCTAGTTGTTCCTTCGTTCCGAAAGATGTGTTCCTTTTATTTGTGGAAACTAGTTTCACAAAAGAATTGTTCCTAGATTTTGTTCCAACTTTTTATTTTTGTCCCATTGGACATATTTTCCCCCTGTTTTATACCTAGTTGTTCCTCTGTACCTAAAGATTTGTTCCTTTTTTGTGAAAACTATTTCTAATTTTTTTTTTGTTCCTAGATTTGTTCCAAACTTTTTATTTTTGTTACATCGGAAATATTTTTGTTCCGATTTTATACTTATTTCTTTGTTCCGAAAGATTTTGTTCCTTTTATTTGTGGAAATTAATTCCACAATTTTTTGTTCCTAGCTTTGTTCCAGATTTTTATTTTTTGTTCCGTCGAAAATAATTGTGTTCCTCTTGTTCCACAATTTTTTTTTCTAGCTTTGTTCCAAGCCTTTTAATTTTGTTCATGTTTTGTACGTAGGTGTTCCTTCATTTCGAAAGATTTTTTTCCCTTTATTTTGTGAAAACTAGTTCCGCAATTTTTTGTCCCTATCTTTGTGGACGTCTGTGTTCCTAACCTTTTTTTTTCTTTGTTAACGTTTGTTCCTTTTTTTTTCCTATCTTTTGTTCCTATCTCTCTGTAGCTTTTTGATCGGAGATTTTGTTCTTACGTAACGTATTTTAGTGTATAGATACATCTATATTTTGACAAATCAACGATATCTAATTTGGAATGGAAGTAGTATATGGTTTCTTGAAGTTTGACTAAGTAGCGGTTTTGATGCTCTATTTTTCTTTCCTTTTACTATGGTGAGATTCTTAGTCTAAAAGCTATTGATTTTAGGGTGCCATTCTCATTTATATATTCACGTACATGCGTGTTAGTCAGTTTTTTTTTCCATCGTTGTAACACCAGTGTGCGTAACCAAGAATAAGCTACAGGAAAAAGGGGTGGAGCAAGCAGTAGTAGCAGCGCACGGTGCAAGCGGACCCCTATCAAAAAGCATACACTGGAGCAGCATCGTTCACGAGTACACATGTACGGATTTTAGTCCCACCTCGGTTATCCAGGAAGAGAATCACAAGCTTAAATAGTTGCCTGTCTCGCAACCCTGGCACGAGCACGTGAGCAACTACCGAGAGAACTGACAAAGCGACCCCACACAGTGTTGCTTGAGCGAATCGCTACAAGCCAATTTGCGCGAGCGATCGGCATGGCGAGCCCAAGATAAATTCCCTTGAGCGAAATGACAGCATGGGATCGCCCGAGCGAGAGGGAGGGGCACCCGGTTCCGAGGCTGAGATGGGCATCGTTTGCTGGATCGGTTGGGCCATTAATTTTCCAAATGCTGGAATTGAATTTAGATTAGGAATTCCAAATCTAAGATATAAAGAAAATTAATTTCAATTTCGAGAAGCGTCGAACAGACGAATGGCCGCACCCGGGTCAGTGGCGAGCAAGATTAAGAGCAACTCTAGCAGAACCCTTATAACGCGAACCGAAAAAACGCATTTCGGTTTGCGTTTTGCCTGTTTCTACGGGTTGCGGAGGGAGAGATGGTAGGAGAAGCCATATAAACTCAACTGAAAATTCTATTTTATTCAAACGCGACGAACTCACCGCAGGAACTCAGTGAAACATCTGCGTGCAAACTTTGGCATACATCAATATTTCATCGCCAACTATGGCACTACGGCGATCCTGCACAACTACGACGAGCCTAGCAACTACGGCGACCCCACTCCTCATCGGAGGTGAGGTCGATGCACACCTCGTCGAAGGGAGTCGGTCTTGGGGTTGGTGTAGCAGGAGCCTTGTAACCCGGTTGGTTCACATCTCTCTCTAGTGGCTTGTGGACCGGCCGAACCGACTTGCCAGCAGCCTCAACGACACCGGTCGCACTCTTCTCGGCTCCAGGAGCCGGACCGGTCATCATCACCTCTATGCTGCCCGCGGAGCAATCAATACACTATCCGCGGATGGCGAGAACGACATGAGGATCTTCGGCAACAAGCACCACCTCGGGGTACTCGTGGATGACCGTGGTGGCGACGTACACCAAGTGGGCACTGAAACCGATGATAGAGCCACATGCGGGCACGGGCCTACCAACTAAATCACCGGCGTTCTCGGTGACGAAGTCGAAGGAGCCGAATCTATGGACAAGGCCACAGACCACGCGCTCGCCTGAATGAAGTAGAGGTCCCGTCCGAAGAGAAACCCCAGCCAGCGCCGCTGCTGGCCCCACGGTGGGCGCCAACTATCTTGGCGAGGTAAAGACAGATGCCATGGGATGGCTTAAGTTTGGGGCCGATGGACACTATAGGTATCTGGAGAGGGATTGCACGCCTAGCCGGCGCGCTCACTACACTGCAAACACGAATCTACCCAGGTTCGGGGCCCTCGTGAGGAGGTAACACCCCTACTCATGCATGTCTGTCTATATCAGTGGTAACCGAGTACAATGTGTTCCTCAATTTCAAGGTGCTAGAGGAAGAAGAAGCACTATGTTGCTCTCTCTATGAGGAAACTAGCAGCAATTTTCTCTCTCGTGTGTCAACCCTCGCGTAGGAAGGGTGTTCCCACCTTATATATATACTGGTGGCCACCAACCGTACGTATAGGATTAGGTGAAAATACACTGTGTCGTAGCGTACGCTCCCTCACAGACACCGAAAGTCGTCTCCGTCGTGGCCACTGCCCTGTCCTATCCCCCTTGTCAGAGACAGGATGTGGCCTTGCCCAGATCCTGCACTACTCCAGTGTACGTATACACATCATCACGCCTAGTAAGTTGAACTTCACGGGTGTACTCTCCCTTAATCTTCGGGATTCCAACAGCTCTATTGACCTACCGTCGAGATGAACAGATCTTTGTCTACCCGGATTCTCCAAGTGCATCTCGGATAACCCGTGGGGACACTCGTATCTTCATTATTTCTCTTTGATCTCCTTACCGAGATAGATCCATCTCATTACCCCCCAACTCGGTACCCATATGGATCTCGGACAAGGGCATCTCGCTAAGCCGTATCTCGGTAAACATTATCTCTGATACCATTCTATGCCAACCTTGCCCCTACTCGGGGGTAGCCCCCTGACACCACTAGTCATAACTTCATCTTGCATCAAATGGATGTTAAAAGTGCTTTTCTAAATGTACCTCTAAATTAATTTGTATATGTTAAACAACCTCGGGGGTTCGAGGATCCCAACTATCCTAACCATGTCTACCTTCTCCATAAGGCTTTTTATGGCATCAAACAAGCCCCACATGCTTGGTATGATCACTTAAAGGAGTTCTTAGTAGATCGTGGTTTCGTACTTGGGGTAATTGACCCCACACTCTTTACCAAAAGTGTAGATGGACATTTCTTCGTATGCCGAGTATATGTTGATGGTATTATATTTGGATCATCTAATGTGAGTTTTGTGGACCAATTTGCCAAACTAATTACAAGTGAGTTCGAGATGTCTATGATGGGCGAATTGAAGTTCTTTGAGATCAAGAAATATTATGAAGGACTTTAATTTGTCAAGCAAAATATATTCATGAGATGAACAATGCCAAGCCACTAGCTTATCCAATGTCAACAACCGTGAATCTTACTATGGATCGCGAAGGTATACTGGTTGACTCAAACTTTATCGCTCTATCATTGGATATTTGCTTTATCTTTGTGCATCTAGACCGCATATTATGTTTAGTGTGGGTTTGTGTGCAAGATTTCAATCTAACCCCAAGGAAAGCCATATGATTGTGGTCAAAAGGATTCTCAAGTATTTGGTTGACACTCCTAAACATGGTCTTTGGTATCCATCAAACACAACCTTTGATCTTGTGGGATATTCGTATGTGGATTGGGGAGGTGACAAGGTGGATAGAAAATTAACCTCGGGTGCTTGCCAATTCCTTGGTAGGTCACTTGTGTGTTGGTCTTCCAAGAAGCAAAATTGTATTTCCACCTCCTCCACGGAAGCGGAGTATATTTCCGTCGCTAGTTGTTGCTCTCAACTCTTATGGATGAGGCAATGTCTTAAGGATTTTGGAATTGAGATTAAGACAATGCCTCTTTTATATGACAATGAGAGTGCTATAAAAATTGGTCACAACTCGGTACTTCCTGGCAAGACCAAGCATATTGAGATTCGGTGTCATTTCATTCAAGATCATGTGGCCAATGAAGATATCTCACTTTCCTATGTCAACCCCAAAGATCAACTCGCCGACATCCTCACAAAGCCTCTAGATGAGAAGAGATTCAAGCAATTGAGGAGTGAGCTCAATATCGTATGTGCAAGCAATTTTAGTTGGTTGAAATCTTGCATACACACCTCTATTAGACTCTTATTTGGTTCTTAGATGTATGCATAGACGTAGGAGGGTGTAGCTCAATCAATGAGTCAACACTACTCTTATAATGCATAAATAAACAAATCATGCATAATGGTCATTTCAAATGACATAATGTGCTTCAATGATGATTTTCGACAATACACCCAACATATATCTTCGCGGTGTCATATCGAGCATACTCATACATGGTGGCTAAGGCCGCCGCCAATATCAAAGATTTGAGTTTTGTTTGGTTTTTTTATTGATAAGACATTTGGTGTTCAACTCATATGCATATTCGCTCTTCTATTCCATAACACATCCAATGTTGCCCTTTGTTATTTTTGTGGTTTTATTATCTCCCGCATTGGATGAGTGAGGAAATCATCATACTAATGATTTGCTCCATTTGCCCAACATCATACTTCATACATCAATACCTTGCATTAACTACATGGTCAAACAACTTGTTAAAATTGGAACAAATTCTTGTATTCATGTTGTTAAATCTGGTAGTATGCTTAAAATGCCTATTTTTTTACTCAAAACAAAACATTCAAAATCCAAAAAAAAGTGAGGGATTTGTTTTCCAGAAAATTCGGCCTAAGGGACGGCGCTGTCAGTAGGGTACCCGACATGCACTCGCAGTATGCCCGGCCTAGGCAGGGGTCGGGGTCGGCCGGCTCGGTTAAGAGCCCGGCCTGGCCGGCTTCTCTGTGTCCCTTAAGTCACGAGTTGGGGGGGGGGTATTTTTAGAGCCATCTTCTTTCTCCCATCCCCCAAACTCGAAACCTCCACGGGTTACCAGCCCCAAGCTCCTCTCAACCCCCCTCCCTCTAGACTCGATCCCAACCCCCATAGTCCTCATATCTTCTACCCTAGCTTCAATATCCCCTCCTCCTCCAAACAGAATCTTCATTGGTGGGAATTTGGGGGAGATCCCTCTCATTGGTTGGAGACTCTCACGATGGCTTCCAATTCGGGTACTCATTCTTTTTTGTTGCACATTTGCCTCTTCTACTTCATCTTATTTAGGAATCTCATGTATTGTGGCACCTCATCAAACTCTAGGTTTCATATTGTTTAAGGGATCTCTTGTTTAGGGTTTCCACTAGTTTTAACTCATCCCTATGACCTATAAAATAACTCTAGTAATTTGTTTGCACCCCATGCTTTGCTATGTGTCTTCTTGCTCATACTATCCTTTTAATCACTTATTAATCCTAAACGATTAAATGTTAGGGATATACCTTTTTTGCACCATCTCTCTTGTGAGGACTACATTAATCATGTTTCCTACATTCCACATGTTCCTCTCCTAAATAATCTTGCAAACAAAACCTACATTTTCATTATGAACATGTACACTCATTATGCATATGCACATCATGTTCGTTATTTCTCAGGAAAGGGTCCCGTGGCTACCACCTATATTTGTAAGAGGTCAAAGAAGAGTGTCGCTGCCGCTTGTGGCTCTACTCCCACTCAACAGCAGGGGCCACCTCTTCCTGTCAATGAGGATGAGCTCGTCCATGATACCTTGGGGAATCTATGCTCAGTCGACTAGGAAAATGATCGCATGAAGTTCAACCCTTATGATTTTCCTCATCGTACGTGCCGTGACACTAGGTTTTATTGCAAGATGCATCAACAGGTTCATGAGTTTGTGGTCTGCACCTTGAAGAATGATCATGTGCCTCAACACTTCTTTGACCTTGATGTAGCTAGAGCATTGTGGCCAGAGGTAATGGAAGTCATGGACTACCATGAAATTACCAAGCTTATGACTTCTGACCGTCAGTTTTCTCCCAATTTGCTTCGGGAATTCCTTGCCACATTTCACTTTTCCAACAAGGATGTATGTGCCATGACTTGGATGAGCGGTGGTACTAAGTATCATGCTACTTTGGCTGAGTTTCGAGCTCTGTTTGGTATTGAGGAAGCAATTTACACACATTTCTCACATGTTTGGATTCATGGTGATGACCGTAGGATCATGAAGGCCAAACCTGGTCTTAACCACTGCTATCCCACTGCTGTTGGATCTCAACGCATTCCTAAAGTCGCCTTCTTCTTAGATTTTTGGTATGTGACTCACATTATTCTACGGAACACAACCCATGCCAAGTTTGGGGAAAAGGGGCTTGCTCGCCGGTGGATGATCAATCTTCTCTACCATATTGTGACTGCCAAAAATAACACAAGAAGTTGGATGTATTGGATTACATGTGGAACGAGCTGCAGATTATGGTTCATGTCAAAAAAGGTATCCATCTATGGATCTTACCTTCAAACCCTCATCAGCACAAAGATTCTTGCTCAGCTCATCAAAAACTATTCCATGATTGTTCCTACCATGCGCCCACTTCTCAGCGCCTCCCAGGACGCAGTTGCTCCTCCTCCACGCTCTAAACGAGCTCGTCCTACTCCTCATGTTGCGATGCCCCATGATGACTGATGGGGGGATAATAACCCGGTAGGCCAACTCCAAGGTGTAACCCGGCCCAAAGGACGCTGCGCAGGATCCGGCTAAGGATAAAGAAACTTCTGGAAGGCCCACAGTTTGTAGGCCTCGTGACCCGAATTGTGGGTTGCGGTAAGGAAAGCTAGGGTTTGTAAGCAGAGTTCGGATAGGACTCAAGCTGCGTCTTGGAGGGCAAGCCAGGGGGGGGGTACGGGTGCTTTATAAACCGGCCCCTAGGCTTAGTTTGGCAGAGATTCACGTCATAATCATATCATCAATTATCGAGTATCCCGTGTAATTCGAGAGTCGTGTTATTAACCTACGATTTGAGACTCGGCAAGTTGTTTGCCGGTTCCCAGATCGCTTATCATCATGTTCTCCTTCGAGCTAAACCCTCTCCCAAATACCTGTGTCGACTTGCCCCAAGATCAGTTACCCCTGGTAACATCTGCCGTGATTATCCCACGACAGTTGGCGCCCACCGTGGGGCCTGCGTCCAAAGGTGTTTACATCACGGGAGAAGCTCGGAAGGGCATGGAGAACCTCGTCGTCGGCGAGATCTACGACGGCCACGAAGGAGAGAAGATGGTGGACGATTCCAACTGGGGGCCAGAATCGGATCACCTCGAATCCGGATCTGTCGTGACAATCGGCCGGATCAGCGTCTTCATCGGTATGGTATGTACTTCTGGTTCGGTTCCTGACAATTTTGGATCTGATTCTGTGTCAGGGGAGGCTGCATACGCCCAATCAGATAGAGAAGAGTCAGTTGGAACAACAGGCCAGATAGAAGAACCCATCGCGCAGTGGGAACAGCCGGAGGAGCCGGTATGGACCCCGCGTGACCAGGACAATGGAAGAGATGATACTGAATCTATCCGGGACCTGCTGGAAGACCGGTACGAAGAAGATAACAGCGGAGAAGAACAGCATGAACTCACAACAAGCATGGTACGCCGAGTTGCGGTCTACACGGCTCCCGCAGCCAACCTCAATCAAGGGAACACGACCACGGCTCCAGTCGGGGCGGATCAGGCATTGGCACGGCGGCAGGATGCAGCTAACGGAAACCCGGTCCTGGCCCGGGTCGATGGGGAGTCGGCATCGGTAACTAGCCATGCAGCGGACGAGGAGTTGCATGCAAATAAGTTCGGATTCCTGGGAAGCCGGACACCAGGGGCGGGTCCTTCAAACCCGCGCCACCCGGCCTTGTTCGACAATAATCTGATCTTAGACCCCACGGTCCTTGCTACGGTTATCACTCCAGAAAATGCAGCTGAACGTGTTAGGGACCTGGATGTGGCCCGTCGTGCGCTGGAACAGCAAAGAAGGCAAGTAGAGGCAGAAAGGCAAGGGATGGCCACGCGGCAGCGTGAGCTGGATGCGCTGGAAACTCGGCTCCGGGAGGAAACATCTAGAGTGCATCAAAGGACTCAAACTAGGTTACCAGCGACGGGCGGAGTTGTTAATCCGACTAATTTATTTGTCACACCTCAGGAACAGCCGATACCGGTGGTGAACCAGGGAACCGCACCCCAACCGACGACAGCAGGGACACATCCGGCAAATGAGCGGGCCGGGTTACCCCCACCACAGACTAGAGTCATAACCGGCAACGATCTACCACCACCGCCACCATCACGGTTTCGCACACCAGCTGGTCACTACAATAATCCCATGGACAATGTGTATGCGGCAACACTCGCGTTAAATCAAATCCCTGTGGGAGAGTCACCCCACGCAGAAAAGACTCGGCAAGCCATCGATCTGTTGCACACTGCGGTGGCACAGCAAGCCAATTATCCGGATCATAGAAGCGGGATGCACGGTACGCCATACGTCAGTCAACAACAAGGGAATATCCAAACAAGTTCAGCACGGCGGAGGGAAGAGCAGCAGCAAATGCCGCCTCCTCCCCGCGTTCAGGCGGCATCAGCAGCACAGGCTGTTGTGGACAGCTCCAGGGCTCGGAGAGCCGGGGCCGGGTCTGCTGCACCTGGATTGCCTGTGGCACCACGCCCCGCCGCACCCCCGGCTGGATCGCACGTTTCCCGAGTAAGACCAGCCTCAACCATCCTCGCAGGACCCAAGTGTCTCTCGGACGACATCAGAGCTGAACCTTACCCGGAAAAATTCAAAGAGCCGGGAAAAGTAGTGAATTATGAACCGACCATGGATCCGGAAACATGGTTGAGCAGTTATGAGATGGCAATGTCAATTCGCAACGCGTCCGAGAATCTTCAAGCCAAGTTCATGTACTTGATGATGTCAGAAGGAGCATCAAAGTTATGGTTCACCAACCTGCCGGAAAAATCGATCAAGTCCTGGGAAGAACTGAAGACCGCGTTCGTCAAGCACTTTCATGGAACGTGCAGAAAGCTATTCACTATTGATGATTTGGAACGATGCGTTCAGAAGAAGGGAGAATCAGCGCGCAGTTGGGTGCGCCGGGTTATGGTGATACTTCACTCATCCACAGATATTCAGCCCAAAGATGCGCTACAAGCTATGGCAAAGACATGCAAGTATATTCCTTTAGTACAAAAGTTAACTCGCATGAAGTCCAGTAGGAATGCATCGGAGGTTACGATGGGAGAATTAATGGATGCGTGCAACAAACACGCCGCAACAGACACTACAGAAGAGGAAATTGATGACAAGAAAGCGAAAGCGAACACCAGTACTAGTGGAAGAGCCGGCAATGGATCGGTACCGAGTAATAACGGAAATAGCCAGAACAAGCGCCCATTTGAAGGAGGCTCCGAGTTTGTAGCTAATACTGAGGCCGGGTCTTCAAGACCCAGATTTGAAGGGAATTTTAATACCGGAAATCATAATGGAGGACATTATCAGGGACCTCCGAGGCCGAGCAACAGTTGGGACATATTTAGAATGGCATGCCCGAAGCACAGCAGGAATGGCAAGCCGGCTAATCACTCCTTGGAACAATGCGCCGACTTACAGGGATGGAAGAACGAAGAAGTAAACAGAGCCATGCGAGGTGAGGGTCGGGGAGGAGGCCCGGGTCCAGGGGAAATTTGGGCAACGGTCCGCCCCCAGCTGGTAACCCGGCGGCCGGAAATCCGGGCAATAGTCAAGGGGGAGCGGGAGGTTTCCAGGCTAACCCCAAACAATTGGGTCAATACCACGTGCATACTACGGGAGGCTCTAACAAGGATAAAAAGATACTAAAGCAGGCGGTTAACTCAGTTTCTTCTGCTATTCCGAGGTATTTGAGGTGGTCAGAACAGGAGGTAACATGGAGCCGGAGGGATCACCCGGATAGGGTGGATCACCCGGGAGTCTTAGCATTGGTAGTGGCACCACAGGTCAACGGGTATGAGCTGAAAAAAGTCTTGATGGATGGAGGAAGCAGCATCAATATCCTGTACTGGGAAACTTTTCTGCGCATGGGTCTAAAGAAATCTCAACTACAAAAAAGTACAACAGTTTTTCACGGGATAGTGCCGGGTCATTCAGCATGCCCTGAAGGAAAGATTGCATTGGAGGTAGACTTTGGGGAATCAAAGGACAATTATCGAGTTGAGTGGCTTACTTTTGAGGTGGTTAAGTTGCGCAGTCCTTATCACACATTGTTTGGAAGACCGGCTTATGCCAAATTCATGGCAAGACCGTGCTATGTGTATCTACAGTTGAAAATTCCAGGTCCTAAGAAGACCATTACTATACATGGAAATCGAGATATAGCGGCTGAGTGCGATGAAGGAGATGCAGCAATGGCCGAGCAAGCCTGTAGGAAAGAGGAACTTAGGCATTACCGATCTCAAGCGGACCTGGAGGAAAGGGCAACTTCAAAAAGGCCGAGCTCTGAGGAAGAAAAAGCAAAACCCAGGGCAGAGCAAGATGCTAAGATGGTGGCCTTCATCAGGAGCGATCCCTCCAAATTGTCCGGCATAGAAGAGGAAAGCACATCGCCGTCTACAGCTAGCAGCGCTGTGATAACGGCAAACCCGGATTGGCTAGCAAACTCGGTACTCGTCATGAAAGGATCTAACAAGTGGAGAATGTGCATCGGTCGCGCCAGCCCGGGACCGATTATCGAAAAGAACTAAACAGTGTAACGGGCAGCAGGTTTCAGACGCGCTCTTTTCCTACCCAGGGTACCTAAGGGGACTGGAAGGTTTTTAATGAGGCGGCTTGCTGACCCAAACTTTGTCCTATCAATAAAAAGAGATGGTTTTCAAGTATTATCATGGTCTTTGCTTCGATTGCAGGTAAGTGGTATTCATTATCATCAATACATCAGTATCATCAAAATACATTGCACATACATAGGTCTTCGGGAGCTGAACTGCTTAAGTAGTAGTCACAAACCCAGAGACCCGGCCTTGATGCCTATGAGTTAAGAGGGCCGATTACTCGCAAAAACGAGTATGGCTGCAATCTTATAACCGGACGAAGGAGCCAAATTTCTTGGTTATTCTTACTTAAGCTCGATGTGACTCGCACTAAAGTGGCATGATCTGTTCGCTTACGATTACAATCAACCACGCAGCCCAATGGGATTTGCTTGACCCTGTTTTTCGTATAGATGTAACAACATGGTATCCACGCGAAAGCCGGCTTACAGTACAAGATAATCAAAAGGGTCATCTAAACCACAAGTCTATGCAGAGTACAAGGCTAATAGCCGGAAACTCAACGAGTATCAAGCATGACTTCAGTATTTACGTGAACAGCTATTGGTTTTCGGCTTGGTAAAGAGCAATTTGTCATCTGAGAAAGGCCACACCCCCCTGACTCGTACTTTGGGTCATGGGGACTGGGGACTTCGAAACAGAAACAAACTGTTGAAGCTCGAAAGACCCTAGCTTCCGAGTCTTGGGGACTTAAATAAAAGTCCGCTTATCAGAACCCGCGATACTCGGAAAACCGAGTCTCGCAAAGGGAATCAAAAAAACAATCGGGTATCGAGAATAATCTTAAGAATAAGACAAGTGTCAATATTATCAAAAAGCCGGGAGAGGCGCAGAAGTATCACGAACTAAAAGTACGATACAAGTGACGGTACCATTATCAAGGGTGCACAGACGCACCATCAAAATTATACTAGTTTTAAACACAAAGTACCAGGTGTCGCGTTACTCGGCATCCTGGGAACGATCTTCCGGGTCTTGGTTCTGGATCTGCTCCTTAGCCTTTCCAGCAGCATTACCCGGACTTTCCGCGTCAGGACGGACAGGCGGAGGAACAGCTGGTGTGGAGGTAGACGGCCTTAATCCTAACTCGGCCTCCCTCTTAGCAGTTTCTTCTTTTCTCCTGGCCAGATCGGTCGCCCATTTTTCCAACATATCAAAGGGAGGGGGTGCCTCTGTCAATATGGTTTTGCCTTCAGCGTCGTATGAGCTCATGATTGTGTCCAGTTCCATCTTATCGGCCAAAGCGGTGGCCGAGTGGCGTACTGCGGACTGTATGGCCTTGAAGTCCTTGGGCGTAAACTTGGAACCATCAGCCTTGAATTCTGGAAACCCGGATATCACCTTTGCCGGGTCAAGCTTAGGAAAATAAGCTTTCGCCAGCGTAAAGGCCCGGGTCATACCGATCCGGCAGGACGAGCGCTTCCATATCTCAATCCACCCAGGCACCGTTGAGCAGGCTTGCATAAGGTTTTCTTCGCCCGGGTATACCTCGGAAGGCCATTTTACGGCGTCCAATATAAGCTTTGTGCCGACAAAAAAGGTCCGGAGCACAGTCTTTAATGTTTTAGTCTGGGCAATGGCGTCGTCCCCTGGAGTAGCGAGGTTCGCACCTACAGTTGAAACAAAAGGAAAGCGTATCAGTCATCCCGATTATCATACGATAAAAATAGAGGCAAGTAAGTTAATCAAAAACAAAAACTCACGTAGTAAGATGCGATAAGTATCCGCAATCTGGGTCGATAAGTTTTTCAGCGCGGATTGGGCAGTTTTGTACTTCTTCTTGTATCTGGAAACATCTTTTTTCAAAGTTTTCATCTCAGCCTCAAGGGTTTCTCTGCGTTTTACCTCAACAAGCAGGAGCTGTTCGGACTTGAGTAACACCTCGTCGGACCGAGTAATTTCTGCCTGCGAGGAACGGATGAAAGTGTAAGTCGGATATCATGACAAGCCGAGTATTGTATGAAGTGCCGAGCGCAACTTCAGCAAGTTATGCTCGGAACTTGGGGACTGGGTGTATTGTAAGGGATATCAAGTAATGTTACCTGATGCGCTGCGTCCATACGCTCTAAGACATTCCCCTCTGAGGCCTTCATGGCGAGGAGAGCACTCATCAGCTGGTTAAAATTATTGTTACCCGAGTTAGAAGACTCGGGGGCGTGGAAACTTGGAGAAGAAGGATTCTTCGTGACAGGAGACGGCACCCGGGTCATCCGAATGTCGGAGTCTGGCCCTCCTCCCGCGCTCAAAGCCGCATCTTTTTCCTTCCCGCTTGCGTGCGAGGCTATTGGATATCCGGCTTCTTGCCTAGCCGGGTTCGTTGGTGATGCTTGCTCATCACCAGCTGTGGTGAATGCATCATCAGTCGGTCTCTCCTCACCCCGGTCCTCGGCCTCCATGTTTTCCTGGTCGCTAACAACGACCGTGGCCCTATAGAAAGTGCAAAGGTGCAGTTAGCGTATAGTTATGAAAAAGGCGATAAAAGTTTGGCATAACATCGGGAAAAGAACTTTACCCGGGGTTCACTGCAAGGTCCGAAGGAAAGTCGCTGCTGGACCCGGAAGAAACTGAAGAATACCAAGCAAGGTGTGAAATTACTTTGTGAGGGAATGTTTGAGAAAGATTTTTGTGTATGGCGAATACCAGTATGCCGAGCCGGAGGCGATGAAATACTCGGATTAAGGGCCTCATTACCCGGGTAGTTCCGAGTCGCCCTACGTTTGGTCATGGGTGGCTCCTTCAGTTACGGCAAAAGGGGTGATGCCAGGGTTAGCTCATGAATGATATCATGGGAACGCAAGTTAAACACAGGGAAATGAAATAGAACCTGGAAGACGATGCCTTGGGATTTTCTTTTAGATCCGGCTTTAATTGCCGGTTCCGGTTCATCTTCATTGCTGGCGGACTCCACTTTGCCGTCTGTTTCTTCCTCCTCGTCCTGGTCTTCTTGTTCTGAAAGTTATCAGGGTTATAGTATGGAAATGAGAAGTAGGGTATGACGAATTCAAGGGAATTAAGCATGTACCTTCGTCCGAGTTAACGGCATCCCCTTCCTCCTCTGGATTTCCGGAGTTAGGAGGAGTATCAACCTTCCAGAAGTCATTGTCAGCCTGGAGTGAAGACACAAGAACAAGGGTTAATAGCTGTGTCAAGTGGAACGGATAAAATTGAACTCGTGGGAACCAGGTCCTTACCGCGGGGGCCGGGTTCTCGAGGGTGAAGGGCTCTAATCCGGCTATGTTCCGGATTACCTCGAGCTTCTCCGTCAGAAAGCCCTTGATTGTTTTGTTGGTATCGCTAGGAGCGAAATTGCTGGTAGAGTATCGAATCGGATCCGTGGTTTGCCCCGAGTACTCGCACATCAGTTTTGCGCGGATGGAATTGGGCTGGATACGGAAATTGACCCAAGTCTTCACCAGGTTAAGCCCGATGAGGCCTTGGGCCGATAGAATGGAGATTTTAGCCAATAAAGGCAGAATTTCCTCCCTATCCGAGTCAGGGGCAAAGGCGCTGAAAGTTTCAGAGATGTCGAGCTGACCCTCCGAGTAACCCGGCAATTTCTTTTCGCCGGGTGGGGAGGTATCCTGGCAGTAAAAGTATGAGAGCTGCCAGTGCTTGACGTGGGAATTGAGGGTGAGGAGGCATTAAAGAGTTCTTGCGGCGTTGGATAGAAACCCCGCCGCAAGCAAGAAGTGCACCGTCGCCGCTTTCGCGGCACGGTTTGCACTGGAAAAGTTCGACGAAGAGAGCCAAACTTGGCAGGGTGCACAAGTAAGACTCGGAGAGAACGATAAAATGAGTGATGTTTAGAACAGAGTTGGGTCCTATGTCGAAAATGCGAAGGCCATAATGGCTTAAAACGTCGCGGAAGAAAGGATGACCCGGAGGCCGGAAGCCCCGGGTCACATGTTCAACGAAACAAATTACCTCATTTTCTGCTGGAGTGGGCCGTGTTTCCTTACCCGGTACCCTCCAGTGGATAGTTTCCTGAGGGGGAAGAACCCCTAGCTCGACCGGTTCCTCTAACTTGGCCTTGGTGACGGAGGACCGCGCCCAGTTGGCGGATATGGAATTCGTGGTCTTGGCTTTAGCCGGCTGCTTTCCCTGTCTCTTGGGCGCCATGGGGTTAACCTGAGAAAGCGTCAAAGGAAAGGATGTGAGAAATGAAACTCGGAAATTGTCAGTTGACCGAGTATTGACAAGTAGTATCGAGTTAACCTGGAAGTTAAACATGATCCGGGTATTATTTTGCTAAGCGGGGTACGAATTGTTCGGGTGTCGCACATTATTACAAAAGTTGTAGAATTTTATGCATAGATAAGTGTTTTGGGAGAGTAAGCGGTTGCCCGTACATTTATTATGAGCAAATGAGCCGGAGAGGGAGGACCCTCCGGGTGATATGAACAAAGGCGGAAAATTTAAACGGCTCGAGCCTAGATTGGGAATCCCATTTCTAGATTTGTGGCAAAATTAATGATTACGAGTGGTAGGAGAGTGAGTTAAACTGTGTATCTTATCTATTGGGTGGGCTAGAGTAAATACTAGTGACCTAATTCGGCATGACCCGAGAAATCACGGGCGGCTCGATTCAGATCTAACCTAAGGGGAATCTAAGAAATTGCGAGGATAAATTAGGGGATGTAAAAGACTTACCGAAGGAGATCGGAGTGAAGCTTTGCGGAGGCAGATGGCGCAAGCTTGGTGCCCTTTCGCGATTTTTGGCGGGCAGATCGGAGGTTTGGCGGCGGATCTGGGTGGCGGAGTAGAACGCGTTGTGGCGGAGCGCAACCGGCAACGGATGTGCTCCGGTGATGCGCGCAAGGCTTCCGTGATGGTGCTCTGTGAGCTCGAGCTTGAAAGAAGGAAGGAAGAGGAATGGGGAAAATGAGCCATTGGAGTTAGGGTTACCTCTAAGGGCTTATTTATAACGGCCCGGGTGGAAAAACTCAGCCCAACGGGTGGAACCCGGAAATTACGGGGTAGCGGCTATCTATTTGAAATTTGCGAGATACACCTTAAGTGTGGGGCGAGGTATCTAGGCGAAAAAGAAAGGGAGATCTTCTCCTTGGTATTAGGGTTAATTATCGAGAAAAGTATAGAGTCTTGGCGTTTTTATTAAGGCTTAGACCTGGAAAGTTAAGAAAAGCATTTGGAGAAGAGCCGGGTTACTATATGGCCACCATGGAGTTAGGCCTAGCCATTTATCAAAGCACTTTAACCCTGGCCTCCATACACTTGTGCGTTTGATATCTTTGCAGGGAATAGCCAGCGCTTCGATGAGGAATCCATGAAGCCCGAGCTATTCTGGGGACTACTGATGGGGGGATAATAACCCGGTAGGCCAACTCCAAGGTGTAACCCGGCCCAAAGGACGCTGCGCAGGATCCGGCTAAGGATAAAGAAACTTCTGGAAGGCCCACAGTTTGTAGGCCTCGTGACCCGAATTGTGGGTTGCGGTAAGGAAAGCTAGGGTTTGTAAGCAGAGTTCGGATAGGACTCAAGCTGCGTCTTGGAGGGCAAGCCAGGGGGGGTACGGGTGCTTTATAAACCGGCCCCTAGGCTTAGTTTGGCAGAGATTCACGTCATAATCATATCATCAATTATCGAGTATCCCGTGTAATTCGAGAGTCGTGTTGTTAACCTACGATTTGAGACTCGGCGAGTTGTTTGCCAGGTTCCCAGATCGCTTATCATCATGTTCTCCTTCGAGCTAAACCCTCTCCCAAATACCTGTGTCGACTTGCCCCAAGATCAGTTACCCCTGGTAACATCTGCCGTGATTATCCCACGACAATGACTCCGAAGATGCTTCTCCGGTTCATGATCTCAAGGGTTCGCAGAAGTTTAGCATCAAACGGGCTCTAGAAAAGATGAACTGCTTCTTTGTGGATAAAAAAACAAAGACTTCCAGGCTTACCAAAAGGGCAAGGCCTACCGCCCTCACCATAGGTAGATCATGGAGCACCTGCATCTCCCACTGGGTCCTGTGAGTTCTGAAGAACTTGATGAGCATACATGGAAGTCCAAGCATACTTACTGTCTTGGAGATGATGCCACCTCACTTGGACCGTTTTGGCAAGCAAATCCCTCTCAGGCTAACTCGAGTCAGGCTCCACCACACCATGATGATGATGATGATGATGAGGGCGATGATGATCAAGATTATGAGGACTTCGTGGCCTGAGTTCTCCCTTTTTGGTGTCTTGATGCCAAGGGGGAAAGTTGTCCATTAGGGATCTTGCATTTGCATAGCATGCATCCATTTTTCATTTTTTTATCGACTCTGTTTTTCCTACCTAGTTGAAATCCTTATTTGGTTTATGGTTGTTACTCCTATTTGACTATCGTAAGACTATGTCGTTTTCGAAATATCTATTATATATTCAAGACTATGTCATTGTCGAAATATTCATATTATGGTCAAGACTATTATCCTTGAAATATTCATTCCTTGATGAAAAGTATGGTGAAATGATATCCTATCCTTGCATACATGATTAATTGTAGTGGATACATATCTTAACTCATTATTATGATAAAATGTCAATGGATCTAGTAGATAAATACCTAGATCTATAACGCCTAATTCTCTATCATGAAGCAATATTGGAAACCTATCTAGCTCTAGAAATTATCTTGGACTATAACATGTAGGGAGATCTAAATAGCCCCAATTATGTGTGCCCTCAGTATGACAACATAATTTATAATTATGGGCACACACATAGGGGGGTCTTATCTATATTCTTATTCCCTCACAAATGCTTCAATAAATACCTTTTTATCAAAATCTATATGTTGTCATCAAACATCAAAAAGGAGAAGACTGAAAGGACATTGTCCCTTAAAATTAGTTTTCATGTTTGATTACAACACTTGGAAGTATTTGACCATTGTGCTTAAGTGTTCTAGGAAACAAATGTTAAATATGCAAAGCTATAAGAGCACAAAAATGGAGAAAGGAAAACAAGTCAAAACACTTGTTTGTTGAAGAAAAGAATCAAAGAAAGAAGAAGGAGAAAGAAGAAATCGTGGGGGGGGGGGGTGATGAAGAAGGCAAAACTGCCTAGCCGGCCTGGCCAGGCTAGAGGCTGGGTGGCTCCGTTGGGTAGCCAGCCTAGGCCGGAATCCCCCTATGCAGGTCGGACGTCTTCCTAGCTGGCCTATTGGCCAGCCCGGGCCGGGCTAGAGGACGGGTGCCTTGGTTTGGTGGCCAGCCTAGCCGTCGGCCCAGGGCGGGCACTCCGCACCTCAGGCTGGGAACTCTGGCTAGCCCTCCTAGGTCGCACCAGGGTCTGGTCCTCTGCTCCTCAGGACGGGTCCCTCGGATAGCAAGCCTGCCTCCCAGCCGGCCAGGCCAGGCTCCAGGCCGGGATTCTTGGCAGCAAAAGAACCCCCCCCCCCCCCCAACGACCATTTCGCCCCCCTCACTATAAATAGGACTTGTCTCCTACCTTTTGAGTGGGTCAAATAAGCTCTCTCTCTCTCTCTCTCTCCACCATTGTTGACCATCTTCAAGATTCAAGGATCTCCCCAAAGACCCAACCAAAGCCATTGATCTCTTGGGATTTGGAGGAGAAGCACTAGATCTACAACTCCACCAAGTCGATTTGTCATCAACCCACTCATCTCTGTGGGATATTTTTGTTCTTAGTTCTTTGGATCCAAGAACCTTGTTGCTCCTAGCTCATCAGAGCTTGGAGCCTTGTTGTTGTTGTTTTCCCCGAAGCTCTCGTGCTTGTGGATCTTGCTTCCCGGAGTCTTGGTGGCTCCTAGGATTTGGTGAGGACCCTCCAAAGTTCTGGAGTGTGCCTCATCCTTGTAAAGGTTCTAGTTGTCAACCTCAACGGAAACATAGTGATTTGAGCCTCTCCACATCGGTGGAAGGACTCAAAGGATATACGGTATGCCATTTGAGGGCTACTCGATGTTCCATTTTGGTGGCACCGCACCGCTCCAACGGAGATTAGCTTCCATTGGGAAGTGAACTTCGGGATACATCTCCGCTTCATTTTGTTTGGTTATCCCTCAACTTACCTTTACTTGTTGCAACTATCTTAGTCATATATATACCTTGTTCTAGTTGTATTTTCTCAACATATAGGATTTTTCGCCTAGTTTCATAATCTAGACAATCTATATTTGAGCACTATCTTGTTAAATCGAAAAGGAAGTTAAAATTTGTAGTTAACCTATTCAACCCGCCCCCTCTAGTTAACCTCTCGATCTTTCACCCCTGCATGCCGGAAAATTCGGGAACACTCCAGACACAAACCGGTGAGGGTACAATGAGTGACACCAATGATCTTCTTCGCTGGGAAATCCTGAGTCCGGAGACTCCAGTCTGAGACCACGGAGACTCCGGCCTGGAAGAAACTCCAGCACCACCAGCACTTCAAATTCTCTTTTGTTCCTTCCTGAGAAACAAAGCCACCTTTATAAAACAATTAATAATGACCCCTAACACATCAACACACATTATAATACTAGTGTTGTTACAAACACACACAACAATATTTAGGAGGATTTGCGCTTTCACCCTTCCTCGAAGTTCTTTTTTATGAATGCTTTGTTTTAGCGATGTGGTGTTGTAGATGTTGTTGAGGGATTTGTGGCGCAATTTGAATTAGTAAAATCAGACCAACAACGACAAAGAAAAACAAGTTACAAAATCTGTCCATGAATCAAGCTGTAGGAATTTTTTGAGATTTTTGCCAATTTCGAAATTCCTTCAAAATCAAGAAAACATTGTGGACAAATTTGGAAAAGTGGCTGAATAGAAGGGTGGGAAATGGTCTTAACTAATAAATCCACAGATCAAATCTACTAAAAATTCAACAAATCGAGAGATCGGTCAAAATCATGTTTGAGGCTATTTTTCGTGTGGAAATTTTCGAATTTAAGTATGGGGAAGAAAAAAATTTGTCGAAAAGGGGGTATGGGGAGGTCAAATTCGTGGCAACCTAACTCAGATACAAGATGATGAGTGGTAAACCTATAGGTTGGCCCGATCTACACGAATGGACCAAGAACACGAACAACACGAGGGGGATTCGTGTGAAAACAAAGGTGTAACCGTATAACTCGTGCGAACTAGAGGATTCAAAAACTGGAAACTAAACCCGAGGCCGCCTCCGGCAATCAATCCACTTTGACCCACCTTGATTGGAACCACTTCAACCCTATGGCTGGTCCACCGCACCAATAAAGTCTCGAGGGTCAGTCAAGGAAGAATGGGAGAACACCAACTCAGTTTCAAGGGGAAAGGATGGCTATCCCGGAGTAACCTTGATTTGATCCAAATACAAGAGTAGATGGAGTAGCCTTGATTCATTCCTAGATACACATCTAAGGAGTAGCCTCACAAGAGGAACATAGGGGAAGCAAAGCTCAAATCTCAATTCATCTCAAACCTAGATCTGGTCCAAGTGGTGCCTATTTATAATCTAGGGAGTAGGTAGAGGGCTTATAAGGGGAATTATCCTATTTTCGCAGGTGCATGAAAACCAGTCTGGTAGGCCAGGCGGCTCTGGATGGGGGGCGGGCTACGGGCGTAGGAAGGCGGGCCTGAGCCAGGCAGCCGGCCGGGCGTCTCAGGCAGGCTGCCGTTCTGGGGGCGCAAGAGAGACGGCCTAGGACCGGCAACCAGGCTTCAAAAGGTGAACTCATTCCTCTTCGAGAACCCACTTCGTACGCCTTTGGATGGTATACTACTTGACACCCGCGTGCATTTCTAGGTATGACTCAACGCGTATCCGAAATCGATTTTTTTGCACCATCGATCAGTTCTCTGTGTTGTCTTTGAGTACTGAACACAATATTTCCTGTTACTTATTAAGATTAGTTCGTTGATTTCATTTTGTTCATACTGCTAGAAGTTATCTCCAAGTTTTATGTCTATCTTCCGATTTCTATTGCTAAAGCATTTCTACGATATATTAGTCAAATGATACTTTCTTGGTCCTCCAACCAATAAGAATATTGTATAATTAAGCAAAAACTTTGTCCATAGCATTAATAAGCATCACTACTATCCACCGTAAAGCACAATTTGGTAGTAAGTTGGATACTTTGACCATGCTTTATAAAATAAACTTTGTCTGCAACTTTTTGTTTTTACGATTTTTCAAATTCATAACCGGTTAAAAATACTTTTAAAAATACTCTAATCTTTAACCGTGCATAGTCGGGCGGACGGTATTTTCTTCAGGGGTTTTTTAACCTCTTACCGGAATGATGCAAATGATATGTTATTGGAAAGATACACAACTTTTTTGTTCACATTAATTTGCAAATGCTTTACAATTTAAGATTAATTTTGAATGTTCTAAAAGTGCAATACCGGTGTTTCGCGAAATGTGCTGAGATCTAGGAAATTTGATTCGCTGTGGAATGCACTATCTATCTAATGGAATTAGAGTCATATTACACCATATGGAGCTTTTTTAACCAACGTTTGAGGCATCTAGAGATCAAATCTTCAAAAATAGTAATGATTTATTTCCTCATGGAAAAACAGAGTACTGGACTTCTCTCGACACACGGACTGCAAGCCGAAATTCCGTGATTAGTGTTTAGTAAACAACAATAACTTTCTTATGGGTTGTTGGCTTTAGGTTAATAACCACTCAAAATGTTCAGGCTAAAAAGAGACATCTAGTGAATTTACCGGTTGACTGGCTCAAAAAATCGATTTCTAAGTGTGTGTTTTTTATCAAAGTTCCGTCAAACTTATTTTGCTTGTTTAAAAAATTATTTGCCAACCATTCAACCTCCGAGTCAGTGATTTTTTTTTGCTTCAGGAGCTATCTAGGAATTTTTTTTTAAAAAATGTACTTACGGATGTAACCATGTTTATTTCCCCCACAAAGATCCTGCAATTCGGTGTTTATTTAGTGTCCTGGTGCTACTGTTTATTTCCCGACAAAGATCCTGCAATTTTGGTGTTTATTGAGCATCCTAATGCTACTGTGTGTATTTGACAGAAAATAGGGTATCTAGACTTCCCTCAACACAAGAATACTTCCTAATGCTACTGTGTGTATTTGACAGAAAATAGGGTATCTAGACTTCCCTCAACACACGAATTCCCTTGCCGGTGTACACGTGTGCACTACCAGACGGGATTTCAACATTCTTGTTTACTAAAACAACAATAACTTTCTCATACAATATTTGTTTTAGCTCATCGACCACTTAAAATATTATAGCAGAGAAATTTTTGGAGAAAGTGGAATGACCTTACTTTTTATAGGCTCAAGAACAAAATGTTCTAATAGAAATACTGTCATGCTAAATGACGTTGTAGCAAGAAACACTGTATGAGAGAGCAGCTGAGCAGGGACACGGAAACTAGTACCAAGCAAACACATTGACTTAACAGCTTGCATAAATCTGATAAGTTTGTTATAGTGGCATAGGGGACACTAGTCCTTACACAAGGAGAAGTACTTTGGTAACAGAGTTGCATGATATCGAAACATTATGATAAGTCCCAGCAGACTTGCAAGCTTCAAGCTCAAGCAACAGGTAACATGATCAGCAGCAGCAGAAACGAACGCTCCAGCAGTAGATTTGTACTTCATGGACCGGCTCCGTCTGTCTCTTCACCCAGAAGATGCACCACCCAATTTGGCCTCGGCACAACCTGCCATACGACAAGTACTGCACCTGTTAATTACCATTATCCGAGACAGTACCTTACAACAGCATGCATAACACCAGAGGAAATTAAGCCTGTAATTTACTTTATATTAACCTCATATGTTGCAATGGATGGATTTTGCCAATACAATCTATGTATTTGTAAAAATAAACCTACCAATAATATTGTTACTAAACAAAATTTAGAACCAGTCAACAGACTGGTAATTCCACTCTACACCACATCGAGGACAACAATACTAAACCCGTTATCTTACCAGACTTGCTGCACCAAATGCCCCAGTTGACCGTTGCAGTTTTTTATCACGATCTTCCTCAACAATTGCCGGCTCCTCCCTTGATTTCCTTCTCCCAACTAAATCCTGGCGAGCAGTGTTGGTGTGACAACCTGCTTCAACCACATGCTTTTTTGTGCCTGCATGAGAATGAATATTAAGTATTATAATATATCATTTTCTCTAACAGTGAATATTTCAAGACCAAAGGTGAACATTTACTTTCATTAGTCCCTGACAAGATCCATGAATTTTTGTCAAGGGACCAATATAGTGTAAGAATGAATGCTTGCGGTATCCAAGCTTAGCAGTTCCAGGATGAAAATTTTCAGCAATGCAAGCATTCATTAATCTTATCGTCCATTAAGCTGATACAACTGCACAAGAGTATACCCCCGGTCTCTACATACAAGGACTCACAAAGAGTTCTCGGGCAGGGGGGACGTAAAACAAGCAAAAGAAGGAAATGATCTAACAAGTGCCAGATTAGGAAAATGATATCTAACATGTTATTTATACGATACATTTCCACGGTAATAAAAAATACAGCAGAAAGCGGCATGGCCAGTTATATAACTAACTGAAGGAAACTGTAAGCTGGAAGGTCACATACTACAATCAGGGAATGCATATGGATAATAGACAATACATTTTTCTAAGCAGTAAAAATTTCAGGGACCATCTGCCTCTAAGACTTAATAATATCATAGATCAACCAAACAGAGGTTCAACAACTTTACCTGCATTTGCCAATGTCCCGGAGGTTTTAGCTTCTCTGAAGGTTTCAAGCATGGTTTTGCAGAATTGATCACCTGCGGCGAGCTTGGCAGTTAGAAACAGCAGCTGCAGTTATGAACTACCATGACAAGTTTGGCTGTTCGAAACGGCAGTTACAGTTATAAGCTATCATGCAAAGATAAAGCCACTTGATGACAGAACAGACCAAGGGCATAAGAACAGGACATTTCCACAATACATCTTCTAAAGACAACTTACACAAAAGGAGGCCACAATGTGCATAGGAAGCAAAAGCATCGAAAAGTTTTACCAGCAGACAAGCCAGAAGGTATCCATGGCATGGACATACATTTGGTATATTTTTAGCAAGTGCCTTAAGATTATATCACAATTGTGATCATGAATTTCGAATACGCACAATTTTTAGAATAGAATTATTGCTATGAAATTTTAACAACACTGTTTGTCAGACGAAAATTCAACAGGACACCCACAGAGTCTGATTGCTAACCTTAATGAATGTTATGTTATTAGAAAGTAAAATATAAACCACAGCTTTTACCATGACTTTTTTGCTATAATTTGTACCACAGATTCAGTATCATGAAATTTAAACAGCATAATTTGTCACAAGAAAAATCATCAGAAAACCCACATAATTTGATGGCTGACCTTAATCAATGTTATTTAAGTTATTAGGAAGTAAATTTTGCGCAGATGTGGCAAAAAAAATGGAGATATTACACAGACAATTAAAATGACCTGCTTGGACAAGCATTATTCCTTGATAAAGGTTTGGTATGTAACTGAATTTGACTTTCCTACCAAAATTTACAAAGAAATATCATCTTTCAGTTTGACACTATTTGAGAGACCCCACTTTCTTATTGCAATTCAGTTCAATCGAGAGAATTATAATCCTATCTCGTAGGCGCTATGAAAATTTAACAGCATGCCTGCATAGTCTCGTGACTAACCTTAATCATTGGCTATGTGAGTTCTCAGAAAGTAAAATATTGTGTGGATGTGGCCCAAAAAGACTCGATAACTTAAAGCACCCACTGAAGAACCTAACGGCTGTTAGAAGAGCAGCATTTTTTCCGTAAAGTTTGAATTTGACTTCGATACCAAAAAATTCAATATCTGAACTTCACCAAGAATATCTTTTTTTGTACCCTTGAATAGTAAGTTAATACAATGGCAAAAAGGCAGAAATACATTTTGGAACCTGGGTGCATTACATATGCACCCGGTATTTAAAAACCAAATATTGAAATGTCGATTTCCCATGAAGCGACTTCTTAAACACATAGGATGTTGACATCTATGCTGTGAACATTTTTTTTACAAATTTTCTGACATATCAAAATAAAAATCCATTTTTAAATACCGGGTGCGTGTACCCGGGAGCCAAAAAGGTGCCCGCCCCCGGCAAAAAGGATATCTACCACTTATTTATAGGATGCATTTCCATATTGGTAACAAGACAGCAGAAAGCGCATGACCAGTTATAACTGAATGAAGGAAACTGTACGCTAGCAGATCACATAATACTATCAGGTAATGCAACAATACATTTGATGTTCTCTAAGAACAATATCGGGGATCATCTGTCAACTAACAATATCAGATATCAACCAAGCAGAGGTTCAACTAATTTACCTGCATTTGCCAATGTCCCGGAGGTTTTAGCTTCTGTGGAAGTACCAAACATGGGTTGGCAGAATTCAGCACCTGCGACGAGTTTTGTTGTTAGAAACAGAAGCTGCAGTTATGAACTATCATGCCAAGTTTGGCTGTTCGAAACGGCAGTTACAGTTATAAGCTATCATGCAAAGATAAAGTCACTTGATGTGAAGCAACCAACACAAAATGACAAAAACAGACCAAGGGCATAAGAACAGGGCATTTCCACAGTAGATCTTCTCCACAATAGGTCATCTAAAGACAAATTGCACAAAGGAGTCCACAATGTGCATAGAAACCAAAAGCATAGAAACGTAATACTGGCAGATAGCCTACAAGGCATCCGTGGCATGTACATACATTCGGTATATTTCTAGCAAGATCCTTAAGATTAAATAACAACTTTGATCATGAATTTTGGAGCGTATAATTCTTAGCATAAAATTATGGATAAAATTTATAAACAGCACTGTTTATCAGACGAAAATTCAACAGAACACCCACAAAGTCTGATGGCTAACCTTATTCAATGTTATGTTATTATAAAGTAAAATAAAAACTACAACTTTGACCTTCAATTTTGTTGCTATGATTTGTTGCATAGATTTAGTACTATGAAATTTAAACAGCACTGTTTGTCAGAAGAAATTTCAACAGCACACCCAAATAGTTTGATGGCTATCATTAATCAATGTTATGTAATTATTAGAAAGTAAATAATTGTGCGGACCTGGCCCAAAAGAGCTCAAGATATTACACGGCAAGTAAAGAGCCTAATGGCCTGCGTGCACGAGGAGTATTCCTTGGTAAGGGTTTGATACTACTATTAGGTAATGCATATGAACAACTGACAATACATTTTATGTTCTCTAGGTAGGAACAATGTCAGAGACCATCTGCCTCTAAGAATTAACAATATAAGACATCAACCAAACAGAGCTAGCTTCAACTAATTTAAGCATGGTTTGGCAGAATTGAGCACTTGAGTTAGAAATAGTGTCTGCTGTTATGAACTAACATGACAAGTTTGGCAATTCGAAATGGAAGTTACATTTATAAGCTATCATGCAAAGATAAAGCAACTTGATGTCCGAAGGCAAAAGAATAGGACATTTTCACTTGATGTCCGAGGGCATAAGAATATGACATTTATACAATACATCTTCTAAAGCCAAACTTACACAAAAGGAGGCCATCATGTGCATATAGGAACCAAAAGCATGGAAATGTATTTCCTGCAGATAAGCCACAAGGCATCCATGGCATGTACAAACATTTGGTTTATTTTTAGCAAGAATTATTACTACGAAATTTAAACAGCATTGTTTGACAGACAAAAATTCAACAGGACACCCACATAGTCTGATGGCTAACTTCAATCAATGGTATGTTATTAGAAAGTAAAATATGTCACAACCTTGACCATGATTGTTGCTATAGTTTGTAGTACAGATTTAGTACTATGAAATGTATGAGGTTTTACCTTCACTCCCACTCGGCTGAAGTGGATGACCTAGACCATAGGTGATCAATTGTACGCCAGCTCGTACAGTTTCATCTGAAGGTCAGACAAATTCATCAGTTCCCAAAGATACAAAAAAATTGGTAGCTGGTTTCTTCGGACAGTGGAAGAATATAAGTAGATCAGATCTATTCTATTCTGGATGCTTATGAGATACCAGGTCCTAATGAACAAAAGAACATGAAGAGACACTAGTTTTTACCAAGGAGATCCGCCAGCAATTCCTTTGCTTCCTCAGCCGACCCTGCCCATTAATTGGAAGACATGGTTAACAACTGCAGCAGATGTGTAGAAACTGGAAGACATGCTTATTCATATAAGATTTTTGTATGTCTAGAGGATATCATACCAATTCCTGGATCCATAAGGCACTGGCTGCAAAAAGCAGGGAATGTTCAAATGTCAGCAAAAAGCGGTGATAGCGGATTGATGAGAGGTCCGGCTAGTCAAGATGTACAATTACCTCTTCAAGGCCCTGGCGATAGCTTTTGGTCGTGCTGTTTGTTTGTTCTTCACGTAGCGCCTCCGACTCCGTATACTAGCAAAGATCAAATACAGGATGTCCAAAATTAAGTGACAATTACTACTACTGAAACCGAGAACCATGTGTACACACTGGACTGGATGGAGTAGCTCGGACAAGAAACTCCACAAGTAATTGGAAGTCTAAGTCTTAACATTTGCTGCCTCTATCGCGCAAAAAGCACCCTAAAATGTTTCACTTCACCATGTAGTCCCTCTCATTGGTTCGGATATGATGTGTTAGACCAATCTACAGTCTGGCATGCTCTCAGTCAGTTCATGAGCCAAAAAAAAAAAAATTATCATGAAGAAATTTCATTCCATTGGGCAAAAAAAACTTTGTATCTTTATCAAGCTACGCAATCTGAATCAAGAAGCAAACGATGTTCTACCCGCAAATAAAACAAGCATAGGAATTCAGTTTGCCGGCCTTTAGTAGAAGCAAGACAGATTTTTCATGAGCAAAGAGAGCCGGGACAAAAACCATCCACTACATAACCATTGCTTGATAGCATATCAATGACCAAGATTATTCAGATCACTCAATTGTTTACATATTAGAATACTACATGTCTAGTTCCATGAATGGATCAATTTTCCGTGGATGGGAAAACTACACTATGGGTATGTATTTCCTAACTTGCGTTCATTTTTTTTTTTTTTTTTTTTTGAAACGAGGCAAAAGGTTTGCCTTTTATATTGATATAGGAGAAGCAAACATGGAACGGCCTAGGCCAAAAATAAAAAAGATCACTGCTAGAAAACTAGCGCCCACGAGGGTCTAGTTCAACCTACTCCGTCCAATCTATCTGAAAGAAAAATCGTCATTTCTTAGACTTCGACCTCTTGAACCAACGTGTCAGAACGACAAGTCAAAGCAGTGGGATGGCGCGGGCTAGCAACCAGGAAGCTAATCAGATGGAGACGTCCAGCGCAACCAGTAAAGGGAAATCGCTGCCCTCATTTTTTTGGGCAACCATAGCTTTGGCTCCAAAATTTTCACAGTTAACGGAGTAAGCACAAAAAAATTGATATAGAGAATCTGGATCTGAGGAAATCTACAATATCCGGAGTCAAAATCAAGAAAATGGATCAAGATCAAGCGGAAATGAAGAAGGCATGAATTCCGATCTAGATCCCACGGAACGCGCAGGCCCGGCGGCAGTGGCGATGTGAGACCGCGCATTTTTGTTTCAAGGCGCTGTATCTCTCCCGGAAGCTGGCCTGGTAAGGAGATTGGCAAGGTGAAGGCGGCGTGCAGGGCAGGGGAGACACAGAGACGTACGAGGGGGTTGAGATAAAATGGGGCCGGATTGATTCAAAATGCTCACTGCATACTTTGGTGTTGAAGTGTGCAATGCGAGAGCAGTAATAAATCTCAACTTGAAATGACTATAATTTGTGCAAGGAAGGAAGTAGATCACGGACCCGGAAGCAATGGTAACTACATCGTGCGGCTTGATGCTGTTGGCCGGCAGCTTGATGCAGCGTCGCAGCTCTGGAGTAGAATAAACCAACCTTGAGACAACAAGAGATGCCCGGTGGCGCACTCTCTCCCAGTTCATGTTCGCCCTGCGTTCCGTCCGTACATATGTTTATGACTCGGCACGAATTAATCTGTATCACATTTTGAGATATACGTCCAGATGTTACCTGACTTGGTCGACGGCGAGTATAGACATGGAGATGGAGCGGAGCCTCAGTTGGGCGTGGCTGACGTCTCTGCCGTTGTCAAGTTGGAAGTAGTTCTTGGGCAGGGACGTATCCTCCACTCCGGCGACGGCGTTGGCGAAGCGGCGGTGCGTCTCGAGGAAGAGACGGAGGACCTTGGCGTGGAGGCTCCTCGGACGGGTTGACGCGGCCGGCGGCAGGTACCTTTCTAGGTATTCGACGGCATCTCCCCACCGGCCCCGCTTGACGAGGAAGCGCAGGTGGGACAGGCTCATGTGCGCGCGCGTCTTGTTCATGAACCTGCATGGATCGAGCGCGTTAGGAAAGAAGGGAGCCATTGTTACAACTTTGGAGAGAAGCGTACTCGTTGTAGGAGTCGTGGAAGCCTTGGTCCCGGAGGAACGCCATGAGGCGCCGGTGACGAAGCCGTGTCAGGACCGGATGCTCCGGTGGGCTGGAAAGCTTGAGGGCGGCCTCGCCGACGAAGGCGCTCATGTGATCCGCCGCCGGGCCCGAGCGCTTGTCGGCGGTCTCGCCAGAGAACACGACGGAAGCATCCATCACTGGTGATTGGGGTCGATGGGCGCGGTTTGGGCAGAGAGCAATTGGGGAAAAAAAATTATAGCGAGAGCGGGGGATACGGGCCCAGACTCTCTCTTGCTCTTCTCTCTCTCGTTTCTCTCTCTTGCTCTTCTCTCTCTCGTTTCCTCTCTCTTGCTCTTACTCCTCGGTCCTCGCCCGTTGGACTCTTGCTTTTTTCTTCTTCTCTGGTTTCCAGGCTGAGATGGGCATCGTTTGCTGGATCGGTTGGGCCATTAGATGGATGACGGAAAAGTTTTGGGCTCGGGCCACCCAGTTAATTTTCCTAATGCTCCGTTTCGATGTAGAAAGAACGGCATGGAATTGAATTTAGATTAGGAATTCCAAATCTAAGATAGAAAGAAAATTAATTTCAATTCCGAGAAGCGCCGAACAGACGAATGGCCGCACCCGGGTCAGTGGCGAGCAAGATTAAGAGCAACTCTAGCAGAGCCCTTATAACGCGAACCGAAAAAACGCATTTCAGTTTGCGTTTTGCATGTTTCTACGTGTTGCGGAGGGAGAGATGGTAGGAGAAGCCATATAAACTGAACTGAAAATTCGATTTTATTCAAACGCGACAAACTCACCGCAGGAACTCACTGAAACATCTGCGCGCAAACTTTGGCATACATCAAAATTTCATCGCCAACTATGGCACTACGGCGATCCTGCACAACTACGACGAGCCTAGCAACTACGGCGACTCCACTCCTCATCGGAGGTGAGGTCGATGCACACCTTGGCGTCGTCCTCGGCCACCTGATTCCAGTACGCCGTCCGCTCCATGTGCGTCGCGTCCGCGGCGAGGCCCGCCTGGAGGAGCTCCGTGTCCGCCCGGCGCAACTCCTCGAGTTGCTTCTCTTCCGCCGCCGTCTGGGCGCAGAGGAGCGCGACCATTGCGTCCACCTGTTCGTCGGGGACGAAGTCGTCCGACGCGACGGTGGAGGCGAAGGCCTACGGGTCGTACCCTCCGGAGGCTCCTCGCGGATGACGAGGGCGCCGCTGCTCGGGGGCACATCGAAGCGCGACCTCTGCCGCCGGTGGAGCTCCCTTCGCCACCGTTGTAGCCCCCGTCACCGCGCATTTGCCGGTCGTACTCCTCCACGGCGCTGTAGCGGAGCTTCTCCGGGATGGGCATCCTCGCACGGATGAACTTCCAGGAACCCCGCTTGCGGGTGCCGTCGGAACGGACGAGCCGTTTCCGCTCAGGGTCATCGCCGGCGCCGTGGTGGCCTCTCCCTGAACTGCCCGAGCTAGGGCTACGAGCCATTGTTGGTGGCGTTGCTTGATTTGTTGACGATGCGGTTTTATTGCTCGCCGGAGTTTGGTATTGGCTACGGCGATTTGTCGTCGGCGGAGGGGCTAGGTATTTGGTCACGGACCAAAAACGGCTCGCGATGCCGAATAAGCAGGGGCTGAGAGGGGGATTCGGGGAAGGGCGCTATCGTGTTTTCAGGTCGGGCCGTGTTTTCGGGCTTAGCCTCGAAGCTGAATGCAGCCCCTAAATGCGCCGGAATTTTTCAGTTCCGGCCCTTTTAGGGGTACTGCTAGAGTTGCTCTAACGGTGTTAACTCCATGTGCCATGTCAACGGCCAAAACAGCCTAGAAATTCTCCAAAGCCGTCCAAAATGAATAAAAACCAGTGGTATAGGGGGTGATTTATCTGGCACGGAGGACCTCGGGGTTCAAATCAGACCAAATATATGTTTAGGGGAATTTCTATCCCATATAAGCTAGGTTTCAGGCTGAAAATCATTTCCCAAAGTATGATGTAAATGTTTTATTGTCCACTTTCCGAGCCAAGTTACACGGTAGTAAAAAAATTCGTCTTTAAATATCGCTTACCTTTTCGGGGAAAGCTTAAATTCCATGCCCTAATTGCTTCACCAAATCATGAATCTACAGTAATGACCATGTGTATGAGTCACAGAAGTTAAACTAATGAGTTGAGCCATCATCATAGCTCAAATTCCCTCTCAAGCCACACAAAAAACCCACTGTGATCCATTTGCACTGAGAATTTATCAGGATCACCAGCTACATGCAAATAACAAATTTAATTATCAACCAAATTCAGTAATCCAACACAACCAAAATTCAGTAAACTACCGTGCCCGAAATTCAGTTAACACTTGCACTATTTACACCAAATTCAGTTAACCATCTATTCACTTCCAACTTAATGTATGCACAAATGTGCATATCATAATGTGTTATATCATAGTTACATTCATCCTTCAACTATCCATACACATTTGTTCAACAATTGACACCCACCAAATATTAAAACCCCATATTTTCATGATATGAACATGGTCAGGCCAAAACAAGCCGAAACAGGGCATGCTTCAAATCACTTGAAACCACATCTAAAACACAGCCTACTACATGCACATCATGGATCCGCAACCAAAACCTAGTCTACTCCTAAATCATGCGCATAACGACGCACAAATCGACGCATACAAGCATCAACTCGTCCACTCCACTTGACCCTTGTTCTTGCTTACTGGCCATGGGAATTGCATTGAAGCACCTGAAATCATGCGCCCATGGCGGCCCTGTGCGCGATTTCCCCTCTGATCGTGAGAACCCTACCTAGAACCCCACCCGTCCATGGCGGCCCTGTGCGCGGAGAAGAAGGAGGGAGGAGAGCGCGGAGAAGAAGGAGGGCATATCGTAATCGGGCGCCTCGTAACCGTCGTAGCGCATGACGGGCGCGTTCTCCGCCATCTTCGCGCCGCGGCGAGGTCGAGCGAACGGGCGTGGCGCCGCAGCGACGTCGAGCAGAACGCGCCCTAGCCAAAGTGGTGTCGAGCAGAACGGCAATGGGTTTTCATTAACTGTCCCAGGGGCTTTTTATTAATTATGCAACAAAACGAGCACCTATGCATTAAATTCACCTGGCCCTAACTCATCCGTGACAACTAGATCTTCTTTGGGGTTTTCTGCAAAATCACATCCTACGTGGCAGCTTATGTAGTTTTTTGCTCAACTAGACAAGTTCATGTATGCATTAGTGCACATTTGCAACTTTGTGTATGTATGTGTTAGTTCACAATTGAATAAA
This sequence comes from Alopecurus myosuroides, assembly GCA_028641055.1. Taxonomy (NCBI): domain Eukaryota; kingdom Viridiplantae; phylum Streptophyta; class Magnoliopsida; order Poales; family Poaceae; genus Alopecurus; species Alopecurus myosuroides. The sequence goes on along the minus strand of CM054059.1, from coordinate 112,335,111 downwards.
ACATAATTTGACATTTAAAAAATAAAATCAAATAAATAGAAATAAAATGGCTAATGATTTCTTAGAGCATGTCCAGTAGACTCCTTAAAAGCGGTCAAATCTGTAGAAAAAAATTAGTCATTTATAGTTTTGGTCGAAAAAAACGGCGCCTAGCAGATTCCACCCTTAATTTTTTTTGAAGGGAAGAGAAAGTGACCCTGCATGTGCAGTTTAGGAGACAGATTACTATCCACCGTAAAGCGGTCCAACCTCGTTCAAGCAAACACGCTCCTACAAAACTGGCCAGAATCCGGTTACAACTCGTCAGGAACTGTCGCTGATATGCCGAAATGTACCGCCGCCGGTCCCAAATCCTTGAGTCGGGCTGCCTCGTGCGCCGTGCGGTGAGTTCTGGTTTCCGTGCGCGGCAGAGCAGTTGAGCTAGCTACTCTTATTTAAAACCGAGCGAGAGGATTGCTTTTTTTTCATTGATATAGAACAAGTGAATTGACCAGTTTATAAGCAAAACTGCCCGAAAACTGGATACAACAACACAACACACCACACCGGCCCCGAGGCCACACACCACACAAGTCGACGACCTAACCACCCAAGCGGCCAAGGCCGACACCGCTACTCCTCAACGCAACAACGGAGGCGAAACCCGGAGCCGCCGCTCCGACATCCACGCTGGCCGCCCGACACCATGCACCTCAACGCGATGTCGCAGAGGCGAGATCGGAGCCGCCGCTCCGACATCCACGCGCGCCCCAGGGTGATATTATGCCAATTGCTACATGTTTTCTCCCTTCTTTATGTCATTTTTATCGATTTTTTGGACTAAACTATTGACAAGATGCCACAGAGTCAGTTCCCTATTTTCTGCTATTTTTAGTTTCATAAAAGTTGTTCTGGAAATATTCTCGGAATCGGAAATCTTGAAGCCCGGAAGTCCTATTTTCCCCGGAAGCATCAGAAGACTGAAGAGGAGTCGACGATGGGCAGCAGGGGGGGCACACCATAGGGTGGCGCGGCCCCCCTGGCTGTGCCAGCTATGGGTGTGGGGCCTCTCGGCCTCCACCGCCTTTGCCCTTTCGCCTATTTAAGCCCCCGGGATGGAAAACCCTAGGCACCTGATCAAAATCCCCGAAAAAGTTCCGCAGCCACCATCACCGTCAACCCCAGATCAGGGGGGTTCTGAAGCTGTTTCCGGCACCCTGCCGGAGAGGAGATCATCACCGAAGGCTTCTACATCACCATGCCTTCCTCCGGAGTGATGCGTGAGTAGTTCATCCTTGGACTACGGGTTCGTAGCTGTAGCTAGATGGTTGTCTTCTCCTCGTATGCCTCCATGTTTAGATCTCGTGAGCTGTCTACCATGATCGAGATTGATCTTATGTAATTCTCTATGCTGTGTTTGCTGGGATCCGATGAATATTGACCTGATGCCAAGTTGATTATAGTATTTATTTGCATATGCTATTTGTGATCTTGCATGCTTTTTGTTGCTAGTGGTTACTCTGGCCAAGTAGTTGCTAGTGACTCCAAGAGGGAGTATTTATGCTCGATAGTGGGTTCATGCCTCCTTGTTGCCTTGCTCGAGTGACAGAAACGTGAAGGAGGAGGATGTGCGGTTGCCATTAGGGAGAAAACATCGGTGAGAGTGCCCGCGTGCATAATCATTGTTTACATTACACACTTTGTTTAATGCAATTATATGTTGCTCTGCAACTTAATACCTGAGGGGGTTCGGATTATAACCTGAGGGTGGATTATTAGTCATAGATGCAGATGGATGTCGGTCTATGTATCTTGTTGTAATGCCCGCACTAAATACCATAGTAATCTTCATCTCATATTGTGCACTACGGTGCAAGCTCTATTTGTCAATTGCCCAGCTGTAATTTGTTCACCCAGCATGCTATCTTTTATGGAGAGACACAACTAGTGAAACTATGAACCCCGGTCCATTTTTCACACTGTGAACCAAACCACAACATTTTCCTGCTTTCTTTACTTACTGCAAGCATACACTTTTTCCACACTATACGTCTAATCTTTGTTTTCAGCAATATCAGTGAGATTGACAACCTCATTGTACCATTGGGGACAAGTATTTTGGTTGTGTTGTGTGGAGGTTCCACGTTGTTGCTGACACCGGTGAAGCGCCAACACCACCGTCAGTGGCATCAACCTTCCGAATGTCCTCTTTCTCTACTGGATTGATAACCCTGGTTCTTAACTAAGGGGAAAACTCCTACCTGTGTGCTCATCACACCCTCCTCTTGGGGTATCCCAACGAGTGCAAGATCTGCACCATCAAGGACTTTTTTTTGGCGCCGTTGCCGGGGAGAAGAAAGTCTTCTGGCAAGGGGAGTCTCTCACTCTCAATCTCTTTATTTTGTTTATTGTCTTGTTTTTATTTTTTGTTTTGTTTTGTTTCTCTATATTGAAAACACAAATAAATTAGTTTACTTTATAGCTGTTATTTATTTGCTTGCTTTTATTCTGCTAAAATGAGTTCCTCTCAGAATACTAAGTTGTGTGATTTCACTAGCACAAACAACAATGATTTTATTTGCATACCTATTGCTCCACCTGCTCCTACTGCTGCTTTCTATGAGATTAAACCTGCTTTATTAAATCTTGTGATGAAAGAACAATTTTCTGGCATTAGTACTTATGATGCTGTTGCCCACCTTAATAATTTTGTTGAACTACGTGAGATGCAAAAATATAAAGATATGGATGGAGATATTATTAAACTAAAATTATTTCCTTTCTCTTTGAGAGGAAGAGCTAAAGAATGGTTGCTATCTTTGCCTAGAAATAGTATTGATTCATGGACTAAGTGTAAAGATGCTTTCATTGGAAAATATTATCCTCCTGCTAAGATTATATCCCTAAGAAGTGACATAATGAATTTTAAACAATTTGATAATGAACATGTTGCTAAATCTTGGGAAAGAATGAAAACTATGGTGAATAATTGTTCCACTCATGGACTGACTACTTGGATGATTATACAAACCTTTTATGCAGGACTAAATTTCTCCTCAAGGAACCTATTGGATTCAGCTGCTGGAGGTACCTTTATGTCCATCACTTTGGGCAATGCAACAAAGCTTCTTGATGATATGATGATAAATTATTCAGAGTGGCACACTGAGAGAGCTCCACAAGGTAAGAAGGTAAATTCCGTTGAGGAAACCTCCTCTTTAAGTGAAAGGCTTGATGCTATTATGTCTATGATTGTTAATGGTAAAGCTCAAGTTGATCCAAATAATGTTCCTTTAGCCTCTTTGGTTGCTCAAGAAGAGCATGTCGATGTAAACTTTATTAGAAATAATAATTTTAACAACAATGCTTATAGAAATAATTTTGGTGGAAACAATTATAAGCCCTATCCTCCTAATAGTGGTAGTGGTTATTCTTATGGTAGATCTGTAATGCCTAGTGAGGAAAGGATTGTAGAAGTTGAAAAAGCAAATAAGAACTTTATGCAAATGCAATATGAAAAAAATAAGTTGTTTACTGAAACTATGTAAGAACAATCTTCTATATTGAGAACTATTAGCCAGCAAATTGGAAATTTGAATAGAGAAATCTCTGGTTTGGAAGGTAAAATTTCTAGTGCTGACATTAGTATTTCGGCCCTGTCAGAGGCACAATTTTCTTTGATAAATAAAATGGCTGCTAAAACTGAAACCATTGAAGATAATCCTTTTGCTGCAACCAATGCCATCCAAGTTCGAATTGATGATAATGTTAGGCTGATGGCTGAATTACGTGCTAGGTGGGAAAGAGAAGATGAATTGGCTAAAAAGAATAATATCGCTAGAGTTTGTACTATCACAACCACTAGTAAAACTGAAGCTCCAAGTGCTAGTAAACCTCCTACTATCAATGGTAAAGTAGTTGGTGTTAATAAAGTCCATACTCCTTTGGTGAAACGTGCTAAATTGCCTCAAACTGCTGAAATTGCTTCTGATAAAAGTGCTGAAGTTTTTAGAGATGTGGGAGATAATGGTTCCATTACTTTTGATGATAATAATATTGATTTTGATGATTGCAATATCTCTGAAGTTATTATGTTTCTACAAAACCTTGCTATAAGTCCCAATGCTAGTGCCATGGCCTTTACTAAACATATTACCAATGCTCTCATGAAAGTTAGGGAAGAAAAGTTAAAACTTGAGACATATATCCTAGAAAATTAGATGATGGTTGGGAGCCTATCATTAAGATAAAAGTAAATTATTTTGATTGCATTCTTTGTGTGATCTTGGTGCTAGTATCTCTGTTATGCCTCAAAAGCTCTATGATATTCTTGATTTACCACCGTTGGAACACTGTTATTTTGATGTTCATCTTGCTGATAATGCTAAGAAGAAACCTCTTGGTAGAATTGATGATGTCCTCATTATGGTTAATAATAACCTTGCCCCTGTTGATTTTGTTGTTATGAAAATTGAAGGCAATGCTTGTTGTCCTATTGTTTTGGGAAGCCCTTTTCTTAGAACTGTTGGTGCTATTATTGACATGAAAGAGGGGAGTATTAAATATAAACTTCCCCTCAAGAAAGGTTTGGAACACTTTCCTAGAAATAAGATGAAGATACCCTATGACTCTATTATTAGAGAAAAATATGATGTTTATGCTTCTTCACTTGAAAATACTTGAGTTTCCCTTTTTTATGCCTAGCTGAAAAGCGTTAAAGAAAAGCGCTACAGGGAGACAACCCGTTTTATTTCTCTGTTTTCATTCAGTTTTCCTTCGTTTTCTTTGGTGTGCTTTGCACCTGGGTGTTATCTATTTCCTTAGCAACCCTGCTGTATCTTTTCTTTTGAGATTTTGTTGATCCAAGTAAAGCCTCTAGTGGAAAGTTGACACTATATTTCGGATTTCTGAGCAGGAAACAGATTTCTGCTGTCCACTGTTAATTCCGTTAAAAATCACAGTAAATTCAAAATGAACTTAGGTTTTTTTTGATTAATCCTGAGTTATATACGCAACGTTTCTTAGAAGACCACTTTTTGATTTGAGCAACAGAAGATTTTTGAAAAAATCGATCTTTACCTGTTGTTCTATTTTGACAGATTTCTGCCAGTTATCGCATTTGCATCTTAATCTCTTTCTTTTGGTGTTCTTTTGAGAAAAAGAGTTTTAAAGAAGTTATGACAATAGCTAATGTGTTTTTGAGTGTTAGAATTGTGTTGAAACTTAACCATGTGAATTTATTATTTCAATTGCACTAACGTTGCTAATGAAGATTGTGACAATTTTGATGTGAAGGAAGTTTTCAAGGATCAAGAGAAGGGGATGATACGATGTGATCAAGAAGAGCAAAAGGCATAAGCTTGGGGATGCCCCGATGGTACATCCAAGAAAATTCCAAGAAGACTCAAGCGTCTAAGCTTGGGGATGCCCAAGGCATCCCCTTCTTCATCAACAAATTATCGGGTCACTTCTAGTGAAACTATATTTTTATTCGGTCGCATCTTATTTGCTTTACTTGGAGCGTATTTTATTTTTGTTTTCAGTTTGGTTTTGATTTTTCTTTCAGTTTTTTTTTACTTTCATAATAAGCTTGGTTGGACCCCAGCATTCTTTTATTGGAGAGTGACACGCTCCGCTTTTTCATGAGAATACGTTGTATTCTTAGTCTCTGTTTGACTGATGCATTTATTCAGCTCCTGTTTTGCATGCATATCTTATTAGATCTGTTAGTTTTAGTAGTATTATTTGAGTACTCTCATGTTTTCTTGCTGTATCATAAAGAGTATTTTTGTTAAAGCATGTTTTGTATGGTGCTTGTTGGGAGAAAGAAAACTGCTGCTTGAAGTAGAATTTATAAGGGTGTCTCCAATGTTTATGTCTAATAGATGCCATAAGCTGGGTCCCACAACATGTGCTATAGCAGTCTAAAAACCTCACAATGCTTAAGGTATAGTTGAACCTTAAGGTGGAGCCCACGTAGCAGAATATTTTGACCAATTGACAAATACAAACAGTGTAAAGTAGGTGAGAGCAATATTACTTTGCTTTATTTAATTTCTTATGGCAAGGCCATAGTGGTATGGGTGGGTCTTAAGATTTTTAGCTTAAGGTCTAGTGCCACAATGTATATGGGTGTGTCTTAAGACCACTTTTTTGCTTAAGGATACTCTTATTTCTACATTGGAGATGCCCTAATAGTACTAGTAGAAGCTTGTATAGACTGTGGCTAGAACTTTTTTTTGCCATGCTAAATGTTATTTTAGTTTTAAATCCTTGTGGTTATTAGACTCAAATATCTGAGAGTGTTTAATATGTATTGAAAGATTCATGAGTTGTTCTTGTCATAGTAAAGCATCAATATATGGTATTCTCTTTCGAATGATTTATTTGGTTGACTTGGCGCATGCTCACACCATGTTTATGACTACAAACTAGTCACGAATAGCCTCCATGACCACTTAGTTTTTGAACTTGTGACATTGCTTATGTTTTAATTAATGATGCTTATGTCGCTATGCATGATTATGGCTCTTATGCTCTCTTGATCTGTCGCTCCCAGTCTTTTGCTAGCCCCCACCTGTACTAAGTATGAGATCTACGCGTGCATCCAAACTCCCTTAAACCAAAGTTTTTCCCATTGTGTACACCATACCTACCTACATGTGGTATTTAACTGCCATTCCAAAGTAAATTGCTCATGTGTTACCTTTAAAACCTTCAAAATTACTCCTGCTTTATGTTCCTGTTTTTGCTCATGAGGACGTCAATAGAGAATCTTTATCTCACTTGTTGATTGGATTTCACACCCTGGACTAGTGGCTTCATCCGCTTATCCAAATGATAGAAGAGATGCCTGTGGGGTGCCCAGCCCCAAATTAATACAAACAAATTCTCTTCACTATTTTTGCCCGTGATTTATCAGTCAAAGCATAATTGTGTAAACAAAAGAGAAAGAGGGATGAAATTCTATACCAGTTGCGTCCTTCACCATGGGAGCTGCTCTTGTGAATCCAGTTGACTTGTGATGTACTGTATTTTCTGTTTACCATTCATTGACATTAGCATATATCTCCCAAAATATAGACACTCCTCCACGGTATGTGATTGTTGGCAGGCACCGAGGATTCGGTTAGCCATGGTTTGTAAAAGATGGATGGGAGGAGTGTCAAAATTTTAATAACTCTCTTTAATAAAATAAAAGCTCTAGCACATGAGTGATCCCTGCTTCCCTCTGCGAAGGGCCTTTCTTTTACTTTTATGTTGAGTCTCCATCTTCTAACTTTATGCACAGTTGAGAGAGTTTGCCATTCTGAGTTCTATGTGCATTTCTCCCATAAGCATCAATAATTACTTCTTGATGTGGTATCATTTGTTCTTAAATTATTCGTTCTAGTCTTCCTCTTGAACTTTGGAAGTGTCCTGGCATTTATGTTTTGCCCCACTCTTAAGGACTATCGAAATATCACTTTGCCATGCTTTCTCTATACCTGAAACAAACGTTTACCTTTCTTTGCATTATTATTCACGATCATTTATTTGAGTTACTCTTCGTGATCAAAAGTAATTGCTATGCTTTATTATTAAATTTTTATTTTTCATGCCTGTGTTTAAAGTTTTATGATCTCAGCGTGCATATGCTTTTACATTAGATTGATGAAGTTTATGTTAGTAGCATGTCACCTTAGAAATTATTGTTTTATCGTTTACCTACTCGAGGACGAGTAGGAACTAAGCTTGGGGATGCTTGATACATCATAAACATATCCCTAATTTCTGATGCTCCATGGTGATATTATGCCAATTGCTACATGTTTTCTTCCTTCTTTATGTCATTTTTATCGATTTTCCGGACTAACCTATTGACAAGATGCCACAGAGCCAGTTCCCTGTTTTCTGCTGTTTTTAGTTTTAGAAAAGTTGTTCTGGAAATATTCTCGGAATTGGAAAGTTCGAAGCCCGGAAGTCATATTTTCCCCGAAAGCATGCAGAAGACCAAAGAGGAGTCGAAGAGGGGCAGTAGGGGGCCACACCATAGGATGGCGCGGCCCCCTGGCCGCGCCAGCTATGGGTGTGCCCTCCCCCCCGGCCTCCACCGCTTTTGCCCTTTCTCCTATTTAAGCCCCCCGGATGGAAAAACCTAGGCACCTGATCAAAATCACGAAAAAGTTCCGCAGCCGCCGTCACCGTCAACCCCAGGTCAGGGGGGTCTGAAGCTGTTTCCGGCACCCTGCCGGAGAGGAGATCATCACCGGAGGCATCTACATCACCATGTCTGCCTCCGGAGTGATGCGTGAGTAGTTCACCCCTGGACTACGGTTTCGTAGCTGTAGCTAGATGGTTGTCTTCTCCTCATATGCCTCCATGTTTAGATCTCGCGAGATGCCTATCATGATCGAGATTAACCTTATGTAATTCTCTATGCTGTGTATGCTGGGATCCGATGAATATTGACCTTATGCCAAGTTGATTCTAGTCTTTATTTGCATATGCCATTTGTGATCTTGCATGCTTTCCGTTGCTAGTGGTTACTCTAGCCAAGTAGTTGTTGGTGACTCCAAGAGGGAATATTTATGCTCGATAGTGGGTTCATGCCTCCTTGTTACCTTGCTCGAGTGACAGAAACGTGAAGGGGGAGGATGTGATGTTGCCATTAGGGAGAAAACAGCGGTGAGAGTGCCTCCGTGCATAATCATTGTTTACATTACACACTTTGTTTAATGCAATTATCTGTTGGTTGCAACTTAATACCTAAGGGGGTTCGAATGATAACCTGAGGGTGAATTTGATGGAGGGATGATAACCCGGTAGGCCAACACCAAGGTGTAACTCGGCCCAATGGACGTTGCGCAAGATCCGGCTAAGGATAAAGGAGCTTCTGGAAGGCCCAAGTTCGTAGGCCTCGTAACCCGGATTGTGGGTTACGGTAAGGAAAGTTAGGGTTTTTTGTATGCGGTGTCCGGGTAGGGTTCAGGGTGCGCCTTGGAGGGCAAGCCAGGGGGTCCGGGTGCTTTATAAACCGGCCCCTCGGTCTAGTTTAGAGACTCAAGAGTTCTAGCAATATCGCCTGTTATCGAACATCCAGTGTAACACGAGAGTTGAGTTAATATATCGAGATCGGAGACTCGGCGACTTGATTGCCGGCTACCAGATCGAATATCATCATGCTTTCCTCCGAGCTAAACCCTCTCCCAAACGCCTGTGTCGTCTTGCCCCAAGATAAGTTACCCCCAGGTAACGTCTGCCGTGATTATCCCACGACAGTTGGCGCCCACCGTGGGGCCTGCGTCCAAAGGTGTTTACATCGCGGGAGAAGCTCGGAAGAACATGGAGAACCTAGTCATCGGCGAGATCTACACCAACCACGAAGGAGAAAAGATAGTGGACGATTCCAGCTGGGGGCCAGAGTCGGATCACCTCGGATCCGGATCTATCGTGACAATCGGCCAGATCAGCATCTTCATCGGTACGGTACGTACCTCTGGTTTAAAAGGACAATATCATGTGCATACTACAGGAACTTCTAAAAAGGACAAAAGGGTACTGAAGCAAGCGGTAAACTCGGTTTCCTCGCTGTTCCGGGATACCTGAGATGGTCAGAACAAGATGTAACATGGAGCAGAAGAGATCACCCAGAAAGAATAGAACACCCGGGAGTCTTAGCATGGTAGTCGCACCACAGGTCAATGGGTATGAGCTTAAAAAGGTCCTGATGGATGGTGGAAGTAGCATCAATATCTTGTATTGGGAAACTTTTCTACGCATGGGTCTCAAGGAGTCTCAGCTACAGAAAAGCTCAACAATTTTTCATGGGATAGTGCCGGGTCACTCAGCGTGCCCAGAGGGAAAAATCGCATTGGAGGTAGCTTTCGGAGAATCAAGAGATAATTATCGAGTTGAGTGGCTCACTTTCGAAGTGGTCAAACTGCGCAGTCCTTATCACGCGCTATTCGGAAGGCCGGCTTATGCTAAATTCTTGGCTAGGCCGTGTTATGTGTATTTACAGCTAAAAATCCCGGGTCCTAAGCAGACCATCACCATACATGGAAGCCGGGATATAGCGGCTGAATGCGATGAAGGAGATTCAGTAATGGCCGAGCAAGCTTGCAGAAAAGAGGAACTCAAGTATTACCGATCTCAAGTAGACCCGGATGACAGAACAGCATTGAAAAGGCCGAATACTGAAGACGAGAGAGCAAAATTCAAGGCAGCACGGGATACCAAGATGATAGATTTTGTTGAAGGTGATCCCACTAAGCAATTTACCATAGGGTCTAACTTGGACAGCGAGCAGGAGAAGGCACTTGTGGAGTTTATTCGTTCGAATGCAGACGTATTCGCCTGGACGCCTAGCGATATGCCGGGTATCCCTACAGAATTGGCAGAACACAGTTTGCACGTAGACCCCAAGTCCAGGCCCGTGAAGCAGGGCTTGAGGAAGATGAATGAGGAAAGAAGGAAAGCTATAGGAGAAGAAATTGCTCGGCTGCTGACAGCCGGCTTTATCATGGAAGTGTTTCACCCGGATTGGTTAGCAAATCCGGTTCTCGTGATGAAAAAGACCAATGAGTGGAGGATGTGCATTGATTTTACGAGTCTCAACAAGCATTGCCCAAAGGATCCGTTTGCACTACCAGGATAGATCAGATCATAGACGCAGTAGCTGGAAGTGACCTATTATGCTTTCTGGACGCATATTCTGGGTATCATCAGATTAAGCTCACGAGGGAGGATTGGGAGAAAACATCATTTATAACCCCTTTTGGGGCCTTTTGTTACAAAACCATGACATTTGGATTGAAGAACGCTGGCGCAACCTATCAGCGGTGCATTCAGAAGTGCTTCGAGGACCAAATTGGACGCAACGTCCACGCTTATGTGGACGATGTGGTTATCAAGACCAGGAAGGCGGAGACATTTATCGATGATCTAAAGGAGACGTTCAAAAACTTGAGGAGGTATCAGATGAAGCTTAACCCGACAAAATGCGTATTTGGAGTTCCAGCCGGGAAATTACTCGGCTTTATCGTTTCCGAGAGAGGAATTGAGGCAAACCCAGACAAAATCAAAGCTATCCAGAATCTGAAAAAGCCGGAAACTTTGAAGCATATTCAAAAGCTCACGGGCTGCATAGCAGCCTTGAGCCGGTTCATATCCAGACTCGGAGAAAAAGCAATACCCTTGTACCGGCTCTTGAGGAAGTCCGATAAATTCGTGTGGGATCAAGAGGCGGATGAAGCGTTCGAGGCACTAAAGAAGCAGTTATCCGAAGCACCAGTCCTAGCGGCCCCGGGTCCTAAAGAGCTCATGTTGCTATACGTAGCAGCTGGCCCCCGAGCCGTTAGTGTAGTAGTTGTTGTGGAGCGTAAAGAGGATGGGAAAGGTTACCCGGTCCAGAGACCGGTTTATTACGTCAGTGAGGTATTATCAGAGGCAAAGCAACGCTACCCGCATTGGCAAAAACTGGTTTTCGGGGTCTTTATGGCCAGCCGGAAATTGAAGCCGTATTTCCAGGAACACCCCATAACAGTGGTTAGTTCGATACCAATGTCGGATATCATCAGAAACTCGGATGCAACAGGAAGAATAGCCAAATGGGCGGTAGAGATGGGGGATTATCACATCAACTACGAGCCCAGGTCAGCAATCAAATCTCAGGCTTTGGTCGATTTCGTTAATGACTGGACACACACAGGCATGACCACCATAGCTCCAAACTCCGAGTCTTGGGTTATGCACTTCGATGGATCCAAGCAATACGAGGGATCAGGAGCTGGAGTGGTGCTAACATCACCCAAAGGAGACAAACTGAGTTACGTGCTACAGATTCACTTTGATTGTTCCAACAACGTGGCTGAGTACGAGGCCCTATTGCATGGCCTAAAGGTAGCCAAGGAGATGAACATTAAGAGGATACGATGCTTTGGAGATTCGGACCTTGTAGTACAGCAGGTGTCAGGAACTTGGGATAGAAAGGACGCAACCACAGCATACCGCAGAGAGGTTGATAGGGTCGCAGGATGCTTTTCAGGGTATGAGGTGGAGCACATAGACAGAAGAAAGAACGAGGCAGCAGATGCTCTCGCTAGGCTCGGCTCGCGCAGAGAGCCGGTTCCACCTAATGTTTTCCTGGACGAATTATGGCGACCATCAGTTAAAACTGAGTCTGAAGAAGAACTGGTAAATCAAGACCCGGATTTGGAGCTCGTGGCCACTGTACGCGCCGTTCCCGAGTGGACAGAACCGTTTTTGGCCTACCTATCACGAGGTGAGTTACCACAGCAGGAGGTGTTAGCAAGACAAATTTTGAGGCGAGCAAAGGGATATTCTATCATCAATGGGGAGTTATACAAGAGAAGTGCAGCAGGAGTCTTTTTGCGCTGCGTAGCACCAGAAGAGGGCCGACAGATTCTCAAGGAGATCCATGAAGGTGATTGTGGGCATCATGCATCCACAAGATCCCTTGTGGCCAAAGCTTATCGACATGGTTTTTTATGGCTTACGGCTCTAGCGGATGCGGAGCGCTTGGTGGCAAGATGTGACGGATGTCAAAGGTACGCTCGCCAAATACATGTGCCGGCTATGGAACTATGGACCATTCCGTTGACCTGGCCGTTTGCTGTCTGGGGTATGGATATGGTTGGCCCCTTTCACATGTCACCTTGCAAAAAGACACATCTTTTAGTGGATATTGATAAGTTTACCAAGTGGGTTGAGGTTATGCCAGTTACCAATTGTGAAGCAGTTACAGCAGTCAAGTTCCTGAAAAGAATTATCTATCGGTTTGGGTATCCCCACAGCATAATTACCGACAATGGAACCAACATGTCCCTTGGTGAGATGGGGAAGTTCTGTGGCAACAATGGAATCCGGCTTGACGTAGCGTCAGTGGCTCATCCACATGCCAATGGACAAGTGGAGAGGGCAACAGGAATTGCTTCGTGGACTAAAGCCACGACTGCGAGTCCCGTGCATCAGAGCTGCTGGTGCATGGGTTGAAGAACTACCTTCCGTGGTTTGGGGTATCAACACTACACCTAACATATCTACTCAGATGACACCGTTCTTCATGGTTTATGGTGCGGAAGCGGTGTTGCCAAGTGATATTATTCACGATTCACCTCGAGTATCAGCCTACGTCGAAGTGGAAAACGAGAAGACCCGGCAGGATGCTGTAGATATGTTAGAAGAACAAAGGGAGCAAGCCCTGGAAAGATCAGCCATATATCAGCAAGATTTGCGGAGGTATCATAGCCGGCGCGTGAAAACCCGGGTCTTCCAGGAAGGAGACCTGGTTCTGCGCTTGGTACAGTCAAACGAAGGAAAACACAAGTTATCACCACCGTGGGAAGGACCATTCATCATAAGTCAGAATCTGCACAACGGATCATATTACTTGATAGACGCAAGGGAAGAATCGGCTACAGTTAACGACACCGCTCATACCACTTCATCTATGCAAGAAAGAGACAGACCATGGAACGTGGCTCAGCTACGCCCCTACTATACTTAGTATAGGCTATATTGGCAAGTGGAATTGCACGACGTAACAGGCAGCAGGTTTCAGACGCACTCTTTTCCTATCTAGAGTACCCTTGGGGACTGGATGGGTTTTTAACGAGGCGGCTTGCTGACCTAATTTTCTCATATCAAATAAAGAGGTGGTTATTCGCATATTCTTCACTCTTAGTATGTTGCATATATTAAGGTCTTGGGGGCTGATTGCTCGAATAGCACAGTTACAAACTCAATGACCCGGCCTTGATGCCTATGAGTTATGGGGGCCGATTGCTCGCAAACGAGCACGGCTGCAATCTTATAACCGGACAAAGGAGCCAACTTTTCTTGACTTTTCTTACTTAAGCCCGATGTGACTCGCACTAAAGTGGCATGATTTGCTCGCTTACGATTACAATCAGCCATGAAGCCCAATGGGACTTGCCTGACCCTGTTCTCGTATAGATGTAACAACATGATATCCACGCGAAAGCCGGCTTATAGTACAAGATAGTCAAAAGGGTCATCCAAACCACAAGTTATGCAGAGTACAGGGCTAATAGCCGGAAACTCAACGTTTATGAAGCATAACTTCAATACCTATGTGAAACGGCTCTGGGTTTGGGCTTAGCAGCAAAAAACTTGTTCTCTTGGAAAGACCACACATCCCAGACTCGGCATTTTGGGTCTTGGGGACTGGGGATTTTGAAAAAGGAAAAGTTGCTTAGTTGCTAAAACTCAAAAAACCCAAACATCCGAGTCTTGGGGACTTGGGGACTTAGAGAACAGTCCGCTTGTCAAAATCCATGAAACTCGGAAACCGAGTCTCACAAAGGGAAGCATAAAGAAAGTCGGATATCAAGAACAAGTGGGCTCAAAGATGGATAAATGTAAAATCATCCCAACATTCAGAAGAGGCACAAGGTGTATCAAGAACTTAAAGTGCATTAGAAATTTGGGTACCAGCATCAAAGGTGCACAGGCGCATCATCAAGAAATAATTGTTTAAAACGGCCTATTGGCCGCTTGACGCATACGACACAGCATCAGGTAGCAGGTATCACTCGGTATTCTAGGCCGCGGCGTCCATCTTCTCCTTGCCCTTGTTGTTATTCTTGGTAGCAGCAGCGCCCGGATCAGCAGCAGTGCTGGCTCGCGGAGGAGGAGGGACGACTGGTGTGGAAGTAGCAGGCGCAGAATCGGCTTCAGCCTTCTTTTTTGCAGCTTCCTCCCTCAACTTGCCAGTTTCCTCCTTCCATCGGGCTAGCATATCGTACGGCTTGGGAAGATCCGACTTAACCGCTTCACCATCAGCACCATATGAAGGGAATGGAACTGAGCCCCAAGCTGTCAGCAATCACGCCTGCCGAGTAGCGGACTTCTTTCTGAATGGCCTTGAAATCTTTTGAGGAAAACTTGGACCCGTCCTGGTTGAATTCTGGAAACCCGATCATCAGCTTGGCCGGCTCAAGCTTAGGAAAGTAAGCCTTAGCCAGGGCAAGCCCCCGGGTTACCCCAACCCGGCAAGACGAACGCTTCCAATGCCAAATCCACTCGGGAATGGTGGAGCAGGCGTCCAGCATCCTTTTCAGGTCGACGTGCCCAACACCCGGCCACCGTATTTCTTGAAGGATCCATTTGGTTCCGGCACATAGCTGCTGGATAACGTTCTTGATGGTTTTCAGCTTTTGGCAATATCATCTTCGTCCGGCATCACTTCATCTGGACCTACAGAAAGAAATAAGAATATTATGCTAAGGAAACCCGGCTATTTATCAGAAGGATAACTCGGATTAGGAATATTATGCTAAGAATCATACCGATCAAAGCGCGATACGTATCAGCAATCTGAACAGAAAGATTCGTTAGATTATCTTCTGCTGCATGAGCCCGCTTCCTGTACTTCCTTGTGATCTTCCCACTCCTCCTGGCCTCAGCTTCGGCCGCCTCACGCAGAGCCATCTCCTTTCCAATGAGCTTGGTGGCCTTAGCCAATTTCTTCTCAGATTGGGTCACGAAAGCCTGAGTGGAGATACAGGGAAAGATTAGTTGGACATACTATGGAGTTCCAAGCAAATTATCAAAGAAATTCACTCGGAACTTGGGGACTAGATAAGGATACAAGCAATATTATTTGGGTTTACCTCGTGTTTCGCTATTAAAGCTTCCAAGATATTTTCTTCGTCAGCCCTCAAGGTGTGCAGGGCATCGAGCATCTGGGCAAATGTCATATCTTCGGGCCGGACACCGGAAGAGCCGGCAGCTTGGTCGCTTGACCGGTGAACTTTCCCCGGCTTTGGGGTCGAAACCCGGACCGTCTAGGTATCCGGGTTTGGAGAACCCATTCTCGTGTCCAGGACCTCAATTTCCTCGTCCACGGCTTCGGATGACTCTGGAGACCCGGCGGCTTGGTGAACTGGGTCGCCCAAGGGGCTTTGTTCCTCGCCGTCTTTAACCCCACCGCCAGTCGCGGCGTCTACATTATCAGCCGGCCCCTCCGTTCTCCGGTTATCCGTTCCCCGGTTATCTGTTTCCATGTTCTCCGGGTCACTAATAGTGACTTGAGCGCTAAGGAAAAAAGAGAAAAGTAGTTAGCAATGGTGGCTGAAGGTTATCAGGTGTATAAGGGTATCATGTAACAAAAACTTACCCGGCATTCACAACGTAATCTGGTGGAAGCTCACTGCTGGAAGCGGACGAAACCGTTACCGGAACCGACAGTGGGACTCGGAATTGCCCGGCCAGAGGATGGTTGGGAGAAGGATGGCGCTGAGGAGAATTGGAAGGACGAGGTAGAGGAGTACCGGCCCGGTGGATCGGAGAGGTGGAGATGCCCGGGTTAAGGGGACCCTCACCCGGAGAACTCTGAGTTACCCTGCGCTTGGCCGGAAGAGAATCCTTCAAGTATGACGAGTTCGATAATTGATGGTTA
Source organism: Alopecurus myosuroides (assembly GCA_028641055.1). NCBI lineage: Eukaryota > Viridiplantae > Streptophyta > Magnoliopsida > Poales > Poaceae > Alopecurus > Alopecurus myosuroides. Next base: position 112,318,706 of record CM054059.1, on the reverse strand, counting down.
AGTTGGCGCATGTTATCAAAGGAGTAGGGTTTTGAGGACATAGAGGAGAAAGGAACCTTGGACACTACCCCTCTGGCCTTCCTTTTGGTTCCGACTGCTAATTCTTGGTCGGACTCCGTAGCCTCCGGGTCATCCTCGTCCTTCTCATCTTCGTCCTCCAGCCCTGCAAGACGAGTATGTATCAATGGAAAAAGTTAGATGGGAGGAAAATGATACAAGTAAAGGTGACACAAGATCCGGGTAAATACCTTCGTCATCGTCAGCCGGCTCATCTTCTTCTTCCGGGTCTCTGGAAGAGGGGGAGGTTTCAACTCTCCAGAAAGCGTCATCAGCCTGAGACAAAGAGATGAAAGTAAGAGCTAGAAGCAGTATCAAGTCAAGGTGTGGAGATAAGCTTATGAGTATCAGAACTTACCGCTGGAGCCAGATTTTCCCGAGTGAACGGAGGTAACCCGGCAATGTTCTTTATCACATCCAACTTTTCCGTCAAGAAGCCCTTGATGGTTTTGTTGGTATCACCGGCTGCAAAGCTCTTGGTAGAATATCGGAGCGCGTCTGTGGTGTGCCCCGAGTACTCGCACATCAGTTTGGTGCGGATAGAGTTGGGTTGGATCCAGAAATCGACCCAAGTTTTCACTAAATTGAGCCCAAGAAGGCCCTGGGCTGAGAGGACGGCTATTCTAGCTAGCAAAGGTTGGATTGCCTCCCTGTCCGAGTCAGAGGAGAAAGCATTGAAAGTCTCAGAAATGTCAAGGAGGCCCTCTGAGTAACCCGGCAGTTTCTTCTCACCGGGTGGGGAGGTGTCGTGGCAGTATAAGAAGGATAGTTGCCAGTGTTTAACGTGGGAATTCAGATTAAGGGTTGGCATGGGTGAGTTCTTGCGGCGTTGGATGGATACCCCGCCGCAAGTGAGAAGTGCCCCGTCACCGCTTTCGCGGCACGGCTTGCACTGGAAAAGTTCAATGAAGAGAGCCAAACTTGGCGGAGTGCACAAGTATGACTCGGACAAAACAATGAAGTGAGTAATATTCAACATAGAGTTAGGCCCTATGTCAAATGTCCTGAGTCCATAGTGGCTTAGGACCTCACGAAAGAAAGGGTGACCCGGAGGACGGAATCCCCGGGTCACGTGCTCCATAAAACAGATTACCTCGCCCTCGGCGGGTGTAGGCCGGGTCTCGTCACCCGGCGCCCTCCAATGGATGTCCTTTTGAGAGGGGAGAACCCCCAACTCGGCCAGCTCTTCCAGCTTGGCCTTTGTGACTATGGATCGCCCCCAATTGGCGGATATGGATTGAGTTGTCTTCGTTTGGGCTGGCTGCTTCCCTTGCTTTTTGGGAGCCATGGGATCAACCTGTAAAGCACAAGACAAAGAGGTACAAGAAATGAGATTCGGAAATCATGAATTACCCGAGTATATGCACGCAGTATCGAGAAGATATGAATATTAAGAATTATCCGGGTATCATGCCACGGAGCGAAGATTACAAGTTATCCGGGTATCAAGTGTAATTATGGAAGCTATTAGTTACTTACGTATTGAAAAGTGTTTGAGGAAGACGGATGATTGCCCATGTATCTACTGCAAGCAAAAGAATCGGAAGAGAAGGATTTTCCGGGTATCAATGACATGCGCGGAAAATTGGGATGAAATGGATCTAGATTGGAAAACTTGTGGACGATTCTACGAAGAAATTGATGACTAATAATGATAGGAGAGTGGTGTGTGATCATTAATCAGGCTACTGGAGGAGTTAGCAAGCATCTGAGCAATTTAAACCGGCGCGACAAGAAAAATTTCCCGCGGGTTGACTTAGATCCAATCTAGAGTAAATCGAAAAATTGCGGGAGTGAATTAATGGATACAAGGAACTTACTGGATGAGATTGGAGCAGCGCGCGGAGGCGGAAGACAGCTTGGTCTGAATGTCTCTTCACGGCTCCCGGCGGGCAAGGTGAGGGCGTAGCGGCGGCGCGGGGTGGTTCGAGGACGAACACAGCCGGCGGCGGTCTTGCTCCGGCGACGAGCTTGGGATTCCCTTGGTGGTGTTGCGCGAGCGCGAGAGATGAGGAAGGAGAAGGGGTTGAAGTGAGCCGTTGGGATTAGGTTTACCCCTAAGTGCCTATTTATAAGGGTGCGGGCGGATAAACCTAGTTCAACGGGTGGGAGCCAGAAATTTCGGAATAACACCTATCTGTCCAGATTTTGTGGGATATACTTTAAAGTGCTGGACGAGATATCCGGATAGAAATAAGAAGGAGATCCTCTCTACAACATCAGGATCAATTATCGAGTCGAGTGAGTCGGATCTTTGACATTCTTATCAAGGCATTGACCCGGAAAGCTAAGCAAAAGACTTGGAGAAAGCCGAGTTACTATATGGCCACCATGGAGTTCGGCCTAGCTGTTTATCAAAGCAAGTTAACCCGGCCTCCATGAGTTTGTACGCTTGATAACTTTGCAGGGAATAGCGTGCGCTTCAAAGAGAACCTCGTGAAGCCCAAGCTATTCTGGGGACTACCGATGGAGGGATGATAACCCGGTAGGCCAACACCAAGGTGTAACTCGGCCCAATGGACGCTGCGCAAGATCCGGCTAAGGATAAAGGAGCTTCTGGAAGGCCCAAGTTCGTAGGCCTCGTAACCCGGATTGTGGGTTACGGTAAGGAAAGTTAGGGTTTTTTGTATGCGGTGTCCGGGTAGGGTTCATGGTGCGCCTTGGAGGGCAAGCCAGGGGGTCCGGGTGCTTTATAAACCGGCCCCTCGGTCTAGTTTAGAGACTCAAGAGTTCTAGCAATACCGCCTGGTATCGAACATCCAGTGTAACACGAGAGTTGAGTTAATATATCGAGATCGGAGACTCGGCGACTTGATTGCCGGCTACCAGATCGAATATCATCATGCTTTCCTCCGAGCTAAACCCTCTCCCAAACGCCTGTGTCGTCTTGCCCCAAGATAAGTTACCCCCGGTAACGTCTGCCGTGATTATCCCACGACAGAATTACTAGTCATAGATGCAGATGGATGTCGGTCTATATATCTTGTTGTAATGCCCACACTAAATACCATAGTAATCTTCATGTCATATTGTGCACTACGGTGCAACCTCTATTTGTCAATTTCCCAGCTGTAATTTGTTCACCCAACAAGCTATCTTTTATGGAGAGACGCCACTAGTGAAACTATGGACCCCGGTCCATTTTTCCACACTGTTAAACAAACCACAACATTTTTCTTGTTTCTTTACTTACTGCAAGCATACACTGTTTTCCACACTATACGTCTAATCTTTGTTTTCAGTAAGACCGGTGGGATTGACAACCTCACTGTACCATTGGGGTTGTGTTGTGTGCAGGTTCCACGTTGTTGCTGACACCGGTGAAGCGCCAGCACCACCGTAAGTGGCATCAACCTTCCGAATGTCCTCTTTCTCCTACTGGATTGATAGCCCTGGTTCTTAACTAAGGGGAAAACTCCTACCAATGTGCTCATCACACCCTCCTCTTGGGGTGTGCCAACGAGTGCAAGATCTGCACCGTCACGCACCACCTAGCAGGAAACGAGAAGATCGTCTCTGATGACCACCAAACATCCATGGGTCCCTCTGGCTGGCGAAACATCCAAGGCGAGGTCCCAAGGGGAATACGACGCCGAAGCATAGCCCTCACCCGAGCCACGAAGGATCTAGGGTTTCCTCCGAAAATTTCGACATAGGAGTGCGAGCTCCGCCGCGACGACGCCTTCAAGAAGGAAGTGGTGACAGGGCGTCACCGTCGCCTATCCTGGTCGACGACCAGGGCAAGGTTTTCAGCCAGTGAAGCAACACGAGCCGCCCGCCCTCCCACATGGGACTGGCCAGCCCACCTAAGAGCCCCGCACGCGGCCACCATCAGCCCCGCGCACCCGACAGTCTACGGCCACCAAACATAGCTAGGCGTCGGGGCTAGGTCCGTCTCGTGCTGAGCCACCTCCTAGCTCAGCTCTACTCAAAGGTAGAATAGATGGATCGGTCGCTTCTGTAGCTTGGATCAATCGGTTAGCTAGCTAGCTCAACTTTTGGTGCGTATATTTGATCGTCTAAAAGCATTTCAACAGGCGCGTCATACCGCCTCGTGCCAAATGTGTTTTCAGCTCCTGCTTAGCACCTTTGCAGCGCCGTGTTGGTGACAGAAATTTCAGTGGCACAAAACAACAACGCGCGATTGTGAAGGTTCACCATATGCACAAAAATAGAACGCGAGCAAGTCCGACACTTGCGCAAATCATTAAAATCAAAATTCAAGAATGCACGCTTAATCACGCTAAAGCGCGGGGCGCTGGCATCACGCCTCGACTAGGCCATATGCGCTCAGAAAAGTGCAAGGTGCGCCTAGGCGAGCACCTTTTTATTCTTTGCGCAATTAGTCGCGCTCCAGAGCGCAAAATGGTGAGGAAGGGGCAGCGGAAAAAGGAAGAAAAAGGGAGATGCGGGGCAGCGGGGAGAGAGGAAAGGCCCCAAACCGAACATGCGAGCTAGGTTTAGGTCGAGCTCCTCCTCCTTGCGCGCCAGGTCGCGCCGTCTCAAGATCTCCTCCTTGAGCCATCAGGTCGTGTTGGGCGACCTACCCTCCTCCCGAGCGCGCCTGGATCTCCTCCTTCTCCCTCCATCAGCCACCTTGAGTTCCTTCTCCTCGTCCGGCCGCCCTCCCACCACCTCTAGCTTCTTCTCCGCCTCGCGCCCCCGAGCAGGTGAGCATCTCTCTCTCGTATCCCCCCCTCAATCTTTCTAGTTTTTTTTGGTGTGTTGTTGCCTGCTAGGTCTGCTCTGCTTCCGCCGGGGCTAGTGCTCTGGTTCCGCTGGGGCTGATGCTCTGCTGCCGGGCTATGCACTATTGTTGATTTCTCTGTATATGTATGCTCTGAAGTCTGAATGATGTTATACATGTTGTATTCTTGTTTGCTATGTATGCTAGCTGCTCTTGCTAGTTCTAGTTGCTGCACCGTTCTCTAATTGTTGAAACTTGCTGATTGTTTGACTTGCCAAGTTGTGATGCTTGTTTTACTTGTGAAGTTGTGATGCTCTGAAACGTATTGATTTGTGTTGCTACGTCTAGTTTGTAGGAAAGGGGTATGTCATCATCAGAGAGCACCACAGCTGAAATAGAGTCAGACAGACCGGTGGCTCTTAAGCGGAAGTCCGGTGATGTAGGATGGAACTATGGGAAGCTTTGTGATATGCTCAACAAGGAAAAGGTTAAGTGTGACTTTTGTGGGCATATTAGCACCGGAGGAATTAATCGTTTCAAGTATCACACCACGGGCACCAACACCAGTGTTCTTGGATGTCAAAGAGCAACTCCAGAAGCTAAAGCAACATACAATAGAGCTCTTCAATAGTGTGAAGAAAGGAAGGAGGCAAAGTTGAAGCATGCGGCAGAGGTTAGGGCTGATGTGCAAGTCAAATGGGGTTCTTATGAAGGAAGCGGCATAGTTTGTGTAGGTAGCACAACATCGGACCCTAACAAATTAGGACCAATGGACAAGTTTGGGCGTCCTATTGATGGTAAATCAAGCAAAGCTGAAGCTTTGAGGCAGCTAAGTATGAATGAGGCACTATTGAAAGAGATAAGAGCTCAAGGCTCGCCCTATGTTGCTAGAAAGGTGTATTCGCATGGTAAATCCATACTCTCTCATTGCTTGCTATCACTTTGCTTGTGTGTGCATTGGTTGAATGTTTGATTGATGTTTTTGTTGCTTTGCTTCTAGGTATACCATTTAATGCTCTTGACAATGACGAGTTCATGCAAATGTTTTAGGCCATAGGTAAGTTTGGCCCCGGATATGAGCCTTCTTCTCAATATGATCTTAGGGAGAATTTGTTGAATGATGAATATGCAAGGACGAATAGTTTGCTAGATAATCGTGATAATGAAAAGATAAAGCTTGGATGCACCGTCATGGCCGATGCATGGATAGACATGAAGAGTAGGAGCATAATGAATTATTGCACCCATTGTGGTTGGGGAACAAGTTTTCTCAAATAAGTTGAAACATCAGATGTGCCACATACAAGTGAGCTCATCTTTGAGCTAGTGGACAAGGCAATTGAGGAGGTGGGGTGGAGTATGTGATGCAAGTGGTGATAGACAATGCTTCCAATAACATGGGAGCCAAGAAATTGTTGTTTGATAAGATGTCGCACCCGGACTTCTAGAGGATACTCGCAGTTCCGTTGAACAGTAGTGGATTGGATTACGGGGCTTACCGGCACCCGCATCTCTTACGAGTAGGCCAACACGCGTATGTGTGACAACCAACCCCTATCTGTTCATCGTGTACGTAAACCATCCCATAGAAATCAGGATACTACCATTGACGTACTTCATACCATACACACATGGTACGTCAACGGCGTTGAACAAAATGATAGCACAACAGATCTCTAAGACACAAATAAATAGAAATAAGTTGCAAATAGCTCTCACTAGAGCAGAGATAGCAAATACAATCATCCAGAGGACACATGTCCCAACATATCATCATTACATCTTAGCGGAAGCATTCAAAAGGTCTGAGTACAGACAAATCCAAATAGGCTTAAGAAGCCGGGAATGAAAGGAAAACGGAGCCCATCCACGTAGTCTCGGATCCTGCCCGGGTCCGCTATCTACTCGTCAGCAGCCTCGTCAAACTCCATGTAGTATCCGTCACGGGGATCCTCGTAAGCGTAGTCTGCGGAAACCACAGCCCCAAAGGGGTCAGTACAACAACGTACTGGCAAGCAAGACTCACAGTTCACCAAAGTGTAGCCCGTCAACACCAAGCACAGATGCTTTGGGTTCACCGGAAGAAAGGGGATACAAAAGATGCGGCAGCTGGCTGCACTAATCAACTACAGAACATGATACAACTTCCGGCTAACAGAAAGGGGATAAGATAGCGTATCGTAACCAACTATAACTAACCACCAATCAAACCCATCCTGGATCTCGCCCCTTATCCAAAGAAGCAATCCGAGGATAAACTCACACAGTTGGATTAAGGATGGATCAAGTTATTGTGGCAATAAGGCTATTACTAGTCAAGTTATCATTAGTTAGGTGTAAGTTGTTCTGAGTACTTGTTAGCCAGTACTTTCACCAAGTTAACCATAACCGCGGAAAATACGGCTTCTCGAGAAGATTTATCCCTGCAGGGGTGCACCAATTTGGCCGTACACGTAAGAATATCCCGCCAGACGGGAATCAAACCCACCAAGCGAGGCACTCTACACAACTCAACTCTTCTTCGCATCAAGCCCAAAGAACCCCGTGCAATTGAGCGCACGGCTAATCAAGCCCCACGAAGAAAAGGGGACCCTCATAGCACTCTAAGAACGTGTCTCCCTAAATGCCGACTACAAAAGTTTCCACCCTGGCATCGGGTTCGTACCTGCATATGCGTGCGGCAAATGGAAAACCCGAACTAAATGAGGCGATTTGGACGAGATGCGAATCAAATCAAATTGAGGGGGGCGCCCATACACGCTTCCCACATGCGGTTAGTGCGCTCATCATGGATCAGTAGACAAGACCCTTTCCTAATTAGGGTCGACACTAGCAGGCCTCAAAACCACGCCGGGCCTCCTGCCGGAGCCTTATCAGCAAATTATTATTACCTCAGAAATAACAGGTTGTTGTTTAACATCGAGCCCCAGAACATAATAGAAATATAGTAACAGAAAGTAACAGGTAACAGACTCGAGCAAAACAACCCTAAGCATGCTAGTAAGACACGGGCAACAAACAATGGGGTTATAGGTGTGGAGGTGAGGCTATATCAGGGTTAGGGATCACATGTGATAGGTTCGTAACAGAAGAAACGATACATAGGGCTAGCCAAATAGACAACGGAAAGTATCGGTAACCAATGTTGAAAGGAACACAGTGGTTCATGTGAGTGAATACTTGCCTGCAAACTCAGCAGCCTGGTACTGAGCTAGATCCTCAGAAGGGGTGCTGTAAGTATCGTCTGTCTCAACGTCGTCGTCTATTCGAGAAGAAGCAAACAAATAACGCAGAGAACAAACAATCAATAACATGGCATAGTGCACAATCATGGGATGATGCATGACCATTTAATTGATGCATAGAAATAAACTAGTTGAAATGGTAACATGTTTAAATGGACCCATATGCAATTTGGATTGCATATGGAAAAGGTCCATGAATCAAGGTGGAAAATAATTGATCTACAATTAATTACCGTGTGAGAATTGATTAACATGATGCATGCATGATGAAAACAAAAGAAAAACAACAATAGATGCAAGTAGGAATGAAGTTTACCAAGTGTGGAATTTTATTGATTAAGTTAAGAAAAGTTTGGTTCCTTAAAGGTGTCACACAAGCAATTGTTGTTTTCAGCAATTTAAATTGTCCAAAATAGATAACAAAGTTCATATTTGAAAAGAACATAAAATTTTAGGTGGATTACATGTTTCAATTATTGAAAAAAGAATTAGGATGAGTTAATTATGAACTAAACAAGATTAAACAAGTTTTAAATGAACTTAAAACAAGTTTGAATATTATTTGAATTTTATTTGTTCAAAACATAAATTCAAATTCATAGTTTAAAAGTTTATACTTTTCTAGTTTGAAAACATATTTTATAAGTTCAAAAATAACTTAATTTGAGCAAGTTATGAATTTAGCAAATTTAAATGATTTAAACAAGGTTTAAATTATTTAAGCAATTTTAATTATTCAAATCATGATACACAATTTATATTTGAAAAGATGGTTCAAAATAGCATGGAAAACATATTTTATTTGTGTTATTTGAATTTAGTATGAATTAGTTATGCAATTAATCAAATTTCAAATGAATTGTTTGAATTTGAAATTTGAATGCATTTGAATTATTCAAAACAGAATACAAATGTTATAAACAGGTAGAGAATTAAATTTGGTTCAACAAACATATTTTACTTTTATTATCTGGATTTGTAATTTAAAAGTTATTAGCAATTTAAATTCAGGGACCAAACTGTGAATAAAAAGGACTTAAATTGAAAAAGAAAAGGCTGAAAAGGTTTTCTACCTCGCAGTGGCTAGCCCTAGCCACTGACGAGGGGGCCCAGGGCTCTGTGGCCCGCGTGGATGCACGCGTGGAAGCACATGCCGCTGACGGGTGGACCCTGCCTGTCAGCTGCTCGCGCAAAATGTTGGATTAAACCGCGCGGGGCAGGGCTCGAACCTGCGCCCTCGCACTCGCGGGCGCAGCTTGCAACCACTGCGGTGCGTTCGCATCGTTGTCAGTATACGCTACGCAGACAGGATATAGTTCAGTTACGAAACTGAACTTTTAACTGACGAAAAATTTCTGAACTTTGACAGAACGGAGCGGTGGCCGGCGGCGATCACCGCGGCTGCTGTCGTGCTTGCTCGATGCTGTGGTGATGTGCGCGTGCAAGCGTTGCAGAGAGGAGGAAGGAGAGGGGTGAGGAGCAGGTGATCACCTCGAGGGGCAGAAGGGGAAACAGGCGCGGGGCAGAGGTGGTCGCCGGCGACTGCTGCGAGGATGGCGGCGGAGATCCAGGCCCCCTCGGGCTCAACGAGTTGTCGGAGGGCTCGAGGAAGGTACGGGGGCCTCGTTCCCGTTGCTACCCTGCACGGAGGCCCATCCTACCGGCGGCGATTCTCGTGGATTCAGAGAAGGGCTCGGTGGCGGTGAGCTTCAGAGGGAGGGAGAGGTGGCAGAGATGGAGGGAAAACGGCGGCGCGGTGGGTAGCGGAGGGGGTCTAGGGCTAGGCTAGCTCGGGGAGGCAGCGGTTAGGTTTATATAGGGGGTGCAGGGCGCTGCTGGCCGTCTGCTGCCGCTGCCGTCGACGTGGCGGTGGCGGATGGCGCGCCGTACAGGGAGAAGAAAGGCGAGGGGGGTGCGAAGGGGTACCAGGCCAAAGTTTTGGTGGGCTGGGCCTAACTGGCTGCACCACCCCTCTCTCCTTTTATTTTTATTTTTTTTGTTTCTCTTTTTTTTGCTGATTTAGAATAGGAAGAAAAAGAAAGATTTTTGGGTTAGGAAAAATTCTAGGAAAATTTGTGTTGACTAATTATTGTGTCAGCACCCATTTGACAACTTTTGTTTTCCATAAATTTCAAATATATTGTTGTTTGAAATTTGGTTGAATTTGAATGAATTTTGATTATTGATTGATTTATTGAAAACAAGAATTTAAATAGTTTGAACCTTATTGTTTAATTAGAAAAAAATGATTAGAATTGTTGTGTAATTATCATTAATTCCAAAAGGTTGATGTTTGTAAATTGCAATTGGATTTGAATTTTGAATGCAATTTGTATTAAATGGATTATTAAAGAACAAATAAATAGTTGAGCTTTTTATTTTTCATGGAAACAAATGGAAGTTTAATTTGAACCTTTTATTTGGAAAGTTGTAACATAACAAGTATGAACAAAGCATTTGAAATATTGTTTGAATTTCCATTGTGAAAACAAATAAAAACAGATGCAAACAAAAGGAAAACAAATGCAAACAAGGAATGAGTATGATGACATGATGCAAAACTTTAATAAAACAAGAAACAAACATTCTAGGGATGGTTTTTCATACTTGGGATGTTACATAAGAGGCCGAAGATCTTTTGGGGCTCTTGTGCAACTCACACTATCAATTCGATGCTCCAAGGAATTGGCAATATCATAAGATTTAAGTTAACTATTGATCAAGCAAAGAACCTCACCGTATTCATCTATGCGCATCACAAGGCTTTTGCATTGATGGGAATGGCAACAAGAAGGAGAGATATCATAAGGACGGGGGTGACTAGATTCGCTTCGGCTTTTCTTACTTTATAATGTTTGTTGGAGAAGAAAGATGCTCTAAGGAGTATGGTTGTGGAAAGGGCTTGGGAAGATATGAGCCATGTGAAGACAAAGAAAGGCAAGGATGCAACGACAACGTTATTGGATGGTACCTTTTGGAAAGGTGTGCTCCTTTGCACAAAAGTGTTTGAGCCCTTGGTGCGGGTTCTTCTTTTGGTTGATGGGGATATTAAGCCATGGCTTGGCTGTATGGAGAGTTGGAGCAAGCAGAGATGAATATGAAGGATGCATTTGGTTGCTTGGAGAGGAACTACAAAGAAACTATGTCCATTGTTGATAAGAAGATGAAAGGAAGGCTTGATTCTCCACTTCACATGACTGCATATGTATTGAATCCAGACTACAGTTATGCGGGTAGCTCCATCTTTAATACTGCAAATGAAGGTTTCATCCTATGTGCTGAACAATATTATGCAGATGATTATTAGACTTGCAACTTAGTTGTGAATGAGTAATTTTTGAAATTTGAAAACAAAGAAGGGGCATTTTGGAAAAAGCTTGCAACATCATCTCAAAGCAAAGGCTTCAACCCAGGTTTTCTCCTTCTTCCTTGTTGATTTCGAGCTGCTGTTGCAAGCTGATGCTGATGCTAGCTGATGCTAACTGCTAGCTTTTAATATTTGTTTTCAAAATTTTAGTTGGTTGGTGGAAGCTTTATGGAGGAGAAACGCCCAATTTGCAAAAGATGGCTATGATGATCCTCTCTTTGACCTCTAGCTCTTCCGCTTGTGAAAGAAACTGCGATGCATTTGAATCGGTTACATTCTAATCTCTATTTCTTATCAACTCTAGTAATTTCTATTTGGCTCATCTTCTTTTATGTGATGTTTAATATGTAGATACATACCAAGAGGAGAAATAGGCTCACGACCAAACGATGCAACAATTTGGTCTTCATAAGATTCAATAATTGAATGGTGTCTAGGAAACAAAAGCTCCTAGAGAAGAAGAAATGGGATGTTCTCATAAGCATTGATACGTCTCCAACGTATCTATAATTTCTGATGTTCCATGATAATATTATGCCAATTGCTACATGTTTTCTCCCTTCTTTATGTCATTTTTTTGATTTTCCGGACTAACCTATTGACAAGATCCCACAGAGCCAGTTCCATGCTGCTATTTTTAGTTTCAGAAAAGTTGTTCTAGAAATATTCTCAGAATTGGAAAATTCGAAGCCCGGAAGTCTTAGAATTCCCAAAGGTTTCACGGAGACCCGAACAGACCCGGAGGAGGGCCTCAGGGGGGCCACACCATAGGGAGGTGCGCCCCCTTAGCTACGCCGTGGGGTGGTGTGAGTCCCCCAGGGCTCCACCGCCTTTGCCCTTACGCCAATTTATTCCCCTCCGAAGGAAAACCCTAGGCACCTGATAAAAAAATACCCGAAAAGTTCCACAGCCGATGTCGTCGTCAACCCTAGATCAGGGGGGTTCTGAATCTGTCTCTTGGCACCCTGCCGGAGAAGAGATCATCATCGGAGGCCTCTTCATCGCCATGCCTGCCTCCGGAGTGTTGCGTGAGTAGTTCATCCTTGGACTACGGGTCCGTAACAGTAGCTAGATGGTTGTATTCTCCTCCAATGCCTCAAGGTTTAGATCTCGTGAGCTACCTAATTTGATCGATATTGTTCTTATGTAATTCTATGTGTTGTGTTTGCTGGGATCCGATGACTATTGAACTTATGCCAAGTTGATTATAGTCTTTATTGCATATGTTATTTGTGATCTTGCATGCTTTCCGTTGCTAGTGGTTGCTCTGGCCAAGTAGTTGCTAGTGACTCCAAGAGGGAGTATTTATGCTTGATAGTTGGGTTCATGCCTCCTTTTAGCCTATGCTCGAGTGACAGAAACGTGACGGAGGAGGATGTGTTGTTGCCACTAGAGAGAAAACAGCGGTGTGAGTGCCCGCGTGCACAATCATTGCTTACATTGCACACATTGCTTAATGCGATTATCTGTTGCTTGCAACTTAATACCTAAGGGGGTTCGGATGATAACCTGAGAGTGGATTATTAGTCATAGATGCAGTTGGATCACGGTCTATGCATATTGTTGTAATGCCCGCACTAAATATCATAGTAGTCATCATGTCATGAATGTGCACAACGGTGCAACCTCTATTTGTCAATTTCCCAGCTGCAATTTGTTCACCCACCATGTTATCTTTTATGGAGAGACACCACTAGTGAACCTATGAACCCCGGTCCATTTTCCTACAGTGTTAAACAAACCACTACAATTTCCTGCTTTCTTTACTTACTGCAAGCATACACCGGTGAGATTGAAAACCTCACTATACCATTGGGACAAAGTATTTTGGTTGTGTTATGTGCAGGTTCCGCGTTGTTGCTGACACCGGTGAGGCGCCATCACCACCGTCAGTGGCATCAACCTTCCGAAGATCCTCTTTCTCTTACTGGATTGATAACATTGGTTCTTAACTGAGGGGAAATTCTTACCGCTGTGCTCATCACACCCTCCTCTTGGGGTTCCCAACATGCATTGCCAGCATCAAGGATTTTTCGGGCGCCGTCGCAGGGAAGAAAGAAGTCTTCTGGCAAGGGGAGTCTCTCACTCTCAACCTCTTTATTTTTTACTGTCTTGTTTTTATTTTTGTCTTGTTTTGCTTCTTTATATAAAAAACACAAAAAAAAATAGTTTACTTCATAGTTGTTATTTATTTGCTTGTTTTTATTTTGCTAGAATTAGTATTCCTGAAGTTGAGGTTCGTTTTTTTAGGCAATAGGGGGAGAGAGTTTAAAAGATGCTTGGTATAGAATAAATGATGCTCATAATAGGTGTACAAAAAAAATTCTACCTTGATACTCCTAAGGAATTTTTATGTTGGTATTACTGGCTGGTATAGGTATGTGTTAGATACTCTTACGGGTGGAAATTTTCTAGGAACTCCTGCCTTGGAAGCCTGCAATTTGATTGAAACTTTGGTGGGAGCGCCCCACACTATAACTGTTAAAACTGAGACCACTTTGGAGGATGTTATTAATAAACTAATGTGACGCCCCGAGATCGGGCACTATGCAGATTTCAGCATTCCCGCCAAAATCCACATAATAACCGATTCCAGGTTGCCACTTGTGATAACATTACAACAGTTCACGAATAATCCACAACAACAACAGAAAAGATATACACAAGAAGACTGAAACGAGTCAAGGATACAACTGATACAATACAAAGATCCAAATAACAGCGGAAGAAACAACATAGCGTCCGACTACGGACAAGATACAATTGGACTAAGAGTCCTGAAGATAACCGAGAGCGTGCAATCCCTGCCCAGGCCAAGCCGAAGGGATTCCCAAGATAACGTCGTCAGACTTCAAACCTGTTGACTGCAATGTTGAATATGCAGCCACGAAAAAGGATTCGTGGGTCAGTACGGTTAAGTACTGGCAAGTGGATAAACCATACTCACAAGATACCGGCGTAATCAGTCATCACAAGATACAAGTACTTTGGGTTCAACGGAAAGGAAGGGATTATTGCAAATAAGCGGCAGCGGGCTGCACTAACCAACTACAGAGACTCACTACAACATCCGGCTAAAAGAGGGGGATAAGATAGCGTATCGTAACCAATTACAACTAACCTCAAACAAACCCATCCAATGTTACCCCCTTCTAAGGAAGCAACCCAAGGATAACTCACACTGTTGATTAGGGTGACATCATTCTTATGGTGGAAGTAATCTATATTACTAGTCAAGTTATTATAGTTAGGTGTAAGTTGTCTGAGTACTTGTTAGCCAGCACTTTCACCAAGTCGTCACATAACCGCGGACAACACGGCTTCTCGAGAAGATTCATCCCTGCAGGGTGTGCTCCAGTACCCGTACACACTCGAGCCACCAACTAAAACTCAGGTTGGCTCGACACGACTCAAACCGTCTCTACAACCCATCCTAGGAGCCACGGAGCTATAAGGTCCCAGCCACGCAGCCGAATACTCAACGCAAGTGTGCAAAACACCCGCAGGACGCAACACCCCGGCAATATAGGCATCGCCCTATATGCATCATCATCATCATCAGTAACCAAGGGGGGCCAACCCATTATGCAAGGAGCAAATGGAATACCCGAACTAAGTGTGGCTCTTCGGACAAGCTGCAGATCAGGTCTAAGTCGAGGGGGGTTCCATACCACCACCCGGATGCGGTGAGCACGCTCATCATGGATCAGTAGACAAGACTCTTTTCCTAATTAAGTTCGACACTAGCAGGCCTCAAAACCACGCCGGGCCTCCTGCCGGTGCCTTAACATCAAATTATTATTACCCAAAACATTAACATGTTGTTGATTGAATTGAAACCCAACTATCAAATTAAACGGGTGATAAGACGGACAACAAGACTTGAGCGCAAACAACACTAAGAATGCAACTACGACACGAGGGCCAACAAGGTAAACAAGCAACAACGAATAGGAAGTGGAAGGAAGGCTATATCATGGCTGCAAGGTAAACATATAATAGGATCGAGACACAAGCATCGAATCAACAGGCTAGAATAAGAACAACGGAAAGTATCGGTAACAAGTGATGAAAGGCAGCCATTTGGCAGCAAGTGAGTATACTTGCCTGGAATCCAGCAAGTAGAGGTACATCCGAAGAACTTGTCGTTGCTCACATCATCTCAACGTCCTATCCGCGAAGAAGCAACGAACCTCGAACAAACACCGGATGCAACAATTACTATTACGGCAAAAGATCCAGCATGATCAAGATATGGATGCATGACAAGTTTAAAGATGCATCAACGGTAAACTAGTTGACATAAGGAATCAATTTAAATGAACCCATATGCATTTGAGATGCATATGGCAAAGTCCATGTGCATACATAGTTAATGTTAGTAAACTAATAGCAAACTTTATGTTCAAGTGATTAAATGGCAAGATGCAACATGAAAACAGCAAGAAAACAAGTTTAGCTTCAAGTTGGTAATTCATTTGTCATTTTTGGAGTTGTAATTATTTAGTTATGAATTATTACATTTTAAATGGTTTAAGTAGAGCATTAATTTTGTTCACCACTTTTAATTATAGAAAACTAGGATATTATTTAATAAACAGAAAGAACATTGAAGTTGGGATGGAAAACATATTTTACATGTTGGAAAACAATTTTAAATGATTTAGTTAAGCATATTACCAAATTAAATGCATTAATTAAGAGGTGCAACAAATATCCAATTTAAATGTTGCAAACCAGAAAACAAAGTTGATATTCAAGTGTGGCATTTAATTTTGGATGAAATTCATGTTTTGAGTATTTAATTTGGAGCAACCATTTGAAAGTTATTAATTATGCCATTTAGTTTGTCATTTTTAAGGATTATTAAATAACCTTAATTTTAATTGACCAAATTGCAAAACAAAGTTGATAAACATAAAGTACATTGAATTTTGACTGAAAAACATATTTTACATTTTCAAATTTGGAGTTGTTTTGCAATTTCTAGAGGCAAAATAAAAACAGGGACCAAACTGTGATTTTTAGGGACCTGGATGGGAAGGAAACAGTGGGGACTGGGCCTCTCTGCGAAAACTGCGCCCAAAAATGGTTGCAGCACAACGGCACAGAGACCCTAGGTCGATGACAAGTGGGCCCTCGCCACGCTGGCGCACACGCGGGCGCGGGTGGCAGCTGTGCTGGCCTCCACGGTCGCTGACCAGTGGGGCCAGCCGCGGGCGCGCGGAAAAGAGCAAAAAGGGGTGGTTTTTCGGCGGCAGAGGGGATCGAACCCGCGGCTCGGCTTGCGCGCAGAGGGACGCTACCACTGCGGTTCTGCTGCTGTTGTGTTCAGAGTACATGTCGCGGAGTTTTTCAGACAAAAGACGAGGCCTTGTGCCACCTGACGAAACTGAAGCCAGCTTCAGTTCGACGGCGACAGGCAGCTGCGGCGCGGTGATCCTCTCGCGTTGGGCGACATCGAGGATGTAGCGAGGGCAGCTAGGGGTGCTGGGGGTGTGGTTGGGCGTGTGAGGTGCTGTGCGTGTAGCGGGGAAGGGAGGAGGACGGGAAGGATAGGGGCTTACCACCGGGTGCAGGGTCTGCAGCGAGGCGCCGATGGCGACAGTCGAGGTGGCCGGCGCCGTTGACGACGATGCACGGCCGCTCAGGCCCTTCCCTGGAAACGAGGAGGGAGAGGTTGACGCGGGGAGTCCGTTCCCGCTGAGAACAGCCACCGACGATGACCACAGCCACCGTTGCTTCACCGTCAACTCACGGCCATGGCGGCAGGTGGCAGAGTTCAGAATAAAATTCAGAGCAGAAACGATGGAGAAGGAGGGGATCTGGGAACGGAGAAGGTGGGTGGCGGCGATGGGAGAAGGAGGAGGGAGGAAGGTGCGGCCTAGGGTTAGGGCAGGGCTCGGGGGTCTTGTAGGGGCTCGGGGCAGGTGAGGTAGGGGGTCCATGGAGGGGGGATGACAGCGACACCCCCCTCTGCGTCCGTACGAGGAAGACGAGTGAGGTGGGCTGTTCGGGAGGTGGGATGGACTTGGGGAAAGGGCCGTGGTGGGCTGGGGTGAGAGGGGGGAAAGGCTGTGGGTTTAGGTGGGTTGAGGTGGGCTGGCAGTGGGGCTGGCCTGCCTCCCCACTTCTTGCCCTTTTCTTTTTATTCCCTCTATTTTTTTTGTAAGTGAATGAAAGAGAGAGAGATAAATAGAAGGGTTTTAAGTTCTTTATTTTATGAATAAGTTTTCTAATGAAACAACTAACAACAAGATTAAAGTTATGTTAACATTATTTCCAAAAATTTGAAATGACCAAAGATTTAAAATGGCTATTTGAATTTTTAAATAGTATTCATAAGGATTTGAGTTCTTAAACAATTTTTATTCAATAAACTCAAACAATTATGGAAACATTATTGAATTTAATTGTTTGCAAGAATTTAATTTTTAAACCCACATTTGAAACATGCTAAGCATGGATGGATTTGATTTGAATTTGTTATTTGAATTTACCATTAGGGTTTTAACAAAAGGGAATTTTTTTATTAACAAGCAATTTGAATAAATCAACTTCAAACTATTTGAAAACAAGTTGAGGTGTTTAGGTGGCAATTTTTAATTGGAAATTTTAGACATGTTTTGAAAGTTTAAGTTGGTTTGGATTTTTTGAGTGGTTTTGAGAACAGGATGCAATGCATATGATGCATGTGATGCAAAAAGAAAAAGGAAAGAAACCAATTCTACTTAGGGGCGAACACCCCAGGTGTTACAGACGACAACACTAACAAGGGATTGCGCCCTCGCAATCCACCTGCTAACCCAGGAGGGGAAAGAAGTTCGAATATCGATTCTTCATGCTTCCAGCTGATCTCCTCGACACCACTAACAAGAGATTCTTGCTCGGAGTGACGACGATGTTCTTCCACCAGGAATCTTCCGATGATCGGACCTATTAGGTTAAAGGCTCAGAAAACGTCCACCCACGTAGGATCCTAACACTTTGAAAGATATACAAGGGGGGAAGACTCCAAAACAAATAAGATGGGAGGGGAAATAGAATAGAGATAAGGAGAAAACAAGAATCCTATTGAGATGTTTCCAAAATAGTTTAGCAGAAATAGTTTTTTGACACTCTAGAAACAACGACCGTTAGCGAGGTTATCCTACAGGCTTTGCGGACCCGTTGCTTCGATAACCATTCGTATCGAAACAATCTCGGGAATCAGAACCAAGGCTCTGATACCATTTGTGACGCCCCGAGATCGGGCACTATGCAGATTTCAGCATTCCCGCCAAAATCCACATAATAACCGATTCCAGGTTGCCACTTGTGATAACATTACAACAGTTCACGAATAATCCACAACAACAACAGAAAAGATATATACAAGAAGACTCAAACGAGTCAAGGATACAACTGATACAATACAAAGATCCAAATAACAGCGGAAGAAACAACATAGCGTCCGACTACGGACAAGATACAATTGGACTAAGAGTCCTGAAGATAACCGAGAGCGTCCAATCCCTGCCCAGGCCATGCCGGAGGGATTCCCAAGCTAACGTCGTCAGACTTCAAACCTGTTGACTGCAATGTTGAATATGCAGCCACGAAAAAGGATTCGTGGGTCAGTACGGTTAAGTACTGGCAAGTGGATAAACCATACTCACAAGATACCGGCGTAACCAGTCATCACAAGATACAAGTACTTTGGGTTCAACAGAAAGGAAGGGATTATTGCAAATAAGCGGCAGCGGGCTGCACTAACCAACTACAGAGACTCACTACAACATCCGGCTAAAAGAGGGGGATAAGATAGCGTATCGTAACCAACTACAACTAACCTCAAACAAACCCATCCAATGTTACCCCCTTCTAAGGAAGCAACCCAAGGATAACTCACACTGTTGATTAGGGTGACATCATTCTTATGGTGGGAAGTAATCTATATTACTAGTCAAGTTATTATAGTTAGGTGTAAGTTGTCTGAGTACTTGTTAGCCAGCACTTTCACCAAGTCGCCACATAACCGCGGACAACACGGCTTCTCGAGAAGATTCATCCCTGCAGGGTGTGCTCCAGTACCCGTACACACTCGAGCCACCAACTAAAACTCAGGTTGGCTCGACACGACTCAAACCGTCTCTACAACCCATCCTAGGAGCCACAGAGCTATAAGGTCCCAGCCACGCAGCCGAATACTCAGCGCAAGTGTGCAAAACTCCCACAGGACGCAACACCCCGGCAATACAGGCCTCGCCCTATATGCATCATCATCATCATCATCATCAGTAACCAAGGGGGGGCCAACCCATTATGCAAGGAGCAAATGGAACACCCGAACTAAGTGTGGCTCTTCGGACAAGCTGCAGATCAGGTCTAAGTCGAGGGGGGTTCCATACCACCACCCGGATGCGGTGAGCATGCTCATCATGGATCAGTAGACAAGACTCTTTTCCTAATTAAGTTCGACACTAGCAGGCCTCAAAACCACGCCGGGCCTCCTGCCGGTGCCTTAACATCAAATTATTATTACCCAAAACATTAACATGTTGTTGATTGAATTGAAACCCAACTATCAAATTAAACGGGTGATAAGACGGACAACAAGACTTGAGCGCAAACAACACTAAGCATGCAACTACGACACGAGAGCCAACAAGGTAAACAAACAACAGCTAATAGGAAGTGGAAGGAAGGCTATATCATGGCTGCAAGGTAAACATATAATAGGATCGAGACACAAGCATCGAATCAACACGCTAGAATAAGAATAACGGAAAGTATCGGTAACAAGTGATGAAAGGCAGCCATTTGGCAGCAAGTGAGTATACTTGCCTGGAATCCAGCAAGTAGAGGTACATCCGAAGAACTTGTCGTTGCTCACATCATCTCAACGTCCTATCCGCGAAGAAGAAACGAACCTCGAACAAACACCGGATGCAACAATTACTATTACGGCAAAAGATCCATCATGATCAAGATATGGATGCATGACAAGTTTAAAGATGCATCAACGGTAAACTAGTTGACATAAGGAATCAATTTAAATGAACCCATATGCATTTGAGATGCATATGGCAAAGTCCATGTGCATACATAGTTAATGTTAGTAAACTAATAGCAAACTTTATGTTCAAGTGATTAAATGGCAAGATGCAACATGAAAACAGCAAGAAAACAAGTTTAGCTTCAAGTTGGTAATTCATTTGTCATTTTTGGAGTTGTAATTATTTAGTTATGAATTATTACATTTTAAATGGTTTAAGTAGAGCATTAATTTTGTTCACCACTTTTAATTATAGAAAACTAGGATATTATTTAATAAACAGAAAGAACATTGAAGTTGGGATGGAAAACATATTTTACATGTTGGAAAACAATTTTAAATGATTTAGTTAAGCATATTACCAAATTAAATGCATTAATTAAGAGGTGCAACAAATATCCAATTTAAATGTTGCAAACCAGAAAACAAAGTTGATATTCAAGTGTGGCATTTAATTTTGGATGAAATTCATGTTTTGAGTATTTAATTTGGAGCAACCATTTGAAAGTTATTAATTATGCCATTTAGTTTGTCATTTTTAAGGATTATTAAATAACCTTAATTTTAATTGACCAAATTGCAAAACGAAGTTGATAAACAGAAAGTACATTGAATTTTGACTGAAAAACATATTTTGCATTTTCAAATTTGGAGTTGTTTTGCAATTTCTAGAGGCAAAATAAAAACAGGGACCAAACTGTGATTTTTAGGGACCTAGATGGGAAGGAAACAGTGGGGACTGGGCCTCTCTGCGAAAACTGCGCCCAAAAATGGTTGCAGCCCAACGGCACAGAGACCCTAGGTCGATGACAAGCGGGCCCTCGCCACGCTGGCGCACACGCGGGCGCGGGTGGCAGCTGTGCTGGCCTCCACGGTCGCTGACCAGTGGGGCCAGCCGCGGGCGCGCGGAAAAGAGCAAAAGGGGCTGGTTTTTCGGCGGCAGAGGGGATCGAACCCGCGGCTCGGCTTGCGCGCAGAGGGACTCTACCACTGCGGTTCTGCTGCTGTTGTGTTCAGAGTACATGTCGCGGAGTTTTCCAGACAAAAGACGAGGCCTTGTGCCACCTGACGAAACTGAAGCCATCTTCAGTTCGACGGCGACAGGCAGCTGCGGCGCGGTGATCCTCTCGCGTTGGGAGACATCGAGGATGTATCGAGGGCAGCTAGGGGTGCTGGGGGTGTGGTTGGGCGTGTGAGGTGCTGTGCGTGTAGCGGGGAAGGGAGGAGGACGGGAAGGAGAGGGGCTTACCACCGGGTGCAGGGTCTGCAGCGAGGCGCCGATGGCGACAGTCGAGGTGGCCGGCGCCGTTGACGACGATCCACGGCCGCTCAGGCCCTTCCCTGGAAACGAGGAGGGAGAGGTTGACGCGGGGAGTCCGTTCCCGCTGAGAACAGCCACCGACGATGACCACAGCCACCGTTGCTTCACCGTCAACTCACGGCCATGACGGCAGGTGGCAGAGTTCAGAATAAAATTCAGAGCAGAAACGATGGAGAAGGAGGGGATCTGGGAACGAAGAAGGTGGGTGGCGGCGATGGGAGAAGGAGGAGGGAGGAAGGTGCGGCCTAGGGTTAGGGCAGGGCTCGGGGGTCTTGTAGGGGCTCGGGGCAGGTGAGGTAGGGGGGTCCATGGAGGGGGGATGACAGCGACACCCCCCTCTGCGTCCGTACGAGGAAGACGAGTGAGGTGGGATGTTCGGGAGGTGGGCTGGACTTGGGGAAAGGGCCGTGGTGGGCTGGGGTGAGAGGGGGAAAAGGCTGTGGGTTTAGGTGGGTTGAGGTGGGCTGGCAGTGGGGCTGGCCTGCCTCCCCACTTCTTGCCCTTTTCTTTTTATTCCCTCTATTTTTTTTTGTAAGTGAATGAAAGAGAGAGAGATAAATAGAAGGGTTTTAAGTTCTTTATTTTATGAATAAGTTTTCTAATGAAACAACTAACAACAAGATTAAAGTTATGTTAACATTATTTCCAAAAATTTGAAATGACCAAAGATTTAAAATGGCTATTTGAATTTTTAAATAGTATTCATAAGGATTTGAGTTCTTAAACAATTTTTATTCAATAAACTCAAACAATTATGGAAACATTATTGAATTTAATTGTTTGCAAGAATTTAATTTTTAAACCCACATTTGAAACATGCCAAGCATGGATGGATTTGATTTGAATTTGTTATTTGAATTTACCATTAGGGTTTTAACAAAAGGGAATTTTTTTTTATTAACAAGCAATTTGAATAAATCAACTTCAAACTATTTGAAAACAAGTTGAGGTGTTTAGGTGGCAATTTTTAATTGGAAATTTTAGACATGTTTTGAAAGTTTAAGTTGGTTTGGATTTTTTGAGTGGTTTTGAGAATAGGATGCAATGCATATGATGCATGTGATGCAAAAAGAAAAAGGAAAGCAACCAATTCTACTTAGGGGGGAACACCCCAGGTGTTACAACTAAACTCTTTGGAAATGAACTTACCAATTTTCCTTGATAATGCTAGCAAAGTTAATGAATCAATAATAACTATTGATAAAAGAATCACTGCTCTAGAAGCTAGTAACACTCATGATGATCAAAAATTTAGGATTGGTAAACTAGAGGAGGCTATGGGAACTTTAAGCTCTTCTCTCTCTCGTTTTCTCTCTCTTGCTCTTCTCTCTCTCGTTTTCTCAGTCTTGCTCTTACTCCTCGCCCGTTGGACTCTTGCTTTTTTCTTCTTCTCTGGTTTCCAGGCTGAGATGGGAATCGTTTGCTGGATCGGTTGGCCATTAGATGGATGACGGAAAAGTTTTGGGCTCGGGCCACCCGGTTAATTTTCCTAATGCTCCGTTTTGATGTAGAAAGAACGGCATGGAATTGAATTTAGATTAGGAATTCCAAATCTAAGATAGAAAGAAAATTAATTTCAATTCCGAGAAGCACCGAAAACAGACGAATGGCCGCACCCGGGTCAGTGGCGAGCAATATTAAGAGCAACTCTAGCAGAGTCCTTATAACGCGAACCGAAAAAACGCATTTCGGTTTGCGTTTTGCCTGTTTCTATAGGTTGCGGAGGGAGAGATGGTAGGAGAAGCCATATAAACTGAATTGAAAATTCGATTTTATTCAAACGCGACGAACTCACCGAAGGAACTCAGTGAAACATCTGCGCGCAAAATTTGGCATACATCAAAATGTCATCGCCAACTATGGCACTACGGCGATCCTGCACAACTACGACGAGCCTAGCAACTACGGCGACTCCACTCCTCATCGGAGGTGAGGTCGATGCACACCTTGGCGTCGTCCTCGGCGACCTGATTCCAGTATGCCGTCCACTCCATGTGCGTCGCGTCCGCGGCGAGGCCCGCCTGGAGGAGCTCCGTGTCCGCCCGGCGCAACTCCTCGAGTTGCTTCTCTTCCGCCGCCGTCTGGGCGCAGAGGAGCGCGACCATTGCGTCCACCTGTTCGTCGGGGACGAAGTCGTCCGACGCGATGGTGGAGGCGAAGGCCTGCGGGTTGTACCCCCGCGGAGGCTCCTCGCGGATGACGAGGGCGCCGCTGCTCGGGGGGCACATCGAAGCGCGACCTCTGCCGCCGGTGGAGCTCCCTTCGCCACCGTTGTAGCCCCCGTCACCGCGCATTTGCCGGTCGTACTCCTCCACGGCGCTCTAGCGGAGCTTCTCCGGGATGGGCATCCCCGCACGGAGGGGCTAGGTTTTTGGTCATGGACCAAAAACGGCTCGCGATGCCGAATAAGCAGGGGCTGAGAGGGGGATTCGGGGGAAGGGCGCTATCGTGTTTTCAGGTCGGGCCGTGTTTTCGGGCTTAGCCTCAAAACTGAATGCAGCCCCTAAATGCGCCGGAATTTTTCAGTTCCGGCCCTTTTAGGGGTACTGCTAGAGTTGCTCTAACGGTGTTAACTCCATGTGCCATGTTAACGGCCAAAACAGCCTAGAAATTCTCCAAAACCGTCCAAAATGAATAAAAACCAGTGGTATAGGGGGTGATTTATCTGGCACGGAGGACCTCGGGGTTCAAATCAGACCAAATATATGTTTAGGGGAATTTCTATCCCATATAAGCTAGGTTTCAGGCTGAAAATCATTTCCCAAAGTATGATGTAAATGTTTTATTCTCCACTTTCCGAGCCAAGTTACACGGTAGTAAAAAAAATCGTCTTTAAATATCGCTTACCTTTTATGGGAAAGCTTAAATTCCATGCCCTAATTGCTTCACCAAATCATGAATCTACAGTAATGACCATGTATCTGAGTCACAGAAGTTAAACTAATGAGTTGAGCCATCATCATAGCTCAAATTCCCTCTCAAGCCACACAAAAAACCCACTGTGATCCATTTGCACTAAGAATTTATCAGGATCACCAGCTACATGCAAATAACAAATTTAATTATCTACCAAATTCAGTAACCCAACACAACCAAAATTCAGTAAACTACCGTGCCCGAAATTCAGTTAACACTTGCACTATTTACACCAAATTCAGTTAACCATCTATTCACTTCCAACTTAATGTATGCACAAATGTGCATATCATAATGTGTTATATCATAGTTACATTCATCCTTCAACTATCCATACACATTTGTTCAACAATTGACACCCACCAAATATTAAAACCCCATATTTTCATGATATGAACATGGTCAGGCCAAAACAAGCCGAAACAGGGCATGCTTCAAATCACTTGAAACCACATCTAAAACACAGCCTACTACATGCACATCATGGATCCGCAACCAAAACCTAGTCTACTCCTAAATCATGCGCATAACGACGCACAAATCGACGCATACAAGCATCAACTCGTCCACTCCACTCGACCCTTGTTCTTTCTTACTGGCCATGGGAATTGCATTGAAGCACCTGAAATCATGCGCCCATGGCGGCCCTGTGCGCGATTTCCCCTCTGATCGTGAGAACCCTACCTAGAACCCCACCCGTCCATGGCGGCCCTGTGCGCGGAGAAGAAGGAGGGAGGAGAGCGCGGAGAAGAAGGAGGGCATATCGTAATCGGGCGCCTCGTAACCATCGTAGCGCATGACGGGCGCGTTCTCCGCCATCTTCGCACCGCGGCGAGGTCGAGCGAACGGGCGTGGCGCCGCAGCGACATCGAGCAGAACGCGCCCTAGCCAAAGTGGTGTCGAGCAGAACGGCAATGGGTTTTCATTAACTGTCCCAGGACCTTTTTATTAATTGTGCAATAAAACGAGCACCTATGCATTAAATTCACCTGGCCCTAACTCATCCGTGACAACTAGATCTTCTCTGGGGTTTTCTGCAAAATCACATCCTACGTGGCAGCTTATGTAGTTTTTTGCTCCAACTAGACAAGTTCATGTATGCATTAGTGCACATTTGCAACTTTGTGTATGTATGTGTTAGTTCACAATTGAATAAAACATAATTTGACATTTAAAAAAATAAAATCGAATAAATAGAAATAAAATGGCTAGTGATTTCTTAGAGCATGTCCAGTAGACTCCTTAAAAGAAGTCAAATATGTAGAAAAAATTAGTCATTTATAGTTTTGGTCGAAAAAACGGCGCCTAGCAGATTCCACCCTTAATTTTTTTTGAAGGGAAGGGAAAGTGACCCTGCATGTGCAGTTTAGGAGACAGTTTACTATCCACCGTAAAGCGGTCCAACCTCGTTCAAGCAAACACGCTCCTACAAAACTGGCCAGAATCCGGTTACAACTCGTCAGGAACTGTCGCTGATATGCCGAAATGTACCGCCGCCGGTCCCAAATCCTTGAGCCGGGCTGCCTCGTGCGCCGTGCGGTGAGTTCTGGTTTCCGTGCGCGGCAGAGCAGTTGAGCTAGCTACTCTTATTTAAAACCGAGCGAGAGGATTGCTTTTTCTTTTCATTGATATAGAACAAGTGAATTGACCAGTTTATAAGCAAAACTGGCCGAAAACTGGATACAACAACACAACACACCACACCGGCCCCGAGGCCACACACCACACAAGTCGACGACCTAACCACCCAAGCGGCCAAGGCCGACACCGCTACTCCTCAACGCAACAACGGCGGCGAAACCCGGAGCCGCCGCTCCGACATCCACGCTGGCCGCCGACACCACGCACCTCAACGCGATGTCGCAGAGGCGAGATCGGAGCCGCCGCTCCGACATCCACGCGCGCCCCAGGGTGATATTATGCCAATTGCTACATGTTTTCTCCCTTCTTTATGTCATTTTTATCGATTTTTTGGACTAAACTATTGACAAGATGCCACAGAGTCAGTTCCCTGTTTTCTGCTATTTTTAGTTTCAGAAAAGTTGTTCCGAAAATATTCTTGGAATCGGAAATCTTGAAGCCCGGAAGTCCTATTTTCCCCGGAAGCATCCATAAGACTGAAGAGGAGTCGACGATGGGCAGCAGGGGGGCCACACCATAGGGTGGCGCGGCCCCCCTGGCCGCGCCAGCTATGGGTGTGGGGCCTCTCGGCCTCCACCGCCTTTGCCCTTTCGCCTTTGGCCTTTACCCTTTCGCCTATCATAGTTACATTCATCCTTCAACTATCCATACACATTTGTTCAACAATTGACACCCACCAAATATTAAAACCCCATATTTTCATGATATGAACATGGTCAGGCCAAAACAAGCCGAAACAGGGCATGCTTCAAATCACCCATAGATCCGCAACCAAAACCTAGTCTACTCCTAAATCATGCGCATAACGACGCACAAATCGACGCATACAAGCATCAACTCGTCGACTCCACTCGGCCCTTGTTCTTGCTTACTGGCCATGGGAATTGCATTGAAGCACCTGAAATCATGCGCCCATGGCGGCCCTGTGCGCGATTTCCCCTCTGATCGTGAGAACCCTACCTAGAACCCCACCCGTCAATGGCGGCCCTGTGCGCGGAGAAGAAGGAGGGAAGAGAGCGCGGAGAAGAAGGAGGGCATATCGTAATCGGGCGCCTCGTAACCGTCGTAGTGCATGACGGGCGCGTTCTCCGCCATCTTCGCGCCGCGGCGAGGTCGAGCGAACGGGCGTGGCGCCGCAGCGACGTCGAGCAGAACGCGCCCTAGCCAAAGTGGTGTCGAGCAGAACGGCAATGGGTTTTCAGTAACTTTCCCAGGGGCTTTTTATTAATTGTGCAACAAAACAAGTACCTATGCATTGAATTCACCTGGCCCTAACTCATCCGTGACAACTAGATCTTCTCTGGGGTTTTCTGCAAAATCACATCCTACGTGGCAGCTTATGTAGTTTTTTGCTCCAACTAGACAAGTTCATGTATGCATTAGTGCACATTTGCAACTTTGTGTATGTATGTGTTAGTTCACAATTGAATAAAACATAATTTGACATTTAAAAAAATAAAATCAAATAAATAGAAATAAAATGGCTAATGATTTCTTAGAGCTTGTCCAGTAGACTCCTTAAAAGCGGTCAAATCTGTAGAAAAAATTAGTCATTTATAGTTTTGGTCGAAAAACGGCGCCTAGCAGATTCCACAATTAAATTTTTTTTAAGGGAAGGGAAAGTGACCCTGCATGTGTAGTTTAGGAGACAATTTACTATCCACCATAAAGCGGTCCAACCTCGTTCAAGCAAACACGCTCCTACAAAACTGGCCAGAATCCGGTTACAACTCGTCAGGAACTGTCGCTGATATGCCGAAATGTACCGCCGCCGGTCCCAAATCCTTGAGTCGGGCTGCCTCGTGCGCCGTGCGGTGAGTTCTGGTTTCCCTGCGCGGCAGAGCAGTTGAGCTAGCTACTCTTATTTCAAACCGAGCGAGAGGATTGCTTTTTCTTTTCATTGATATAGAACAAGTGAATTGACCAGTTTATAAGCAAAACTGGCCGAAAACTGGATACAACAACACAACACACCACACCGGCCCCGAGGCCACACACCACACAAGTCGACGACCTAACCACCCAAGCGGCCAAGGCCGACACCGCTACTCCTCAACGCAACAACGGAGGCGAAACCTGGTGCCGCCGCTCCGACATCCACGCTGGCCGCCGACACCACGCACCTCAACGCGATGTCGCAGAGGCGAGATCGGAGCCGCCGCTCCGACATCCACGCGCGCCCCAGGGTGATATTATGCCAATTGCTACATGTTTTCTCCCTTCTTTATGTCATTTTTATCGATTTTTTGGACTAAACTATTGACAAGATGCCACAGAGTCAGTTCCCTGTTTTCTGCTATTTTTAGTTTCAGAAAAGTTGTTCTGGAAATATTCTCGGAATCGGAAATCTTGAAGCCCGGAAGTCCTATTTTCCCCGGAAGCATCCAGAAGACTGAAGAGGAGTCGACGATGGGCAGCAGGGGGGCCACACCATAGGGTGGCGCGCCCCCCTGGCTGCGCCAGCTATGAGTGTGGGGCCTCTCGGCCTCCACCGCCTTTGCCCTTTCGCCTATTTAAGCCCCCGGGATGGAAAACCCCAGGCACCTGATCAAAATCTCCGAAAAAGTTCCGCAGCCACCGTCACCGTCAACCCCAGATCAGGGGGTTCTGAAGCTGTTTCCGGCACCCTGCCGGAGAGGAGATCATCACCGAAGGCTTCTACATCACCATGCCTTCCTCCGGAGTGATGCGTGAGTAGTTCATCCCTGGACTACGGGTTCGTAGCTGTAGCTAGATGGTTGTCTTCTCCTCATATGCCTCCATGTTTAGATCTCGTGAGCTGTCTATCATGATCGAGATTGATCTAATGTAATTCTCTATGCTGTGTTTGCTGGGATCCGATGAATATTGACCTTATGCCAAGTTGATTATAGTATTTATTTGTATATGCTATTTGTGATCTTGCATGCTTTTTGTTGCTAGTGGTTACTCTAGCCAAGTAGTTGCTAGTGACTCCAAGAGGGAGTATTTATGCTCGATAGTGGGTTCATGCCTCCTTGTTGCCTTGCTCGAGTGACAGAAACGTGAAGGAGGAGGATGTGCGGTTGCCATTAGGGAGAAAACATCGGTGAGAGTGCCCGCGTGCATAATCATTGTTTACATTACATACTTTGTTTATTGCAATTATATGTTGCTTGCAACTTAATACCCGAGGGGGTTCGGATTATAACCTGAGTGTGGATTATTAGTCATAGATGCAGATGTATGTCGGTCTATGTATCTTGTTGTAATGCCCGCACTAAATACCATAGTAATCTTCATCTCATATTGTGCACTACGGTGCAACCTCTATTTGTCAATTGCCCAGCTGTAATTTGTTCACCCAACATGCTATCTTTTATGGAGAGACACCACTAGTGAAACTATGAACCCCGGTCCATTTTTCACACTGTTAACCAAACCACAACATTTTCCTGCTTTCTTTACTTACTGCAAGCATACACTTTTTCCACACTACACGTCTAATCTTTGTTTTCAGCAATATCAGTGAGATTGACAACCTCACTGTACCGTTGGGGACAAGTATTTTGGTTGTGTTGTGTGGAGGTTCCACGTTGTTGCTGACACCGGTGAAGCGCCAACACCACCGTCAGTGGCATCAACCTTCCGAATGTCCTCTTTCTCCTACTGGATTGATAACCCTGGTTCTTAACTAAGGGGAAAACTCCTACCTGTGTGCTCATCACACCCTCCTCTTGGGGTATCCCAACGAGTGCAAGATCTGCACCATCAAGGACTTTTTTTTGGCGCCGTTGCCGGGGA
The DNA here is from genome assembly GCA_028641055.1 of Alopecurus myosuroides. Taxonomy (NCBI): domain Eukaryota; kingdom Viridiplantae; phylum Streptophyta; class Magnoliopsida; order Poales; family Poaceae; genus Alopecurus; species Alopecurus myosuroides. The sequence goes on along the minus strand of CM054059.1, from coordinate 112,288,673 downwards.
GAAGAAAGTTTTCTGGCAAGGGGAGTCTCTCACTCTCAATCTCTTTATTTTGTTTATTGTCTTGTTTTTATTTTTTGTTTTGTTTTGTTTCTCTATTGAAAACACAAATAAATTAGTTTACTTTATAGCTGTTATTTCTTTGCTTGCTTTTATTCTGCTAAAATGAGTTCCTCTCAGAATACTAAGTTGTGTGATTTCACTAGCACAAACAACAATGATTTTATTTGCATACCCGTTTTATTTCTCTGTTTTCATTCAGTTTTCCTTCGTTTTCTTTGGTGTGCTTTGCACCTGAGTGTTATCTATTTCCTTAGCAACCCCTCTGTATCTTTTCTTTTGAGATTTTGTTGATCCAAGTAAAGCCTCTAGTGGAAAGTTGACACTATATTTCGGATTTCTGAGCAGGAAACAGATTTCTGCTGTCCACTGTTAATTCCGTTAAAAATCACAGTAAATTCAAAATGAACTTAGGTTTTTTTTGATTAATCCTGAGTTATATACGCAAAATTTCTTAGAAGACCACTTTTTGATTTGAGCAACAGAAGATTTTTGAAAAAATCGATCTTTACCTGATGTTCTATTTTGACAGATCTCTGCCATTTATCGCATTTGCATCTTAATCTCTTTCTTTTGGTGTTCTTTTGAGAAAAAGAGTTTTAAAGAAGTTATGACAATAGCTAATGTGTGTTTGAGTGTTATACTTGTGTTGAAACTTAACCATGTGAATTTATTATTTCAATTGCACTAACGTTGCTAATGAAGATTGTGACAATTTTGATGTGAAGGAAGTTTTCAAGGATCAAGAGAAGGGGATGATATGATGTGATCAAGAAGAGCAAAAGGCATAAGCTTGGGGATGCCCCGATGGTACATCCAAGTAAATTCCAAGAAGACTCAAGCGTCTAAGCTTGGGGATGCCCAAGGCATCCCCTTCTTCATCAACAAATTATCAGGTCACTTCTAGTGAAACTATATTTTTATTCGGTCGCATCTTATTTGCTTTACTTGGAGCGTATTTTATTTTTGTTTTCAGTTTGGTTTTGATTTTTATTTCAGTTTTTTTTACTTTCATAATAAGCTTGGTTGGACCCCAGCATTCTTTTATTGGAGAGTGACACGTTCCGCTTTTTCATGAGAATACGTTGTATTCTTAGTCTCTGTTTGACTGATGCATTTATTCAGCTCCTGTTTTGCAGGCATCTCTTATTAGATCTGTTAGTTTTAGTAGTATTATTTGAGTACTCTCATGTTTTCTTGCTGTATCATAAAGAGTATTTTTTTTAAAGCATGTTTTGTATGGTGCTTGTTGGGAGAAAGAAAACTGCTGCTTGAAGTAGAATTTATAAGGGTGTCTCCAATGTTTATGTCTAATAGATGCCATAAGCTGGGTCCCACAACATGTGCTATAGCAGTCTAAAAACCTCACAATGCTTAAGGTCTAGTTGAACCTTAAGGTGGAGCCCACGTAGCAGAATATTTTGACCAATTGACAAATACAAACAGTGTAAAGTTGGTGAGAGAAATATTACTTTGCTTTATTTAATTTCTTATGGCAAGGCCATAGTGGTATGGGTGGGTCTTAAGATTTTTAGCTTCAGGTCTAGTGCCACAATGTATATGGGTGGGTCTTAAGACCACTTTTTTGCTTAAGGCTACTCTTATTTCTACATTGGAGATGCCCTAATAGTACTAGTAGAAGCTTGTATAGACTGTGGCTAGAACTTTTTTATGCCATGCTAAATGTTATTTTAGTTTTAAATCCTTGTGGTTATTGAGTAGCATGATTAGACTCAAATATCTGAGAGTGTTTAATATGTATTGAAAGATTCATGAGTTGTTCTTGTCATAGTAAAGCATCAATATATGGTATTCTCTTTCGAATGATTTATTTGGTTGACTTGGCGCATGCTCACACCATGTTTATGACTACAAACTAGTCACGAATAGCCTCCATGACCACTTAGTTTTTGAACTTGTGACATTGCTTATGTTTTAATTAATGATGCTTATGTCGCTATGCATGATTATGGCTCTTATGCTCTCTTGATCTGTCGCTCCCAGTCTTTTGCTAGCCTCCACCTGTACTAAGTATGAGATCTACTCGTGCATCCAAACTCCCTTAAACCAAAGTTTTTCCCATTGTGTACACCATACCTACCTACATGTGGTATTTAACTGCCATTCCAAAGTAAATTGCTCATGTGTTACCTTTAAAACCTTCAAAATTACTCCTGCTTTATGTTCCTGTTTTTGCTCATGAGGACGTCAATAGAGAATCTTTATCTCACTTGTTGATTGGATTTCACACCCTGGACTAGTGGCTTCATCCGCTTATCCAAATGATAGAAGAGATGCCTGTGGGGTGCCCAGCCCCAAATTAATACAAACAAATTCTCTTCACTATTTTTGCCCGTGATTTATCAGTCAAAGCATAATTGTGTAAACAAAAGAGAAAGAGGGATGAAATTCTATACCAGTTGCGTCCTTCACCATGGGAGCCGCTCTTGTGAATCCAGTTGACTTGTGACGTACTGTATTTTCTGTTTACCATTCATTGACATTAGCATATATCTCCCAAAATATAGACACTCCTCCACGGTATGTGATTGTTGGCAGGCACCGAGGATTCGGTTAACCATGGTTTGTAAAATATGGATGGGAAAAGTGTCAAAATTTTAATACCTCTCTTTAATAAAATAAAAGCTCTATCACATGAGTGATCCATGCTTCCCTCTGTGAAGGGCCTTTCTTTTACTTTTATGTTGAGTCTCCATCTTCTAACTTTATGCACAGTTGTGAGAGTTGGCCATTCTGAGTTCTATGTGCATTTCTCCCATAAGCATCAATAATTACTTCTTGATGTGGTATAATTTGTTCTTAAATTATTCGTTCTAGTCTTCCTCTTGAACTTTGGAAGTGTCCTGGCATTTATGTTTTGCCCCACTCTTAAGGACTATCGAAATATCACTTTGCCATGCTTTCTCTATACCTGAAACAAACATTTACCTTTCTTTGCATTATTATTCACGATCATTTATTTGAGTTACTCTTCGTGATGAAAAGTAATTGCTATGCTTTATTATTAAATTTTTAGTTTTCATGCCTGTGTTTAAAGTTTTATGATCTCAGCGTGCATATGCTTTTACATTAGATTGATGAAGTTTATGTTAGTAGCATGTCACCTTAGAAATTATTGTTTTATCGTTTACCTACTCGAGGACGAGTAGGAACTAAGCTTGGGGATGCTTGATACGTCATAAACATATCCCTAATTTCTGATGCTCCATGGTGATATTATGCCAGTTGCTACATGTTTTCTTCCTTATTTATGTCATTTTTATCGATTTTCCGGACTAACCTATTGACAAGATGCCACAGAGCTAGTTACCTGTTTTCTGCTGTTTTTAGTTTCAGAAAAGTTGTTCTTGAAATATTCTCGGAATTGGAAAGTTCTAAGCCCGGAAGTCATATTTTCCCCGAAAGCATGCAGAAGACCAAAGAGGAGTCAAAGAGGGGCAGTAGGGGGCCACACCATAGGATGGCGCGGCCCCCTGGCCGCGCCAGCTATGGGTGTGCCCTCCCCCCGGCCTCCATCGCTTTTGCCCTTTATCCTATTTAAGCCCCCCGGATGGAAAAACCTAGGCACCTGATCAAAATCACGAAAAAGTTCCGCAGCCGCCGTCACCGTCAACCCCAGGTCAGGGGGGTCTGAAGCTGTTTCCGGCACCCTGCCGGAGAGGAGATCATCACCGGAGGCATCTACATCACCATGCCTGCCTCCGGAGTGATGCGTGAGTAGTTCATCCCTGGACTACGGGTTCGTAGCTGTAGCTAGATGGTTGTCTTCTCCTCATATGCCTCCATGTTTAGATCTCGCGAGATGCCTATCATGATCGAGATTAATCTTATGTAATTATCTATGATGTGTTTGCTGGGATCCGATGAATATTGACCTTATGCCAAGTTGATTCTAGTCTTTATTTGCATATGCCATTTGTGATCTTGCATGCTTTCCGTTGCTAGTGGTTACTCTAGCCAAGTAGTTGTTGGTGACTCCAAGAGGGAATATTTATGCTCGATAGTGGTTTCATGCCTCCTTGTTACCTTGCTCGAGTGACAGAAACGTGAAGGGGGAGGATGTGCTGTTGCCATTAGGGAGAAAACAGCGGCGAGAGTGCCTGCGTGCATAATCATTGTTTACATTACACACTTTGTTTAATGCAATTATCTGTTGGTTGCAACTTAATACCTAAGGGGGTTCGAATGATAACCTGAGGGTGGATTATTAGTCATAGATGCAGATGGATGTCGGTCTATATATCTTGTTGTAATGCCCACACTAAATACCATCGTAATCTTCATGTCATATTGTGCACTACGGTGCAACCTCTATTTGTCAATTTCCTAGCTGTAATTTGTTCACCCAACATGCTATCTTTTATGGAGAGACGCCACTAGTGAAACTATGGACCCCGGTCCATTTTTCCACACTGTTAAACAAACCACAACATTTTCCTTGTTTCTTTACTTACTGCAAGCATACACTGTTTTCCACACTATACGTCTAATCTTTGTTTTCAGTAAGACCGGTGGGATTGACAACCTCACTGTACCGTTGGGGACAAGTATTTTGGTTGTGTTGTGTGGAGGTTCCACGTTGTTGCTGACACCGGTGAAGCGCCAGCACCACCGTCAGTGGCATCAAACTTCCGAATGTCCTCTTTCTCCTACTGGATTGATAGCCCTGGTTCTTAACTAAGGGGAAAACTCCTACCAATGTGCTCATCACACCCTCCTCTTGGGGTGTCCCAACGAGTGCAAGATCTGCACCGTCACGCACCACCTAGCAGGAAACGAGAAGATCGTCTCTGCTGACCACCAAACATCCATGGGTCCCTCTGGCTGGCGAAACATCCAAGGCGAGGTCCCAAGGGGAATACGACGCCAAAGCGTCGCCCTCACCCGAGCCACGAAGGATCTAGGGTTTCCTCCGAAAATTTCCGACATAGGAGTGCGAGCTCCGCCACGACGACGACTTCAAGAAGGAAGTGGTGACAGGGCGTCACCGTCGCCTATCCTGGTCGACGACCAGGGCAAGGTTTTCAGCCAGTGAAGCAACACGAGCCGCCCGCCCTCCCACATGGGACCGGCCAGCCCACCTAAGAGCCCCGCACGCGGACACCATCAGCCCCGCGCACCCGACAGTCTACGGCCACCAAACATAGCTAGGCGTCGGGGCTAGGTCTGTCTCGTGCTGAGCCACCTCCTAGCTCAGCTCTACTCAAAGGTAGAATAGATGGATCGGTCGCTTCTGTAGCTTGGATCAATCGGTTAGCTAGCTAGATCAACTTTTGGTGCGTATATTTGATCGTCTAAAAGCATTTCAACAGGCGCGTCATACCGCCTCGTGCCAAATGTGTTTTCAGCTCCTGCTTAGCTCCTTTGCAGTGCCGTGTTGGCGACAGAAATTTCAGTGGCACAAAACAACAACGCGCGATTGTGAAGGTTCACCATATGCACAAAAATAGAACGCAAGCAAGTCTGACACTTGCGCAAATCATTAAAATCAAAATTCAAGAATGCACGCTTAATCACGCTAAAGCGCGGGCGCTGGCATCACGCCTCGACTAGGCCATATGCGCTCAGAAAAGTGCAAGGCGCGCCTAGGCGAGCGCCTTTTTATTCTTTGCGCAATTAGTCGCGCTCCAGAGCACAAAATGATGAGGAAGGGGCAGCGGAAAAAGGAAGAAAAAGGGAGATGCGGGGCAGCGGGGAGAGAGGAAAGGCCCCAAACCGAACATGCGAGCTGGGTTTAGGTCGAGCTCCTCCTCCTTGCGCGCCAGGTCGCGCCGCCTCAAGATCTCCTCCTTGCGCCATCAGGTCGTGTCGGGCGACCTACCCTCCTCCCGAGCGCGCCTGGATCTCCTCCTTCTCCCTCCATCAGCCACCTTGAGTTCCTTCTCCTCGTCCGGCCGCCCTCCCACCACCTCTAGCTTCTTCTCCGCCTCGCGCCCCCGAGCAGGTGAGCATCTCTCTCTCGTATCCCCCCCTCAATCTTTCTAGTTTTTTTTGGTGTGTTGTTGCCTGCTAGGTCTGCTCTGCTTCCGCCGGGGCTAGTGCTCTGCTTCCGCTGGGGCTGATGCTCTACTGCCGGGCTATGCACTATTGTTGATTTCTCTGTATATGTATGCTCTAAATTCTGAATGATGTTATACATGTTGTATTGTTGTTTGCTATGTATGCTAGCTGCTCTTGCTAGTACTAGTTGCTGCACCGTTCTCTAATTGTTGAAACTTGCTGATTGTTTGACTTGCCAAGTTGTGATGCTTGTTTTACTTGTGAAGTTATGATGCTCTGAAACTTATTGATTTGTGTTGCTCCGTCTAGTTTGTAGGAAAGGGGTATGTCAACATCAGAGAGCACCACAGCTGAAATAGAGTCAGACAGACCGGTGGCTCTTAAGCGGAAGTCCGGTGATGTAGGATGGAACTATGGGAAGCTTTGTGATATGCTCAACAAGGAAAAGGTTAAGTGTGACTTTTGTGGGCATATTAGCACCGGAGGAATTAATCGTTTCAAGTATCACACCACGGGCACCAACACCAGTGTTCTTGGATGTCAAAGAGCAACTCCAGAAGCTAAAGCAACATACAATAGAGCTCTTCAATAGTGTGAAGAAAGGAAGGAGGCAAAGTTGAAGCATGCGGCAGAGGTTAGGGCTGATGTGCAAGTCAAATGGGGTTCTTATGAAGGAAGCGGCATAGTTTGTGTAGGTAGCACAATATCGGACCCTAACAAATTAGGACCAATGGACAAGTTTGGGCGTCCTATTGATGGTAAATCAAGCAAAGCTGAAGCTTTGAGGCAGCTAAGTATGAATGAGGCACTATTGAAAGAGATAAGAGCTCAAGGCTCGCCCTATGTTGCTAGAAAGGTGTATTCGCATGGTAAATCCGTACTCTCTCATTGCTTGCTATCACTTTGCTTGTGTGTGCATTGGTTGAATGTTTGATTGATGTTTTTGTTGCTTTGCTTCTAGGTATACCATTTAATGCTCTTGACAATGACGAGTTCATGCAAATGTTTTAGGCCATAGGTAAGTTTGGCCCCGGATATGAGCCTTCTTCTCAATATGATCTTAGGGAGAATTTGTTGAATGATGAATATGCAAGGACGAAGAGTTTGCTAGATAATCGTGATAATGAAAGGATAAAGCTTGGATGCACCGTCATGGCCGATGCATGGATAGACATGAAGAGTAGGAGCATAATGAATTATTGCACCCATTGTGGTTGGGGAACAAGTTTTCTCAAATAAGTTGAAACATCAGATGTGCCACATACAAGTGAGCTCATCTTTGAGCTAGTGGACAAGGCAATTGAGGAGGTGGGGTGGAGTATGTGATGCAAGTGGTGATAGACAATGCTTCCAATAACATGGGAGCCAAGAAATTGTTGTTTGATAAGAGGCCGAAGATCTTTTGGGGCTCTTGTGCAACTCACACTATCAATTCGATGCTCCAAGGAATTGGAAATATCATAAGATTTAAGTCAACTATTGATCAAGCAAAGAACCTCACCGTATTCATCTATGCGCATCACAAGACTTTTGCATTGATGGGAATGGCAACAAGAAGGAGAGATATCATAAGGACGGGGGTGACTAGATTCGCTTCGGCTTTTCTTACTTTATAATGTTTCTTGGAGAAGAAAGATGCTCTAAGGAGTATGGTTGTGGAAAGGGCTTGGGAAGATATGAGCCATGTGAAGACAAAGAAAGGCAAGGATGCAACGACAACGTTATTGGATGGTACCTTTTGGAAAGGTGTGCTCCTTTTCACAAAATTGTTTGAGCCCTTGGTGCGGGTTCTTCTTTTGGTTGATGGGGATATTAAGCCATATATGGCTTGGCTGTATGGAGAGTTGGAGCAAGCAGAGACGAATATGAAGGATGCATTTGGTTGCTTGGAGAGGAACTACAAAGAAACTATGTCCATTGTTGATAAGAAGATGAAAGGAAGGCTTGATTCTCCACTTCACATGACTGCATATGTATTGAATCCAGACTACAGTTATGCGGGTAGCTCCATCTTTAATACTACAAATGAAGGTTTCATCCTATGTGCTGAACAATATTATGCAGATGATTATGAGACTTGCAACTTAGTTGTGAATGAGTAATTTTTGAAATTTGAAAACAAAGAAGGGGCACTTTGGAAAAATCTTGCAACAACATCTCAAAACAAAGGCTTCAACCCAGGTTTTCTCCTTCTTCCTTGTTGATTTCGAGCTGCTATTGCAAGCTGATGCTGATGCTAGCTGCTGCTGCTGATGCTAACTGCTAGCTTTTAATATTTGTTTTCAAAATTTTAGTTGGTTGGTGGAAGCTTTATGGAGGAGAAACGCCCAATTTGCAAAAGATGGCTATGGTGATCCTCTCTTTGACCTCTAGCTCTTCCGGTTGTGAAAGAAACTGCGATGCATTTGAATCGATTACATTCTAATCTCTATTTCTTATCAACTCTAGTAATTTCTATTTGGCTCATCTTCTTTTATGTGATGTTTAATATGTAGATACATACCAAGAGGAGAAATAGGCTCACGACCAAACGATGCAACAATTTGGTCTTCATAAGATTCAATAATTGAATGGTATCTAGGAAACAAAAGCTCCTAGAGAAGAAGAAATGGGATGTTCTCATAAGCATTGATACGTCTCCAACGTATCTATAATTTCTGATGTTCCATGATAATATTATGCCAATTGCTACATGTTTTCTCCCTTCTTTATGTCATTTTTTTGATTTTCCGGACTAACCTATTGACAAGATCCCACAGAGCCAGTTCCATGTTTTCTTCTATTTTTAGTTTCAGAAAAGTTGTTCTAGAAATATTCTCAGAATTGGAAAATTCGAAGCCCGGAAGTCTTAGAATTCCCAAAGGTTCCACGGAGACCCGAACAGACCCGGAGGAGGGCCTCAGGGGGGCCACACCATAGGGAGGTGCGCCCCCTTAGCCACGCCGAGGGGTGGTGTGAGTCCCCTAGGGCTCCACCGCCTTTGCCCTTTCGCCAATTTATTCCCCTCCGAAGGAAAACCCTAGGCACCTGATAAAAAAATCCCCGAAAAGTTCCACAGCCGATGTCGTCGTCAACCCTAGATCAGGGGGGTTCTGAATCTGTCTCTTGGCACCCTGCCGGAGAGGAGATCATCATCGGAGGCCTCTTCATCGCCATGCCTGCCTCCGGAGTGTTGCGTGAGTAGTTCATCCTTGGACTACGGGTCCATAGCAGTAGCTAGATGGTTTTCTTCTCCTCCTATGCCTCAAGGTTTAGATCTCGTGAGCTACCTAATTTGATCGAGATTGTTCTTATGTAATTCTATGTGTTGTGTTTGCTGGGATCCGATGACTATTGAACTTATGCCAAGTTGATTATAGTGTTTATTGCATATGTTATTTGTGATCTTGCATGCTTTCCGTTGCTAGTGGTTGCTCTGGCCAAGTAGTTGCTAGTGACTCCAAGAGGGAGTATTTATGCTTGATAGTTTGTTCATGCCTCCTTTTAGCCTATGCTCGAGTGACAGAAACGTGACGGGGGAGGATGTGTTGTTGCCACTAGAGAGAAAACAGCGGTGTGAGTGCCCGCGTGCACAATCATTGCTTACATTGCACACATTGCTTAATGCGATTATCTGTTGCTTGCAACTCAATACCTAAGGGGGTTCGGATGATAACCTAAGAGTGAATTATTAGTCATAGATGCAGTTGGATTACGGTCTATGTATATTGTTGTAATGCCCGCACTAAATATCATAGTAGTCATCATGTCATGAATGTGCACAACGGTGCAACCTCTATTTGTCAATTTCCCAGCTGCAATTTGTTCACCCACCATGTTATATTTTATGGAGAGACACCACTAGTGAACCAATGAACCCCGGTCCATTTTCCTACAGTGTTAAACAAACCACTACAATTTCCTGCTTTCTTTACTTACTGCAAGCATACACCTGTGAGATTTAAAACCTCATTGTACCATTGGGACAAAGTATTTTGGTAGTGTTGTGTGCAGGTTCCGCGTTGTTGCTGACACCGGTGAGGCGCCATCACCACCGTCAGTGGCATCAACCTTCCGAAGATCCTCTTTCTCTTACTGGATTGATAACCTTGGTTCTTAACTGAGGGGAAATTCTTACCGCTATGCTCATCACACCCTCCTCTTGGGGTTCCCAACATGCATTGCCAGCATCAAGGATTTTTCGGGCGCCGTTGCAGGGGAGAAAGAAGTCTTCTGGCAAGGGGAGTCTCTCACTCTCAACCTCTTTATTTTTTTATTATCTTGTTTTTATTTTTTTGTTTTGTTTTGCTTCTTTATATAAAAAACACAAAAAAAATAGTTTACTTCATAGTTGTTATTTATTTTCTTGTTTTTATTTTGCTAGAATTAGTATTCCTGAAGTTGAGGTTCATTTTTTTAGGCAATAGGGGGAGAGAGTTTAAAAGATGCTTGGTATAGAATAAATGATGCTCATAATAGGTGTACAAAAAAAAATTCTACCTTGATACTCCTAAGGAATTTTTATGTTGGTATTACTGGCTGGTATAGGTATGTGTTAGATACTCTTACGGGTGGAAATTTTCTAGGAACTCCTGCCTTGGAAGCCTGCAATTTGATTGAAACTTTGGTGGGAGCGCCCCACACTATAACTGTTAAAACTGAGACCACTTTGGAGGATGTTATTAATAAACTAAACTCTTTGGAAATGAACTTACCAATTTTCCTTGATAATGCTAGCAAAGTTAATGAATCTATAATAACTATTGATAAAAGAATCACTGCATGCTCTAGAAGCTAGCAACACTCATGATGATAAAAAAATTAGGATTGGTAAACTAGAGGAGGCTATGGGAACTTTAAGCTCAACTTTTTCATCTCTTAAATTCAAAAAGGAGAAAGCCTTTGTGGGAAAATAGCAAAGATTCATGTATGTTCCCAAGATAACTAAACCCAAATCTCAATATGTGCTAAAAATTGCTAAAACGATTAATGAAACTAAGAGTGACCTTCATGTTGAATCTTCAGAAACACCTAGAGTGCCTATTGCTGCAAACAATGATTTAGAAGAAGTTATAGATGTTGCTTCTTCACTTGAAAATACTTGAGTTTCTTTCTATGCCTAGCTGAAAGGCGTTAAAGAAAAGCGCTACTGGGAGACAACCCGTTTTATTTCTCCATTTTCCGTCGTTTATTTTTGTTTTCTTTGCACCTGGGTGTTTTCTATTTCCTTAGCAACCCCGGTGTATGTTTTATTTTGTGTCTTTGTTGATCCAAGTAAAGCCTCTAGTGGAAAGTTGAGACTATATTTCGGATTTTTGCGCAGGAAACAAATTTTTGCTGTCCACTTGTTAAATTCGTATAGAATCACAGAAAATTCAAAATTACCTGAATTTTTTATGTGTAATCCTGGGCTATATACGCAGTTTTCTTAGTTGAACACTTTTAGATTTGATCAACAGAAGATTTTCTAAAAAAATCATATTTACCTGATGTCCTGTTTTGACAGATTTGTGCCAATAATTGCATTTGCATCTTAATCTCTTTCTTTTGGTGTTCTTTTGAGAAAAAGAGTCTTAAAATAAGTTGTGATAGTAGCTAATGTTTTTATGAGTGTTAGGTTTGTGTTGAAACTGAACCATGTGAATTTATTATTTCGATTGGACTAACGTTGCTAATGAAGATTGTGAGAAGTTTGGTGTGAAGGAAGTTTTCAAGGGTCAAGAGAACATGATGATATGACGTGATCAACAAGAGTGAAAAGCCTAAGCTTGGGGATGCCCCGGTGGTGCATCCCAGCAAATTCCAAGAAGACTCAAGCGTCTAATATTGGGGATGCCCAAGGCATCCCCTTCTTCATCAACAAATTATCAGGTCACTTCTAGTGAAACTATATTTTTATTCAGTCACATCTTATGTGCTTTACTTGGAGCGTCTTTTATTTTTGCTTTCAGTTTGTTTTTATTTTTGCAATAAGCTTGGTTGGACCCCAGTATTCTTTTTTTGGAGAGTGACACACTCCGCTTTTTCATGGGAATATTTAGTATTCCTAGTTTTTCTTCTAGTTGATGCATTTATTTAGCTCCTGTTTTGCATGATATCTTATTAGAGCTATTAGTTTTAGTAGTGTTATGTGAGTACTCTCATGTTTGCTTGCTGTAGAATTTGGAGAGTTTTTGTTAAAGCATGTTTTATATGGTGCTTGTTGGGAAAAGAAACTGTTGCTTGAGGTAGAATTTATAACGGTGCACGTAGAAGCTTGTATAGACTGTGGCTAGAACTTTTTCATGTCATGCTAGATGTTATTTTAGTTTTAAATCTTTGTGGTTATTGAGTAGCATGAATAGCCTCAAATAGCTGAGAGTGTTTAATATGCCATTGAGAGAATCATGAGTTGTTCTTGTCATATAAATTTGTGGTATTCTCCTTTGAATGTTTTATTAGGTTGACTTGGCGCATGCTCACACCATGTTTATGACTATGAACAAGTCACGAATAGCCTCCATGAAAATTTAGTTTTTGAACTTGAGATACCACTTATGCTTTTATTAATGATGTTTATGTCGCTATGCATGATTATGGCTCTTATGCTCTCTTGATTTGTCGCTCCCAGTCTTTTGCTAGCCTCCACCTGTACTGAGTATGTGCTCTACTCGTGCATCCAACTCCCTAAAACCGAAGTTTTCCCATTGTATCCACCATACCTACCTACATGTGGTATTTCACTGCCACTCCAAGTAAATTTCTCATGTGCTACCTTTAAAACTTTTAAAATTACTCATGTTTTGTTTCTTGTTTTTGCTCATGAGGACGTCAATAGAAAATCTTTATCTCACTTGTTGATTGGATTTCACACCCTGGACTAGTGGCTTCATCCGCTTATCCAATTGATAGAAGAGCTGGCAGCGGGGTGCCCAGCCCCAAATTAACGCAAACAAATTCTTTTCAGTATTTTTGCCCCTGGATTATCAGTCAAAGCATAATTGTGTAAACAAAAGAGAAAGAGGGATGACCATCTACCCAGATGCGTCCTTCACATGGGAGCCGCTCTTGTGAAATCTAGTTGGCTTGTGACGTATTGTATTTTCTGTTTACCATTCGTTGACACTAGCATACACCTCTCTTAAAAATGGACATTCCTACATGCTATGTGATTATTGGCAGGCACCCGAGGATTCGGTTAGCCATGGTTTGTGTAAGATTGATGGGAGGAGTGTCAAACTTTTCATACCTATTTTTAATAAAATAAAAGCTCTAGCACATGAGTTGATCCCTGCTTCCCTCCACGAAGGGCCTTTCTTTTACTTCTATGTTGAGTCTCCATCTTCTAACTTTATGCACAGTTGAGAGAGCATTTTTGCCATTCTGAGTTTTATGTGCATTTGTCCCATAAACACCATTAATTGATTCATGAAGTGTTATTGCTTGTTCTCCAACTATTTGTTCTAGTCTTCCTCATGAACTTTGAAGGAGTCCTAGCATTTATGGTTTGTCCCACTCTTAAGGACTTGCAAAATACCACCTTGCCATGCTTTCTTTATACTTGAAACAAATGTATATCTTTCTTTGCATTGTTATTCACGATCTTTTATTTGAGTTACTTCTCATGATGCAAACTGATTGCTATGATTTATTATTAAAGTTCTATTTATCATGTTTGTGTAAAGTTCTATGATCTCAGCTTACATATGATTTTACATTATAATGATCAAGTTTATGTTAGTAGCATGTCACCTCAGAAACTATTGTGTTTTTATCGTTTACCTACTCGAGGACGAGTAGGAACTAAGCTTGGGGATGCTTGATACGTCTCCAACGTATCTATAATTTCTGATGTTCCATGATGATATTATGCCAATTGCTACATGTTTTCTCCCTTCTTTATGTCATTTTTATCAATTTTCCGGACTAACCTATTGACAAGATGCCACAGAGCGAGTTATCTGTTTTTTGCTGTTTTTAGTTTCAGAAAAGTTGTTCTGGAAATATTCTCGGAATTGGAAAATTCGAAGCCCGAAAGTCTTAGAATTCCCAAAGGTTCCACGAAGTCCCGAAGAGACCCAGAGGGGGCCTCAGGGGGCCCACACCATAGGACGGCATCCCCCCTTGGCCATGCTGGGGGGTTTGTGTGGGGCCCCCAGGGATCCACCGCCTTTTCTCTTTCGCCTATTTATTCCCCTCCGAAGGTAAACTGTCGGATATATACTGAATAGGGGTATATCAGATGGTAGTCAAAAGTGTCGGATTACCAGGGTGGCCCAAGTGGTAGTGGGCTTTGGTTCATTGGGCGGCCCAGTAAGCCGACGCACAGAAGCCGGATTCTAGAAGGACCCGGATCACGGCCCACATGATCTGGCTTGGAGGAGAAGACGGATTCTTTACTTTCCAAGTTAGAAGTTACCGTAGTCTTCTAGGTTTCCTATTCTGTATGCCCTAACACGGCTATTATATAAAGCCGGACGGGAGATAAGATAAAAGAAGAACAAGAAGCTATAGGCTAACTCGCCGGGAAGTTGATCCTCAGCGAATAGCTAAACCTAACCTCGCATTGTAATTGTATACACAGGCTTTAGTCCTGATCAGTGAGATTGCAGGAGTAGGAACGTCGTATTATCACGACGTACCGAACCTGGGTAAAACCTGTGTATTTATCTTCAAACGCGATACCGTTCCCCCACGTCTCTAACCGTAGTCTCATGGCACCCCCGTCTATGAAAACTACTACGATGTCTCGACAGTTGGCGCCCACCGTGGGGCAAACGACGTCAGGCGTTAAGTTCCGATCTGGGATACTCGGCGGGATCGGCAGTTCCATAACTGTTGGAAGCCTGGAGTTCGAGGATGACGTCGGACGCTTCCTCGACAATGGATCCTACATACCGGCGCAAAATCATCTGGTAAGTGCCTGCGTGTTGCCGATCGGATCTGCTAATATCTTTATCGGACTAACTGCAGAGGCCATGGGGTTTTGCGGTGGAAGCAAATTTATCCCACCCCCTATACCCAGTCGAGGATGACTATGATCCCGGATTTTGCTCAGATCGCCGACATAAAAGTGATACACACTTTATCGGTATGGTGCAATCCGAAGTCGCCGAAAACACGGATGGCGGAAATCCCGTGCAGGAGGCAGACAATAACACACCCACCACAGAGGTGGAAGATCCGACACCCACCACAGAGGTGGAAGATCCGACATCCGCCAACATGGCGATGAACTCGGAAGCTGACTCTGTGCTAGCCGCCATTGAGGCGAGATTAGAGTCAGAAACCGGATCGGATGATTTCGAGTCCGAAGACGAAGATGAGGACGCCTTCGAACGGAAGGTTAAATCTTTTCAAGAGGGATTCCATGAAGTACTAATGGCAAAACCGGCTGAAACCACGGATGCCGGCAGTCAGGAAAGCCCTAAAACCCCTCCGCCAGAGGAAGAGAGAGAAGATGGAGAAACCTCTCCAATATTTCCCAACGTCAAGGAATTGACAGAGGATGAACCAGCCAAAAAGCCTCCCTCTTCCAAGAAAAGGCACAAGGCCGCTAAAAAGCTCCGGAAGAAAAGATCGGCTGATCCAGCTGATGAAAGCCCGGAAGTAGGAGATGCAAGCGGAATAAAGCCTGTGGAGAAGAAAACTAAGGAAATCCTTGTTCCGCCAATGACAGAACAAGAAGAACAGGATCTATTACAAACGCCAGTGGGTCCAAACGAACCCCCTGAGATGCTGGAAGCCAGGAGACAAGCTTTCCAACGGCAACAGCAACATCTACTCAGATCTCGGGAACACCTCCAAAGAACCAAGAATGACATCAAGCTCATGAAGGAAGAAATCGAGGAGTATGAGAGAAAGAATAGATCTGCCATAAAACCTACAAGGTTACCCGGAATCGTAAGACCGGAAGTACTTCCGCCAAAGGAAAGGTTTCATAACCCATCTTGGCAAAAGGAGGTAAACGGCAAGGATGCCAGAGGCGAACCAATATACAAAACCGCAGCAGAAAACGCGGAAGCAGCGTTCGCCATCCTTAACAATGACATGTACTCCAACGGTGAAAAACTTCAAGGGGTGTATGCTTTCCTAGGAAAAGCATTGCAACAACAGTAGCGGGGCCAAGAGCGATCAGGGAGGTTGCACGACAACTCAGCCCTATGTAAAACAGCTACTTGCGCCGCTGGAGCACCTGGACCAGAAGAACCTGGAGATTCAGACAATTCAAAGGATAAAAAAGAGGATCCGAGAAAAGACAAGAAAAATCCCGACAATAGGGATGAAGCGTCTAGAACCGGATCCCATCCCCCGAAAGGTGGACTTAAACCCCACGATCGGGAAGAAAAACACCGGAATGACGGCAAAACAATGCCGCCTCCGAGAAACCCAGCTGAAAAAGCTGGAAGATATGAAGTGCCTCACAGACGTGAGAGATCTCGGACACCTCCTAAGGATAAAGAAAGGCACAGGAGTAGAACTCCGCCTCATCCAAAAGTACGTGATCACAGAAGAGATAGAAACGATCCCGGAAAAGCGCGTCCGCGCAACAATGGAAAAGAAAGGAGCAGATCCCCTTCTATCCATTCAGCCGGAAGATATTCCGCACAGATGGATAGGGCGGAAAAGGATGACCTATACTTTGGGCCTAAGTGTTTCACTGATAGGATCCGAAGGATAACCCTGCATTCTGGCTTTGCCAAGGTCGGTCCAACGTACCAGAAATACACCGGCAGCACAAATCTGGATACCTGGCTCTCAGACTACTATACAGCCGTCGAGATTAACAATGGGACAGACCTGGAAGCTGTAAAATTCCTTCCCCTAATGTTACTGGAGGGAGCCAGAGATTGGATCAATGGATTGCCGTCAAGAACTGTCGACAGCTGGGATGATATGGCTAAGGTATTCACTCAGCATTTCCGGGGAACGTACAAACGCCCGAACAACATCAACCAGCTGAACCGTTGCACCCAATTTGAGGATGAACCATACATGGTGTCACGACCCCGGACCCAGAGATATAGATACTGTTATGTGCTCCTAGCCATGGACTCACAAGGGCTTCAGGGTTACCAGCCCCGGCCGCAACAAACAACGGCAGGCAGACTGGATTCATCGGCACGTAGTCCGGATCCCCAGTCTACTACTCCTTGTATCCATGCTAGTCATAACCAACTATGCATATCAAAGCGTCCACGAATCGAAAGAAACTGAAGGAAACAGGACCAAGGCTATACAGAGATGCTATGTGTCCAGAAAGTGCAACAACAATCGAGGGTTACTGGGGTTACCTCGCCCCAGGCCGATCAAATCGACAGGCGGGCTCGGACATGGATCATCGGCTCCACAACCCCTCGACTGCGACAACTATGCAGGCATAGCCAAAACTGTATAACAATGAGCTCGAAACCAACAACCGATCAAAGCAGTACTCTAGACATTGAAGCTTTATTAAACAAGTGTTACTAGAGTATAGCTTACAAGCAGAGGTCACACGACCCAACATTACATCAGACAACGGAAGGCAAATTATGTTGCTAATCAACAAGAACCAAAAAGGCCTAAGAGGCCGCAACATAAGGCGACGTCCCAGCCCATAGATTCCAGGCTGCTACCTGGGAACCCCAAACTACTCGTCGATGTCCACGTTGAATCACCACCGATGGAGTTCTTCTCCTGAACCAAAATTAAGCAAACCTGAGTACGGGAGATACTCAACAAGACTTAATTAACCTATTATATATCTGCTAACTTCAGAAAGGGTTTTATGAAGGCTGTTTTGCGTAAAGCAATCTTTGTTTTGCAAGTTGAGGGAGGAATAGCACGTCTCATAGAATATTTTGAAAACAGATGAGAAAGCTACTCAACTACTGAGATCATCATCTTTTTGTATTCCACCAAGTCCTTCTCAATTCCCACACTATCTCATGCTACCAGGATCACCCCTCCCGGCATCTCCGGGGAGGCACCCTTCAATCATGGTTGACAAGTTTTAGTCATTCCGTTGAAGTTATCTATGATCACAGAATCCGTTGCCAAGTCGTCCGTAACCGTGGACACGGCTTCTCGAGGAGATTTATCCCTGCAGGGGGTACACTTTACCCACACGTACCATCCGACTCTTAACGCCACATGTACGCTCGTCCATGGAGCGCGGCAGAGGGTGGCTGGCCACGACCTTTACCTTGCTCGACCCTATCCATGAGTCAACCCAAACAGGGCCACCCCGTCAACAGGGAGTTGGCCACCTCCTGACGGCACCTGTTCTGTGAGTCGGGAACAAGATCCGAGTACGTCCATCACTTGCCCCGGTCACGCCCTAAGTTTTCTCCAAATCGTTTTCTGACTCACACGCAGATGGAAAGATCAAACTACGTGACTCATGGACGTGGCCAAACAAGTTAGTTGGTCGAGCGCGGTCTGTTAGGCCCCGCGTGTGGTTGCACGCTCAGTCTTGGCTTCGAAGGCGAGAACTCGCTCCTAGGGGCATGAACAGGACAAAACGCCACAACCCATTGTGGCCTCACATCCATGCCAGTGTTTAGTCAAGTTATCAAATATAATACAAATCATAACAACATGACATAATAGATTCACGTATTGACCAGATTCATCAACCGGATGGATCAGATCACAACTAGGCATGGCTAAGCAAGACTCACAGGGTTTAGCGGAGCGCGCACAAACAAACCTATAGCTGCTAGGTGCAGTGGATTAGGATATCTAGGTTATGCAGTAAGTATAGGAGAACTCTATCTACTGACATCAAATAGTTTGGAACCGAATGCAAGTACGAGATTCAAATCACTTTGAAAACTATATATGAGCAGATAAGAGGTTATGCTTGCCTTGGTTATAAGAAAACCAGATAAAGATCTTCTGGAATAAGTGCTTGACTTGTCGGTTAAGATCAAGTATTCGTCATGGATTGCTGGCCTTCTCTTCGGAGTCGGATTCTATCGAGGGGGAAATAACACCGAAACAAAGAAGAACAATCAACCATGGCATCGATGCAATGCACAACATGTATGCATGAGCAAGTTAATGCACTGAAATAAAGCCCTAAACATGATCGTTGGGTTGCTAGGGTTCGTATGTCAGTTAGGCATTTTTATTGAATTTATCCCGAAATGGACCCCGGAGGGGGTTTCGGGCGATTCTGAAAGCGAGTACCATTTTAGTTGCTCAAATGGGTTTGAAAACATCATAAACAGATTGCATTTATCATTTTGAGCAAATTGGTATATAACTTTTAATTTTCTAATTTTATTGAATAAAAACTTATTTTTCTATTTCAAATGATTAAACAACATTAATTAATGTCCAAAAAAGAAATTTGTCAAACATGTATGAAAGTGACATTTTTGGGTTCCAAATAATTTTCTGAACATTTCCATACTTTCATTTTATTTTTCTGAGTAATATTTTGGAAGATATTAAATTATCAAATTTTATTCATTTTCTGGAATTTTCTTGCAATAGTTAAAAAGGGAATATGACGTCAGGATGACATCATCCCTGCGTCAGCCAGAGAAGAACTCCTCTATTGATCCCAAATTCGAATGCCTTGATGGATGATTAGTGCAATTGAGTGGGGGCCTAGGTAGATGGAGTTAAGGGCTTCCATTGGGTCGCGACGGCTCGCCGGATGGCCGCGGGAGTTGGCCGGCGGCGACCGTACCGCGGCGGTGGGCGGCGGCCACCGGTGACAGTGCAAACCAGAGGGGGAGGAGGCATGTTAAGGGTACCCACGGGTGAAGCGACTCACCGGGAACGCTACTAGATGCTCAGAGGGCTCGGGGAAGGTGCGGAGGCGACGTGAGCTTGCGGGGACGTCGGCGCCGGCGACGGGGAAGAACGGCTCGATTCCTCTGGTTCCGGCCGTTCCTGCTCGAGCCCGTTGGACAGAAGGTGCGGGAGAGGACTACGAAGGCGAAGGTTGGCTTGGCTTGCTTCGGGATGGCCAGAACCAGCGGCAGCGTTGACGACCACCGGAGCTAGGGTTCGGTTGTTCCAGGGCGCTAACAGGGACAGAGGGAGAAAGGTAGCTCGAGGGAGGGCCTGCGAGTTAGAAGCGATCCAGACGTCTCCTCGACGACTCTGGTCATCCGCGTCATCAGAGGGGAAGCAGGAGGTGGAGGGTGCCGGCGGCCCAACCTACTGGCCGGCGACAAGGAAGAAGAGTTAAAAACAACACTTCACAGATAACCCCCTGGGAAAAGTAAAGGGTTTGCAAAGAGGTCCTTAGGACTTAAAAACAGAACCAAAACAGATTTTGAGGGCCTTTTTGTAAACAGAAAAAAAATTGGAAAAAAATACTTTTTGGAAACCTTGTAAAATTTCCAACAAAATCATGTTTTGCTTTGGTGTAATTGAAATATTTTTCAGAACAAGATTTTGGGAACCAAAACAAGTACCATTTGTGGGATTTTTGTCAAACCATTTAAATTCCTAATTTAAATTGGTTTCAAACATTGCTTAAATTTGTGGTTTCATGCATGTATGATATGAACACAACACCACACACCCTAGTTTAGCAAAATTGGGGTGTTACAAATCTACCCCCCTTACAAGAATCTCGTCCCGAGATTCCCGAAGGAGAAGAAAGAGGGAACACCGGTTTTAAACGATCTTCTCGAACCTTACGGTTCTTCTCTCGAAGAGGTTGATCCGTAGCATCTTGAAGTATTGAACGGATACACCTTAGGTAAGAGGGAAACTCTTAGGAAATGATCTTCACGAAGATCGAGTATCTCATGTCTAACTCATGACCAGAATGTCCGTAAAGAACTGTTGAGTTAACGTGCATGAAACACATCAAGGTAACGGAGTGAGTAGAAGATGGTTTCAAGTTTGTGGACGATGGTTCATGGAAGGATTTAGAATATGATCTTTGCACAAGACTTTAAATCCTTTTGGAAGAGAAAGGTTGAACAACTCATGACGTCGAGGTTTCTTCAAACAGAAAACCGAGATGGAAAGGATGGTTTTGAACATCACAATGTAACATCCTTAGAAGAGGGAAACGCGAGAAAACACTGTAACTGTGCGTCAGAGAGAATTTGATACAAGATCATGTTCACTGTTCGGAGTGGACACGGAAGATAACGGAACGTTTGTTCATCCAAGTTTGTTGAAAACCTTTTCAAAGATTAGGAGGTTACTTCACAATGGAGGATGAATAACTACGGAATGTTGGAACATCGTGACTAAGGAGGGATTCTTGGTCACACCACAAGGATGGGTAACCAACGGGGATTGAAACACCAGAAGGAATAGGGAATCTCTTTTCTATTGTGGTTTGGACGTAGCAATACATCTACCACATGGTTAGGATCCCATGGCTGAAGTGACTGACAAATTCACACAATGTGTGAGAACAACAGAACTTCAAGTATAAACAACTTGAGAAAGGGAACTGATCAACGGCGGTTACGAAACACCAAGAGATGATTCTCATGATGAACTTGTTTCCACTAGAACGAATGTTTTGGAGGTTCAACGGAGAGATATTGGAAAGATCAACTTCCAACTTATCCTGGATGTTTTAGATACTGACAGCAGGCTCACGACAAGCCTTCTGTAGGTCATCAGGTGAACGGGAAACTTTGGTTCGGAAGGACGGGAAGGAAACTTGTTCAAAACGAGCCGCATAAGAATTCTCACGAGGAGTGGTTGGTCTTACGGATTCAAAGGATATGACATTAGGCCTTCCGGCTAATTGTGTCAACCACCACATCAACCATGCCGGAATCTGAAAAGACCTAATTCAATACCCTTGAGGAAACACTAACCATCGTTGTTGCTTGAGATTCAGCTCTGGTTAGTGGATTGAATAACTGAGACTCAACGTGTTTGATCGAATAGCTTGCACCGTTTATCAACGAGATACATATGCTGGATGCTCAAGAGATGGACTACGATGTCAAGCTCAAGAAGATGAGCAGGAGTGCAGGACTCATGTATTAGCAACTTGTAAAAGACGGTTGCACCTACATGGCTTACTTGCAAAAGAACACATCGGAGTCCTTGTTGGGAAGATGATAACAAAGATAACGAAGTTCTAAAACTTCTTCTCTTTCACAAATGGTCAGTCAGTGGCTTAGTGTGGATACACTTCTTCTAGTAGACGGAGGTAACAACCAACCATCTCAAGAATAGTCCACACATGCATAACTGACTTGGGATGATTCCCGAGGAAACAAGAAAACTCTTCTCAGATCCATGACGACAACTTTCACCATAAGCACATGGACCAGATAAAGTCACTTCAAACATCCAGAACACAACTTCGTGATAACACAAAGTTAGTTCTCGAAAGTTTCCAACATTGTTGCCAATGTTCAACATGAGCCTCTCGCAACTTGGAGGAAATAGGAATGTCATCGATGGGCTCGAGAACACACTTATTGAGATACTCCAAGCAGAGGGATTCATATGATATATGAACGAGGCAAAATATTGGTTAGACCAAAGGACATGAAGGTGTACTCGGGCAAAACACTATGAGTGGAAACACCATCAAGATAGTCCTTGAATCGGAGCTTGATCTGACGATAGCCCAAATCAAATCAAGGTTAGAAAGATAGCATGTCCATTAAGGAGATACTATCCTGCTTCAACACAAAGGAAACTAGACATCCCTTCACGAAGGATCAAGTTAGGCGGAGCTTTTGCCTTTCAACTCTCCAAGTTGTTGTTGAAGCTCAACCAACTAGTCCAAGGTGTCTAGCGTAGTTCCTTGGAGAGAAGAGTAGTTCAAACTACTCCTGGTTTAGACATCACGGTCAGGTAAAACCTGGTGAAACTTCTGGAAAGGCAACCAGAATATCACAACCTACGAGTATGTCTTAGAGTTTGGAAGGAATCTTGCTTTTCAAGGCAACTGATATGAACATGAGAGCTTTGGTATGAACCCAACTCTTTGACCGAGGATGTGCACCGGAAGGAACGGATTTGGTAACACAGTCAACTTCAAATAGAGACCGGGTACCAGTAGTGCTAAGAAGGATACAGATGTTTTCTTAGATCTTTCGAAGCAATAAGAATTGCTAGGAGTACCTAACACACATGTCAATGCATAAACCCATCATACTCAAGCATTCAATCTTGGATGAAGGGGGAGTGAAGATGTGTGAGAGCATCACTTCATCGATAAGGCCATGAAACTGAACACAACCTCCTGATATTAAAGAGTGTGATACTCGAAGGTAGAACAGATTGGAAGTTGATGAAACTTCTTTAATCTGCGGATTACAAAACTTTGACCTGGTTCTTAGGATGAACGAGGTACTGGAGTTTGTTTCTCCTGACATCCCAAGGTGGAACGTTCTGACGGAACAAGAGCAAATGCATTGGAAGAATCCAACACCATATGTAACTTGGTTTCCAAACAACGGACAAAGTTCGGAAAGCAACTAAAGGGTAGGAACGTGCTCTGGAAAATCCTGAGATCACGTTGGATGCACGGGGTAATACTCATGTGTAGAACCCATGCCAAAAGGTTGGTATAGCTGAATCAAGAACAAAGATGTGAGAATCATGAAGAACACTCTTGTTGCGATCCTTCTGATTCCTAGAGAAAACCTATGGCTATTGGAGCTGAGATTACCTAGCCATCCTGAGGTAGAACAGATTCCTCAGGATCCAAAGAAACAGAACTTGGGTTAAAGGTCAGCATCCTGTACTGATGGCATGAGCATCACCTGGTTATGAAACCACATGACTCAACTCACCACTACTCAGCACATTCCGGGACCTTCGATTCAAGTCCAAGGTTAAAAACACAAAGAAAGGAGGAACTACTATCTTAGTGCCTTGAAGAACACTAGGAATAGCAATCACGGAGAGTCTTTCAAAAGACACACAACTCCGGAAGAACTTGAGCAGAGGATAACAGATACATTCGAGATGCAAAGCAGATCTCGAGGTTCAGGATTTAGAACTTTGAAACATGTGAAGAATGTGGAATCCATACAACTTTGAGAGATTGTGAATGGAAAGGAAATCTCCCTAATTAAGAGATAACGGAGTAAGGAACACACACGACTCTAGAAACATTAACACTAGGTCAACTGGGGTAAAAACGTCATTGCCGAAGAAGGCACCTAGCTTTTGAATGACTATAAGAGGTAGCAAAACCTTTTCAAAACAAAACAGATAAGGAGACCCAGAGTTAGAGAGATACCAGATAAGGAGCAAAAAGAATCCTAAGAAGGTTTTTCACAATCCATTTGAGTTTTCAAATAGTTTTCATAAACACTAGACTCAACATCGACCAAGCAGTAAGGTTTTCCTACAGGCAGTCCTGCTCTGATACCATGACTTGTCACGACCCCGGACCCAGAGATATACATACTGTTATGTGCTCCTAGCCATGGACTCACAAGGGCTTCAGGGTTACCAGCCCCGGCCGCAACAAACAACGGCAGGCAGACTGGATTCATCGGCACGTAGTCCGGATCCCCAGTCTACTACTCCTTGTATCCATGCTAGTCATAACCAACTATGCATATCAAAGCGTCCACGAATCGAAAGAAACTGAAGGAAACGGGACCAAGGCTATACAGAAATGCTATGTGTCCAGAAAGTGCAACAACAATCGAGGGTTACTGGGGTTACCTCGCCCCAGGCCGATCAAATCGACAGGCGGGCTCGGACATGGATCATCGGCTCCACAACCCCTCGACTGCGACAACTATGCAGGCATAGCCAAAACTGTATAACAATGAGCTCGAAACCAACAACCGATCAAAGCAGTACTCTAGACATTGAAGCTTTATTAAACAAGTGTTACTAGAGTATAGCTTACAAGCAGAGGTCACACGACCCAACATTACATCAGACAACGGAAGGCAAATTATGTTGCTAATCAACAAGAACCAAAAAGGCCTAAGAGGCCGCAACATAAGGCGACGTCCCAGCCCATAGATTCCAGGCTGCTACCTGGGAACCCCAAACTACTCGTCGATGTCCACGTTGAATCACCACCGATGGAGTTCTTCTCCTGAACCAAAATTAAGCAAACCTGAGTACGGGAGATACTCAACAAGACTTAATTAACCTATTATATATCTGCTAACTTCAGAAAGGGTTTTATGAAGGCTGTTTTGCGTAAAGCAATCTTTGTTTTGCAAGTTGAGGGAGGAATAGCACGTCTCATAGAATATTTTGAAAACAGATGAGAAAGCTACTCAACTACTGAGATCATCATCTTTTTGTATTCCACCAAGTCCTTCTCAATTCCCACACTATCTCATGCTACCAGGATCACCCCTCCCGGCATCTCCGGGGAGGCACCCTTCAATCATGGTTGACAAGTTTTAGTCATTCCGTTGAAGTTATCTATGATCACAGAATCCGTTGCCAAGTCGTCCGTAACCGTGGACACGGCTTCTCGAGGAGATTTATCCCTGCAGGGGGTACACTTTACCCACACGTACCATCCGACTCTTAACGCCACATGTACGCTCGTCCATGGAGCGCGGCAGAGGGTGGCTGGCCACGACCTTTACCTTGCTCGACCCTATCCATGAGTCAACCCAAACAGGGCCACCCCGTCAACAGGGAGTTGGCCACCTCCTGACGGCACCTGTTCTGTGAGTCGGGAACAAGATCCGAGTACGTCCATCACTTGTCCCGGTCACGCCCTAAGTTTTCTCCAAATCGTTTTCTGACTCACACGCAGATGGAAAGATCAAACTACGTGACTCATGGACGTGGCCAAACAAGTTAGTTGGTCGAGCGCGGTCTGTTAGGCCCCGCGTGTGGTTGCACGCTCAGTCTTGGCTTCGAAGGCGAGAACTCGCTCCTAGGGGCATGAACAGGACAAAACGCCACAACCCATTGTGGCCTCACATCCATGCCAGTGTTTAGTCAAGTTATCAAATATAATACAAATCATAACAACATGACATAATAGATTCACGTATTGACCAGATTCATCAACCGGATGGATCAGATCACAACTAGGCATGGCTAAGCAAGACTCACAGGGTTTAGCAGAGCGCGCACAAACAAACCTATAGCTGCTAGGTGCAGTGGATCAGGATATCTAGGTTATGCAGTAAGTATAGGAGAACTCTATCTACTGACATCAAATAGTTTGGAACCGAATGCAAGTACGAGATTCAAATCACTTTGAAAACCATATATGAGCAGATAAGAGGTTATGCTTGCCTTGGTTATAAGAAAACCAGATAAATATCTTCTGGAATAAGTGCTTGACTTGTCGGTTAAGATCAAGTATTCGTCATGGATTGCTGGCCTTCTCTTCGGAGTCGGATTCTATCGAGGGGGAAATAACACCGAAACAAAGAAGAACAATCAACCATGGCATCGATGCAATGCACAACATGTATGCATGAGCAAGTTAATGCACTGAAATAAAGCCCTAAACATGATCGTTGGGTTGCTAGGGTTCGTATGTCAGTTAGGCATTTTTATTGAATTTATCCCGAAATGGACCCCGGAGGGGGTTTCGGGCGATTCTGAAAGCGAGTACCATTTTAGTTGCTCAAATGGGTTTGAAAACATCATAAACAGATTGCATTTATCATTTTGAGCAAATTGGTATATAACTTTTAATTTTCTAATTTTATTGAATAAAAACTTATTTTTCTATTTCAAATGATTAAACAACATTAATTAATGTCCAAAAAAGAAATTTGTCAAACATGTATGAAAGTGATATTTTTGGGTTCCAAATAATTTTCTGAACATTTCCATACTTTCATTTTATTTTTCTGAGTAATATTTTGGAAGATATTAAATTATCAAATTTTATTCATTTTCTGGAATTTTCTTGCAATAGTTAAAAAGGGAATATGACGTCAGGATGACATCATCCCTGCGTCAGCCAGAGAAGAACTCCTCTATTGATCCCAAATTCGAATGCCTTGATGGATGATTAGTGCAATTGAGTGGGGGCCTAGGTAGATGGAGTTAAGGGCTTCCATTGGGTCGCGACGGCTCGCCGGATGGCCGCGGGAGTTGGCCGGCGGCGACCGTACCGCGGCGGTGGGCGGCGGCCACCGGTGACAGTGCAAACCAGAGGGGGAGGAGGCATGTTAAGGGTACCCACGGGTGAAGCGACTCACCGGGAACGCTACTAGATGCTCAGAGGGCTCGGGGAAGGTGCGGAGGCGACGTGAGCTTGCGGGGACGTCGGCGCCGGCGACGGGGAAGAACGGCTCGATTCCTCTGGTTCCGGCCGTTCCTACTCGAGACCGTTGGACAGAAGGTGCGGGAGAGGACTACGAAGGCGAAGGTTGGCTTGGCTTGCTTCGGGATGGCCAGAACCAGCGGCAGCGTTGACGACCACCGGAGCTAGGGTTCGGTTGTTCCAGGGCGCTAACAGGGACAGAGGGAGAAAGGTAGCTCGAGGGAGGGCCTGCGAGTTAGAAGCGATCCAAACGTCTCCTCGACGACTCTGGTCATCCGCGTCATCAGAGGGGAAGCAGGAGGTGGAGGGCGCCGGCGGCCCAACCTACTGGCCGGCGACAAGGAAGAAGAGTTAAAAACAGCACTTCACAGATAACCCCCTGGGAAAAGTAAAGGGTTTGCAAAGAGGTCCTTAGGACTTAAAAACAGAACCAAAACAGATTTTGAGGGCCTTTTTGTAAACAGAAAAAAAATTGGAAAAAAATACTTTTTGGAAACCTTGTAAAATTTCCAACAAAATCATGTTTTGCTTTGGTGTAATTGAAATATTTTTCAGAACAAGATTTTGGGAACCAAAACAAGTACCATTTGTGGGATTTTTGTCAAACCATTTAAATTCCTAATTTAAATTGGTTTCAAACATTGCTTAAATTTGTGGTTTCATGCATGTATGATATGAACACAACACCACACACCCTAGTTTAGCAAAATTGGGGTGTTACAAATCTACCCCCCTTACAAGAATCTCGTCCCGAGATTCCCGAAGGAGAAGAAAGAGGGAACACCGGTTTTAAACGATCTTCTCGAACCTTACGGTTCTTCTCTCGAAGAGGTTGATCCGTAGCATCTTGAAGTATTGAACGGATACACCTTAGGTAAGAGGGAAACTCTTAGGAAATGATCTTCACGAAGATCGAGTATCTCATGTCTAACTCATGACCAGAATGTCCGTAAAGAACTGTTGAGTTAACGTGCATGAAACACATCAAGGTAACGGAGTGAGTAGAAGATGGTTTCAAGTTTGTGGACGATGGTTCATGGAAGGATTTAGAATATGATCTTTGCACAAGACTTTAAATCCTTTTGGAAGAGAAAGGTTGAACAACTCATGACGTCGAGGTTTCTTCAAACAGAAAACCGAGATGGAAAGGATGGTTTTGAACATCACAATGTAACATCCTTAGAAGAGGGAAACGCGAGAAAACACTGTAACTGTGCGTCAGAGAGAATTTGATACAAGATCATGTTCACTGTTCGGAGTGGACACGGAAGATAACGGAACGTTTGTTCATCCAAGTTTGTTGAAAACCTTTTCAAAGATTAGGAGGTTACTTCACAATGGAGGATGAATAACTACGGAATGTTGGAACATCGTGACTAAGGAGGGATTCTTGGTCACACCACAAGGATGGGTAACCAACGAGGATTGAAACACCAGAAGGAATAGGGAATCTCTTTTCTATTGTGGTTTGGACGTAGCAATACATCTACCACATGGTTAGGATCCCATGGCTGAAGTGACTGAAAAATTCACACAATGTGTGAGAACAACAGAACTTCAAGTATAAACAACTTGAGAAAGGGAACTGATCAACGGCGGTTACGAAACACCAAGAGATGATTCTCATGATGAACTTGTTTCCACTAGAACGAATGTTTTGGAGGTTCAACGGAGAGATATTGGAAAGATCAACTTCCAACTTATCCTGGATGTTTTAGATACTGACAGCAGGCTCACGACAAGCCTTCTGTAGGTCATCAGGTGAACGGGAAACTTTGGTTCGGAAGGACGGGAAGGAAACTTGTTCAAAACGAGCCGCATAAGAATTCTCACGAGGAGTGGTTGGTCTTACGGATTCAAAGGATATGACATTAGGCCTTCCGGCTAATTGTGTCAACCACCACATCAACCATGCCGGAATCTGAAAAGACCTAATTCAATACCCTTGAGGAAACACTAACCATCGTTGTTGCTTGAGATTCAGCTCTGGTTAGTGGATTGAATAACTGAGACTCAACGTGTTTGATCGAATAGCTTGCACCGTTTATCAACGAGATACATATGCTGGATGCTCAAGAGATGGACTACGATGTCAAGCTCAAGAAGATGAGCAGGAGTGCAGGACTCATGTATTAGCAACTTGTAAAAGACGGTTGCACCTACATGGCTTACTTGCAAAAGAACACATCGGAGTCCTTGTTGGGAAGATGATAACAAAGATAACGAAGTTCTAAAACTTCTTCTCTTTCACAAATGGTCAGTCAGTGGCTTAGTGTGGATACACTTCTTCTAGTAGACGGAGGTAACAACCAACCATCTCAAGAATAGTCCACACATGCATAACTGACTTGGGATGATTCCCGAGGAAACAAGAAAACTCTTCTCAGATCCATGACGACAACTTTCACCATAAGCACATGGACCAGATAAAGTCACTTCAAACATCCAGAACACAACTTCGTGATAACACAAAGTTAGTTCTCGAAAGTTTCCAACATTGTTGCCAATGTTCAACATGAGCCTCTCGCAACTTGGAGGAAATAGGAATGTCATCGATGGGCTCGAGAACACACTTATTGAGATACTCCAAGCAGAGGGATTCATATGATATATGAACGAGGCAAAATATTGGTTAGACCAAAGGACATGAAGGTGTACTCGGGCAAAACACTATGAGTGGAAACACCATCAAGATAGTCCTTGAATCGGAGCTTGATCTGACGATAGCCCAAATCAAATCAAGGTTAGAAAGATAGCATGTCCATTAAGGAGATACTATCCTGCTTCAACACAAAGGAAACTAGACATCCCTTCACGAAGGATCAAGTTAGGCGGATCTTTTGCCTTTCAACTCTCCAAGTTGTTGTTGAAGCTCAACCAACTAGTCCAAGGTGTCTAGCGTAGTTCCTTGGAGAGAAGAGTAGTTCAAACTACTCCTGGTTTAGACATCACGGTCAGGTAAAACCTGGTGAAACTTCTGGAAAGGCAACCAGAATATCACAACCTACGAGTATGTCTTAGAGTTTGGAAGGAATCTTGCTTTTCAAGGCAACTGATATGAACATGAGAGCTTTGGTATGAACCCAACTCTTTGACCGAGGATGTGCACCGGAAGGAACGGATTTGGTAACACAGTCAACTTCAAATAGAGACCGGGTACCAGTAGTGCTAAGAAGGATACAGATGTTTTCTTAGATCTTTCGAAGCAATAAGAATTGCTAGGAGTACCTAACACACATGTCAATGCATAAACCCATCATACTCAAGCATTCAATCTTGGATGAAGGGGGAGTGAAGATGTGTGAGAGCATCACTTCATCGATAAGGCCATGAAACTGAACACAACCTCCTGATATTAAAGAGTGTGATACTCGAAGGTAGAACAGATTGGAAGTTGATGAAACTTCTTTAATCTGCGGATTACAAAACTTTGACCTGGTTCTTAGGATGAACGAGGTACTGGAGTTTGTTTCTCCTGACATCCCAAGGTGGAACGTTCTGACGGAACAAGAGCAAATGCATTGGAAGAATCCAACACCATATGTAACTTGGTTTCCAAACAACGGACGAAGTTCGGAAAGCAACTAAAGGGTAGGAACGTGCTCTGGAAAATCCTGAGATCACGTTGGATGCACGGGGTAATACTCATGTGTAGAACCCATGCCAAAAGGTTGGTATAGCTGAATCAAGAACAAAGATGTGAGAATCATGAAGAACACTCTTGTTGCGATCCTTCTGATTCCTAGAGAAAACCTATGGCTATTGGAGCTGAGATTACCTAGCCATCCTGAGGTAGAACAGATTCCTCAGGATCCAAAGAAACAGAACTTGGGTTAAAGGTCAGCATCCTGTACTGATGGCATGAGCATCACCTGGTTATGAAACCACATGACTCAACTCACCACTACTCAGCACATTCCGGGACCTTCGATTCAAGTCCAAGGTTAAAAACACAAAGAAAGGAGGAACTACTATCTTAGTGCCTTGAAGAACACTAGGAATAGCAATCACGGAGAGTCTTTCAAAAGACACACAACTCCGGAAGAACTTGAGCAGAGGATAACAGATACATTCGAGATGCAAAGCAGATCTCGAGGTTCAGGATTTAGAACTTTGAAACATGTGAAGAATGTGGAATCCATACAACTTTGAGAGATTGTGAATGGAAAGGAAATCTCCCTAATTAAGAGATAACGGAGTAAGGAACACACACGACTCTAGAAACATTAACACTAGGTCAACTGGGGTAAAAACGTCATTGCCGAAGAAGGCACCTAGCTTTTGAATGACTATAAGAGGTAGCAAAACCTTTTCAAAACAAAACAGATAAGGAGACCCAGAGTTAGAGAGATACCAGATAAGGAGCAAAAAGAATCCTAAGAAGGTTTTTCACAATCCATTTGAGTTTTCAAATAGTTTTCATAAACACTAGACTCAACATCGACCAAGCAGTAAGGTTTTCCTACAGGCAGTCCTGCTCTGATACCATGACTTGTCACGACCCCGGACCCAGAGATATACATACTGTTATGTGCTCCTAGCCATGGACTCACAAGGGCTTCAGGGTTACCAGCCCCGGCCGCAACAAACAACGGCAGGCAGACTGGATTCATCGGCACGTAGTCCGGATCCCCAGTCTACTACTCCTTGTATCCATGCTAGTCATAACCAACTATGCATATCAAAGCGTCCACGAATCGAAAGAAACTGAAGGAAACGGGACCAAGGCTATACAGAGATGCTATGTGTCCAGAAAGTGCAACAACAATCGAGGGTTACTGGGGTTACCTCGCCCCAGGCCGATCAAATCGACAGGCGGGCTCGGACATGGATCATCGGCTCCACAACCCCTCGACTGCGACAACTATGCAGGCATAGCCAAAACTGTATAACAATGAGCTCGAAACCAACAACCGATCAAAGCAGTACTCTAGACATTGAAGCTTTATTAAACAAGTGTTACTAGAGTATAGCTTACAAGCAGAGGTCACACGACCCAACATTACATCAGACAACGGAAGGCAAATTATGTTGCTAATCAACAAGAACCAAAAAGGCCTAAGAGGCCGCAACATAAGGCGACGTCCCAGCCCATAGATTCCAGGCTGCTACCTGGGAACCCCAAACTACTCGTCGATGTCCACGTTGAATCACCACCGATGGAGTTCTTCTCCTGAACCAAAATTAAGCAAACCTGAGTACGGGAGATACTCAACAAGACTTAATTAACCTATTATATATCTGCTAACTTCAGAAAGGGTTTTATGAAGGCTGTTTTGCGTAAAGCAATCTTTGTTTTGCAAGTTGAGGGAGGAATAGCACGTCTCATAGAATATTTTGAAAACAGATGAGAAAGCTACTCAACTACTGAGATCATCATCTTTTTGTATTCCACCAAGTCCTTCTCAATTCCCACACTATCTCATGCTACCAGGATCACCCCTCCCGGCATCTCCGGGGAGGCACCCTTCAATCATGGTTGACAAGTTTTAGTCATTCCGTTGAAGTTATCTATGATCACAGAATCCGTTGCCAAGTCGTCCGTAACCGTGGACACGGCTTCTCGAGGAGATTTATCCCTGCAGGGGGTACACTTTACCCACACGTACCATCCGACTCTTAACGCCACATGTACGCTCGTCCATGGAGCGCGGCAGAGGGTGGCTGGCCACGACCTTTACCTTGCTCGACCCTATCCATGAGTCAACCCAAACAGGGCCACCCCGTCAACAGGGAGTTGGCCACCTCCTGACGGCACCTGTTCTGTGAGTCGGGAACAAGATCCGAGTACGTCCATCACTTGTCCCGGTCACGCCCTAAGTTTTCTCCAAATCGTTTTCTGACTCACACGCAGATGGAAAGATCAAACTACGTGACTCATGGACGTGGCCAAACAAGTTAGTTGGTCGAGCGCGGTCTGTTAGGCCCCGCGTGTGGTTGCACGCTCAGTCTTGGCTTCGAAGGCGAGAACTCGCTCCTAGGGGCATGAACAGGACAAAACGCCACAACCCATTGTGGCCTCACATCCATGCCAGTGTTTAGTCAAGTTATCAAATATAATACAAATCATAACAACATGACATAATAGATTCACGTATTGACCAGATTCATCAACCGGATGGATCAGATCACAACTAGGCATGGCTAAGCAAGACTCACAGGGTTTAGCAGAGCGCGCACAAACAAACCTATAGCTGCTAGGTGCAGTGGATCAGGATATCTAGGTTATGCAGTAAGTATAGGAGAACTCTATCTACTGACATCAAATAGTTTGGAACCGAATGCAAGTACGAGATTCAAATCACTTTGAAAACCATATATGAGCAGATAAGAGGTTATGCTTGCCTTGGTTATAAGAAAACCAGATAAATATCTTCTGGAATAAGTGCTTGACTTGTCGGTTAAGATCAAGTATTCGTCATGGATTGCTGGCCTTCTCTTCGGAGTCGGATTCTATCGAGGGGGAAATAACACCGAAACAAAGAAGAACAATCAACCATGGCATCGATGCAATGCACAACATGTATGCATGAGCAAGTTAATGCACTGAAATAAAGCCCTAAACATGATCGTTGGGTTGCTAGGGTTCGTATGTCAGTTAGGCATTTTTATTGAATTTATCCCGAAATGGACCCCGGAGGGGGTTTCGGGCGATTCTGAAAGCGAGTACCATTTTAGTTGCTCAAATGGGTTTGAAAACATCATAAACAGATTGCATTTATCATTTTGAGCAAATTGGTATATAACTTTTAATTTTCTAATTTTATTGAATAAAAACTTATTTTTCTATTTCAAATGATTAAACAACATTAATTAATGTCCAAAAAAGAAATTTGTCAAACATGTATGAAAGTGATATTTTTGGGTTCCAAATAATTTTCTGAACATTTCCATACTTTCATTTTATTTTTCTGAGTAATATTTTGGAAGATATTAAATTATCAAATTTTATTCATTTTCTGGAATTTTCTTGCAATAGTTAAAAAGGGAATATGACGTCAGGATGACATCATCCCTGCGTCAGCCAGAGAAGAACTCCTCTATTGATCCCAAATTCGAATGCCTTGATGGATGATTAGTGCAATTGAGTGGGGGCCTAGGTAGATGGAGTTAAGGGCTTCCATTGGGTCGCGACGGCTCGCCGGATGGCCGCGGGAGTTGGCCGGCGGCGACCGTACCGCGGCGGTGGGCGGCGGCCACCGGTGACAGTGCAAACCAGAGGGGGAGGAGGCATGTTAAGGGTACCCACGGGTGAAGCGACTCACCGGGAACGCTACTAGATGCTCAGAGGGCTCGGGGAAGGTGCGGAGGCGACGTGAGCTTGCGGGGACGTCGGCGCCGGCGACGGGGAAGAACGGCTCGATTCCTCTGGTTCCGGCCGTTCCTACTCGAGCCCGTTGGACAGAAGGTGCGGGAGAGGACTACGAAGGCGAAGGTTGGCTTGGCTTGCTTCGGGATGGCCAGAACCAGCGGCAGCGTTGACGACCACCGGAGCTAGGGTTCGGTTGTTCCAGGGCGCTAACAGGGACAGAGGGAGAAAGGTAGCTCGAGGGAGGGCCTGCGAGTTAGAATCGATCCAGACGTCTCCTCGACGACTCTGGTCATCCGCGTCATCAGAGGGGAAGCAGGAGGTGGAGGGCGCCGGCGGCCCAACCTACTGGCCGGCGACAAGGAAGAAGAGTTAAAAACAACACTTCACAGATAACCCCCTGGGAAAAGTAAAGGGTTTGCAAAGAGGTCCTTAGGACTTAAAAACAGAACCAAAACAGATTTTGAGGGCCTTTTTGTAAACAGAAAAAAAATTGGAAAAAAATACTTTTTGGAAACCTTGTAAAATTTCCAACAAAATCATGTTTTGCTTTGGTGTAATTGAAATATTTTTCAGAACAAGATTTTGGGAACCAAAACAAGTACCATTTGTGGGATTTTTGTCAAACCATTTAAATTCCTAATTTAAATTGGTTTCAAACATTGCTTAAATTTGTGGTTTCATGCATGTATGATATGAACACAACACCACACACCCTAGTTTAGCAAAATTGGGGTGTTACACATGGATTTCATCTCCAGATGGACTGCAATGAAGAATAGTTGTTCTGGAGTAACTGACGTACAAGCAATGCATGCTTTCGTCAATGGCCTAAACCCCGGACTTGTACCGTTCATGGTTGGTTCAAAACAACACAAAGATCTCGGATCTATGCTTACAACCTCCAATGAACACGCTGCAGCCGAAGACGACATCAGAGCAAGAGGAGGCAATATCGACGCACTGATACTAGCCAAGAAAAATCCTCGCACTGAGAAAAAAGGAACTTCAGATGCAACACCTAAACCCAAAGAAGTTAACATAGCATTTGGAAGTGAAAAAGGGAATAAATGGAAAGGACGCAGCCCAGAACCAATCTACTACACTAAAGAAGAGTGGGAGAAGATTAAGTCTGAACCCTACATCCACCATTCGCAATTTGGGAAACCCACCCATACAAACGCGCAATGCCGGCTGAATAAGCACATGAAAGGCAGTGCAGGATCCGGAAATAAGGGGAAGAATTCCAAAAGGAAGTTCTCCAAACAAAAGCCAGAACCTGAGAAAGAAGACAGTGAAACGGACACTGATGAAAAAATCAAGGAACAACAGCGAAAAGGCGAACCCAAATTTCCGAGAGTTGATGGAGAGGCATTGTTAACGTTCTTAGCAACTCCGTCAGCAAAGGTGGCCAAAAGAACGCTTCGAGAAATAAACGCGGTTGTTCCGCCAACCCCGAAATTCTTGAAGTATTCAAGCACACCAATTACCTAGGATCAGTCTGATCATCCCGGGAACATCCCTGAACCCAGCACACAAGCTCTTGTTGTAAGCCCTATTTTCCAGAACACTAGGCTAAAAAGAGTGATGATGGATGGAGGATCCAGCATTAACATAATGTACCTGGATACGCTTAAGCATCTGAAAATCTCCGAGTCCCAGCTCAATTACAGCAACATACGCTTCCATCGCATTGTCCCTGGCAGGCAAGCACGATCCCTAGGAGAAATTTTCCTAGATGTCACTTTCGGAGAAAAAGATCATTTCCGTCAGGAAAAAATATCCTTCGAGGTGGTGCCGTTCGAAAGTGTGTATCACGCAATACTCGGACGTCTAGCTTTCGCCAAATTTATGGCAAGATCATGTTATATCTATAACAAGATGAAGATGCCAGGGCCCAAAGGAGGAGTAATCACCATAGCTGGAGACTTTAAGCTGGCAAATGAGCTGGAGAAAGAAAACGCCCTTTGCGCTCAGAGAGTTATAGAAAAGGAAGAACTGAAGGAGTTCGCCAAGGAGGTATCGCCGACAGAAATGCCGGCAGGAAAAGAAACCCGGAAGCCAGCAGATAGCTTCAAGGCGTCCGAGAATACAAGACAGGTAATTCTAGATCCCAAGGATTCGACAAAATTTGTCGTAGTAGGAACTGGGATGACCGACAAATAGGAAGGCGAGCTCATCAAGTTCCTCCGTGAGAACTGGGATATTTTTGCCTGGTGTCCAGCTGACATGCCAGGTGTACCCAGGGAACTCGCTGAGCATCAACTCAAGGTGATTCCAGGTTCCAAACCCGTCAAACAAGGTCTCCGTCGATTTGACGGAAGAAGACGGAAGGCTATTGGCAAGGAAATTATCCGGCTTTTAGCAGCAGATTTCATCCAGGAAGTAATCCACACTGAATGGTCTACAAATCCGGTATTAGTACCGAAGAAAGACACTACTGCTCTTAGAATGTGTATAGATTACACCGGCTTGAACAAACTGTGTCCAAAGGATAGGTTCGCGTTACCGCGAATCGATCAAATAATAGATGCCACTGCAGGCTCTGAGCTTTTATGCTTTTTGGATGCATACTCCGGGTACCACCAAATACGCATCAAAAAGGAAGATCAAATTAAGACTTCTTTTATAACCCCATATGGGACGTATTACTATGTAACCATGCCATTTAGCCTGAAGAACGCAGGTGCAACTTACCAGCGTTGCATGCAACATTGTTTGCATAGTCAGATTGGCAAAAATTTCCATGTTTACGTGGACGACATTGCTGTCGTAACCAAGGAAAAAGATACACTCCTTGAGAATTTGCGAGAAACCTTCGAAAACTTGCGCACTTACAATATGAAGTTAAATCCATCAAAGTGCATATTCGGGGTTCCCTCAGGAAAACTTCTGGGTTTCATCGTTTCTCACAGAGGAATAGAAGTTAACTCGGAAAAGATCAAAGCCATCTTGAACATCTCCAAACCTACGTGTGTGAAAGATGTCCAAAGATTGACGGGTTTCGCCGCTGCCGTTAGCAGATTTATTAGTCGGCTGGGGGATAAAGCCTTACCACTCTACAAGTTGCTGAAAAAATCCGACAAGTTCGAGTGGACAGAAGAGGCCGATGCGGCGTTAACCCAGTTAAAGGAAACTTTGATGAAAGCTCCGATTTTGGCATCCCAAAAAGACGAATAACCTATGTTATTGTACCTCACGGCTACAAACAGGGTTATTAGTGCGGTAATCGTTGTGGAATGGAAGAAAGACGAACAAAGCATACCAGATCAGCATCCGGTATACTACATAAGCGAAGTTTTCTCCGAGTCCAAGCAAAGGTACCCACACTATCAAAAACTGGTATATGGCGTGTTTTTCGCATCTAGAAAATTACGCCATTACTTCCAAGGACATTCCATAACAGTGGTATGTAAAGCACCACTAGGGGATATAATAAACAATGCGGAGGCAACTGGCCGAGTAGCCAAATGGGGTATCGAGCTAGCAGCCTTCGACATTAAGTATCAGCCAAGGACGACAATAAAATCCCAGGTTTTGGCAGATTTTGTCGCCGACTGGACGGAAGCAATGGAGAAAACACCAATGCCGGAGTCCGAGTACTGGATCATGCATTTTGACGGATCCAAGATGAAGGAGGGCGCTGGAGCTAGTGTAGTCTTAAAATCCCCTAAAGGAGATACAATGGAGTATGTATTACAAATACACTTCAACGCCAGCAATAACGTGGCAGAATACGAGGCTTTGCTTCATGGCTTGCACATTGAAAAAGAAATAGGGGTTAAACGCATCCTATGCTACGGCGACTCGGATTGGGTACAACATCAACTTAACCAAACCTGGGATGCAAAAAGCCCTATAATGGCCGAATACCGGAGAACGGTGGACGAGTTCGCCATTTGTTTTTTCGGATTCGAAGTACTCCACGTAAAAAGGGAGGAAAACTGGAACGCGGATGCGTTAGCCCGCATGGGGTCAGAAAGGGTAAAAATCCTACCACCAGGTGTATTCGTCCAGCATTTGCACGAGCCATCTATAAAAGGCGGAGATATTGATTATCCTCTGGTTTCCGAGTCAATTGAAGTATGTTCGTCACCCCGGACTGGACAATTCCATATCTAAACTTCTTAGTCGATCAGAAGTACCCGGAAGGAGCAGACGAAGTCTTGCAGAGACAAATTCAGCATCGATGCAAAGGATACACGGTAATTGATAATTGCCTGTATAAACGCAGTACTTCCGGAATTTTTCTGCGATGTATTTCACCAGAAGAAGGACGAGGAATCCTGCAAGAAATCCATGCCGGAGATTGCGGACATCATGCTCAATCAAAAAGCATAGTTAAAAAAGCATTCCGTGCTGGGTTTTTCTGGCTAACAGCCAAGACAGATGCTGAGCACATAGTCAACACATGTGCAGGGTGTCAATATTACGCCAAGCAGACTAATATGCCGGCCCAAGCACTCAAAACTATCCCAATTACATGGTCATTTGCGGTCTGGGGGCTAGATATGATGGGACCGTTCAAAACTGCGCGAGGCGGACTTACACATCTACTCGTAGCAGTGGATAAGTATACCAAATGCGTGGAGGCCAAACCCATCAAAAAGCTTGACGGTGTAACTGCCAGAAATTTCATGATTGACATAGTCATGAGATATGGCGTTCCACAAAGCATAATAACTGACAACGGGACAAATTTCTCTATTAGAGAGTTGGCAAAATATTGCCGGCAAACGGGAATACGCCTAGATCTCGCATCTGTGGCCCACCCGCAATCCAACGGACAGGTTGAGAGAATGAATAGCTCAATCCTGCAAGGAATACGCCCAAGACTCGAATCTCCTCTTCACAGAGCAGCTGGAGCATGGGTAGAAGAGCTACCTTCCGTGCTTTGGAGCATTCGAACGACGCCAAATAGGTCAACTGGGCAAACCCCGTTTTTCCTAGTTTATGGTGTGGAAGCTATTATTCCAACGGACATGATCCATGATAGCCCAAGAGTGCAGGATTTCGACGACTCAGATGCCGAAGAAGCACGACAGGATGCCGTCGATCTCTTAGAAGAGTAACGAGAGCTTGTGCTTCAAAGATCCGCCATCTACCAGCAAGGTTTATGACGTTATCATAGTCGGAAGATCCGCCATCTACCAGCAAGTTCTGTTCAGCTTGTGCTGAGATTGGTACAGCAAAGGAAGCACAAACTGGCCCCAGTATGGGAAGGACCATATGTCATCAGTAAAGCCATGAAAATGGGTCATACTATCTTGTCGACATTCGAGATACGGAAGACGATCCCGAGAAGACGAATCGCAAAAGAAAGAGAAAGATAGATGATGAACTAGGAGAGACAAAGAGGCCTTGGAGCATCCAGCAGTTACGTCCCTTCTATACTTAGTTCATTTTCTATGTAAACATCTTTTGAGATCATGAAATAAAGTTGTCGGAATTCTGATATCCATGTTTTTACAAGTTCATTATAGTCCAAAGCATGATTCCACCCTATCTATTTCCCAATGATCTTACAAAATACTCAATGTTAACCCGAATTGTGCCTGCGTGCTCGGCGTTTAAAAACTGAATGATTTTCAGCCTGCTAACGGCTAAAGGAAACCTGGATTGTGCCTGCGTGCCCACGTTTCATTCAAAAAATTCATTTCTTTTCTCTAAGCATTATCTGATTGTTTATGTGTTGGGTCACTGGAGCTAGTTAATAAAAAATGCCTTTAGTATGATCCATGTTTCCGAGTCTAAACTGATTGGTTATACCCAGTTACTCGGCATGATGATTCCTAGTACTATTGAGCCATTTCAAACACTAAGGACAGTTAAAACATATAAGCCAGAGAACTTAGAAGATAAAGGAATACTAAAACCCGAAAAACCTTGCAAGGAATTTCATAATTCATAAGCTGCAAAAGGCGGAGTTCTTGTTTATACAAAGGAAATAGAAGCATTACAATATGAATTACATTGTAAAATTGCTCCTATTTGGATATTTCCACCATCCAGATTAAGTGGCCCTCTTCAAGCATCCGAGTCTTCTTCGCTGCTGTCATTCTCGGTGGCTGCAGGGACCTCTTCTTCTGGATAGGTGATAGAGGTGTTCACCATAGAGGCGATCTTGGTGGCATGGCCTTTGATTTCATCAAAGATGGCGGTTCGCTGGGTTTCCGTGTATCCTTGAGGGATACCGGATGCCACGCACCAAGACTTTGCACCAGGGTAGTGCATACGCATAAGGCCAAGAGCCATGCGTGCGCCACCCCGTGCAGCGGAGCGTAGGATGGAGTCCCTGGAATCCGCCACCTCCAAGATAGCACCCGGAAGTTTATAAACTTCCGAGAATTCTATGGTACTTGTAGGGAAGAATTTGCTGATCAGTTGCATCCCAGCATTTCTGATGGCATTCCATACCTTCCCAAAGGCTCGTATTTTTTCCATACGAGAAAGACCTGGATAATTTCCTGTTATTCCGGAACAAGCCTCTATAAAGGTTAGACAACAAAACAGAGAAAGAAAGCTAGACGCGGATGAATCGGTAAATGAAATAAAACTTACCGAGAACCTTGTCAATTTCGGAACATTCCTTCAGGTGAAGGATTAGCATACTTTCCAAATCGTGGATAGTAGACTTATCTTTTTCTGCCTGATCGGAAGCCTTGGATTGAGAAATTCCAAGGGCCAGATTACTGGCTTCCAGATCTTGTCGAACCTTCTTAAGCTCCTTATGAAGGTCTGAATTCTCCTTGCGAAGACGTTCGGCATTTTCGGCATCTTCAGCTAATTCCTTGGCCTTGGCCAAAGCAGCTGGAAAGCAAGGAAAAAATTCCGAGTTTAGAAATATCTCGAGAAAGTACTTGTTGATAATCCGGATAAAACAGAGTAAAGCATACCTGTTGTTTCCGACAGCTGTAGCCGAGATGATGCCAGATCATTATCCTTAGACTTAATAATAGATTGAAGGGTTTTCACCTCTTCATTCTTGACGTTAAGTTTATTAAAAAGTTCCAAGTTTATTACATCAGCACTATGCTGAAATGCGGAAATAAAAGCCAAACGCTTAAGTTAGACCAAGCGTAATAAAAAAGCATTAAGGGGAAAGTATGCTTCCAACTTATTGCTTGGGGGCTAGAGGTATTACCTGGCTCATTTCCCGCAAGTTGGACAAAGTCTCGTTGAATTCTTTTGCATATTCAGAAAAAAGAATCCCAACGTGATGAAGGCCATCTTGTATGACCTGGCGAGGTGAAAATACGAAATCGTTTCGGATAATCAGCCCGCCCTGTGGCCAAGGACGAATTAGAGGAGCAGGAGTGTAGAATTTCTTAGCTTCTGGACGGATATATCCGAGTTCATCAAATGGTTCTTCCTATATCCGGATATTCCTGTCCAAAGTGGGGATTGGTTCGTCCCCCCCAGACATAGCAGAAGAAGATTCTTTTTTCTTAGCAGCAGCTTTATGTTTCTTCAACTTCTTTGTCTTCAAAGGAGTTGGAGCAAGGCTGAAAAAAGAACATCCGAGAAATAAATATTTCGAAGAAACTGGAGGGGAATAACGATCAAAAAAGTTCCAGCAGAATACCTGGATGTGGCGACGGGAATTCCGTCAACAGTTATCGTTTCCTCGAAAGTAACCTGCCTTTTACGCTTCCGGTCGCTGTAGAAGCTGGCATGTATTTCGTTAACTTGGTGTCGGAAGCAAGATCATCTCCCTCAAGTTCGTCGAACTAGGGAAGTAGCAATGATGCGTTAAAAATCAGACAAGAAGGATAATCCAAGAAAAACCCAAAGGTAAAGAAAATATAAATACCTTGGGGGCTGGATTCTCCACGTGATATATTGCCAGACTTTCGGTGTATTGATCGCACGCGGCGACCAGTTGGTTGAGTCGCTTTATGAAATCCTTTTTGGTATAGGACTAGTACGTCCCCCTCATGCTATCTTCTGGCCCTTTGTATTCGCAAAGGAGCCGGGAACGAAAGAAAAGAGGTTGAACATGACGTCCAAACCAACATAAAACAGTATCCTTCCCGGTTAAGGGAGGCCGGGAAGAAGTGAGCTTGGCGATGCGTCGTTTTATCTTCATCATGTTTTCCGGCAGTGTCTGCACTGCTTCAGTCGTGGGATAATCACGGCAGATGTTACCGGGGGTAACTGATCTTGGGGCAAGTCGACACAGGTATTCGGGAGAGGGTTTAGCTCGAAGGAAGACATGGCGGAAAGCAATCTAGGAGCCGGATAGTAACTCGCCGGATCTCGATATGAATTATACTGGATACTCGATAACAGGTGTTACAACTATGACTTGAATCTCTGGCAAACTAAACCTAGGGGCCGGTTTATAAAGCACCCATACACCCCTAACTTGCCCTTCAAGGCACATCTTGAGTCCTACTCGAACTCCACATACAAACCCTAACTTCCCTTACCGCAACCCACAATCCGGGTTACGAATCTTACAAGCCTTTGGGCCTTCCGGTAATCTCTTTACCCCTAGCCGGATATCGCTCAGCACACCTCGGGCCGGATTATATCTTGAAGTAGGCCTACCGGGTTACTATCCCCCCATCAGTAGTCCCCAGGATAGCGCGGGTTTCACGGATTCATCCTTGAAGCACTCGCTATTCCCTGAAAAAGATACGAAACACCCAAGTTCATGGGGACCGAGTTAAATTGCTTCGATAGATGGCTAGGCACAGCTCCATGACGGCCATACGATAACTCGATTTTCTCCCGAATGTCTAACATGCCTTTCCAAATTTGAACCCTAAAACGCCAAGGTTCCACTCACGATACCGGTTCCTGATATCTCGGGGTAGGTTACACTTCCTCCGCCAACGGAACATTTCATTCCATTCCGGGCGCATACACCACCAAATCCGCACGGATAATTACTGTCCCGTAAGTTCCGATTTTCCAGTCGCGGGGGTGAGCTCACCACCTCCCTTATAAATATCAACCGAAGGTAACCCTAGGCCTTTCACCTCACCTCATCATACCCTTTCTCCTCGCTCCCTCGCAGTTTCCGCCGCCGGAGCCCGCGCACACTACAACAGATAAGATCACTGCCGGCCGCGCTCGACCTCGAGCTTTCCCGCGCCGCCGTCACGCATTGTTGTCGCATCTTCGTTTCTCTCATTGAGGGCTGTGGAACAATACTCAAGCCGCACCTCTCATCACCCTCATTTCGGACATCAATCTCTTCGGTAAGCCTCTCTCAATCATCCAATTGAACCTCGCAATTTTTTCAATTTGACTTGGATCGGATCTGGATCAACCCGTAAATCACCTTTCCGGTATCGTCAA
Organism: Alopecurus myosuroides; assembly: GCA_028641055.1. Classification (NCBI taxonomy): domain Eukaryota; kingdom Viridiplantae; phylum Streptophyta; class Magnoliopsida; order Poales; family Poaceae; genus Alopecurus; species Alopecurus myosuroides. The sequence goes on along the minus strand of CM054059.1, from coordinate 112,244,853 downwards.
ATCAAGCCGCTTCGGTAGTCCTCAGCTCCTTTAAGCACCTGATGCGTGGTCGCAATTCATCCCCGCACCTTTTTCAACCATCAAACTTTATATAAGATCGCTCGCAAGCTTTTCAAACTAGATCCGTTCCACCTTGTTTTTTCCGCTTGTCTCATTAACATCCGGAAAACCCTCTTTTTCCAGCTATTTTCTTCGCAGTAAAGGTATGGGCAACCACCCATGTTCGCCCAACCCACCTCCATACGTAAGTAATTAATAATTTACTCAACCTCATCTGTAACCCGGAAAATCCTCCACACTTAACATCGTAGCGCATTATCCGGGTATTATTTTAGCCTTCGCATTGTCTCGATATTCCCAGACTCGGATAATCTGATACTCCGAATCTTACTCCATACATCTCTTGTCCCTTGCAGGTCAACTCCATGGCTCCGAAAAGACAGGGAAGGCACCCGGCTCCGACCAAGACCCCTCAAACCACTTCTGCCAACTGGGGTCGGTCTTTAACGACGAAGGCCAAGCTGGAAGGAATGGCCGAATTAGGAATTCTTCCCTCTCAAAAGGAGATACATTGGAGGGCTCCTGACGATGAGACCAGCCCTACTCCTGCCGGGAATGAGGTAATCTGTTTTACCGAGCACGTGACCCGGGGATTTCGTCCTCCGGGTCATCCTTTCTTCCGGGAAATCTTAAGCCACTACGGCCTCCGGGTGTTCGACATAGGGCCTAACTCTATGCTGAATATTACCCATTTCATAGTCTTGTCCGAATCTTACTTATGCATTCCACCAAGCCTGGATCTTTTTATTGAGTTATTCCAATGTGAGCTGTGTCGTGAGAGCGATGACGGAGCTCTTCTCACCTGTGGCGGGGTATCTATCCAGCGCCGCAAGCACTCACTAATGCCAACTCTTAACTTGAACTCCCACGTCAACAACTGGCAACTATCTTTCTTCTATTGCCACGACACTTCTCCGGATGGTGAGAGGAAATTACCGGGTTACTCGGAGAGCCTCCTTGAACCCTCCAAGTCTTTTAGCGCTTTTGCACCCGAGCCTGATAGGGAAGCCATTCAGCCCTTTTTGGCCAAACTAGCAGCCCTCTCAGCCCATGGCCTTCTTGGGCTTAATCTAATAAAGACTTGGGTAGATTTCCGGGTTCAGCCCAACTCCATTCGTTCGAAGTTGCTACACGAGTACTCGGGTCACATCACGGACTCCCTCCGCTACTCCACCAAGAACTTCCCCGCTGGCAACACCAACACGACCATCAAGGGTTTCCTGATGGAGAGGCTAGACGTCATAAAGAACGCTACCGGGTTACCCCCGTTTACTCGGGAGAATCCTGCTCCAGCGGTAAGACCTGACCCCCTTTTTCTTGTTTCAGCACTTTTATCCGCTATAGTCTCTAACCACTGCTTGCATTTACTTGTTCACAGGCTGACGATCCCTTCTGGAAGGTCGAGAACTCTCCTCCCTCCCAAGACCCCGAAGGGGAAAACGAGTCCATTGATGACGACGAGGGTACTCTTTCATAACCTTTATATCTGCCTTTCATCTGTGCCACCTTTCTTACCACTCGTCCTTTCTTATCTGATACTTACTCGGCTTTCAGGGTCAGAGGACGAAGAGGAGGAAGAAGAAAATGACCCGGAAGCCACCGAGTCTGACCAAGAACCCCCAATTGGAAACAAAAGGAAAGCTAGAGGGGTAGTTGAAAAGGTTCCCTTCTCTTCCATGTCTTGTGCGCCTTACTCCTTTGCCACTATGCGTGAACTTAATGTGCGATTATCACATTCACCCTTCTTGAAGGACCCTTTTCCGACTAAACGTAGGGTGACCCGGAGTTCTCCGGGGGATGATCCCCTTAACCCGGGTATCTCCACCTCACCCGCTCGTCGAGCCAGCACCCCTCCAGCTCAACCTTCCCAATCTCCTCAACGTCATCCATCTCCCAGTCATCCACTTGCCGGGCAATTTCGCGTACCGCAGCCAGTGCTTTTACCAACATCATCCGCCTCCAGCTGCGAGCTTCCCCCGGACTATGCTGTGAACACCGGGTAAACTACCTTTGCTTACATTCTCTCGCACTTGTTATCTTTCTTTTTTTTCATACATTCCACTAATCAATGTCTCCTTTTTTCCTTTCAGCGCCACAGTTACGCTGAGTGACCCGGATATTCCTGAAGCAGAAAGGCAGGGAGAGGAGAAGCCGAGTAATAACATGGACATTGAGGTTGAGGACGAGGCCGAGGACGGAAATAAAGAAGACCCTTTTAAGGACCCACCTCCACCAAAAACTGCATCACCCCAGCCCTCTGAGGAGGTGGACGAAGATATCATTTTGGAGACCAAGTCGGGTTCTCCTAACCCGGACACTCAAACGGTCCGGGTTTCGACCCCCAGACCCGGAGCAACCCTTCAACAGGAAGACCAATCTTCCGGCCCTTCTCGACTCCGCCCTGAAGACATGACCTTTGCGCAAATGCTAGATGCCCTCCATACCTTGAAGGGTGATGAAGAAAACATACTGGACGCCTTAATAACCAAGCACGAGGTAATCCCGAGTAGTACCAATTGTTTCCACACATAGTCCCCAAGTTCCGAGTAAATTACTAAGTAACTTGCTTGGAACTTTGTATAATGTTTCTGGCTAATCCCTCTTCATGCTTCCTTACAGGACTATGTTTCACAGCTGGAGAAGAAACTGGCCAAGTCCACCAAGCGTATTGAAAAAGAAACGGCCCTTCGTGAAGCTGCGGAGACTGAAGCTCGCAGGTGCCAAAAAATGACGAAAAGGTACAGGAAAAGGGCTCACAAGGCTAAGGACAAACTGACAACGCTTTCCGTGAAAATTGCTGACGTTTATCGTACCGCGACCGGTAAGATTTTTGAATTTCACCTTTTCTATGACCCGGATTTCTTTGATATGAACCACTATATTTGCTTACTTATTATCTTTGCTCCTTTTGCCCCTTTAGCAGGCCCAAGTGGTGCTGCCCCCGAAGAAGATGACGCTGCTAAGCTAAAAACCATCAAAAATACTCTTCGCCAACTTTGCGGCGGAGTTAGCTGGATACTTGATGAGTTGCGACTGCCGGGTGTCAGGCCAGATAACATGAAGAGATTACTGGAATTCTGCTCCACGATCCCCGAGTGGATTTGGCACTGGAAACGGTCCTCCTGCCGATATGGGGTAACCCGGGGGCTCGCATTGGCTAAAGCCTACGCTCCCAAGCTAGAGCTGGCCAAACTTATGAGCGGATTTCCAGAGTTCAACTTGGATGGGTCCAAGTTTTTGCCAAAGGACTTCAAGGCTATTCAGAAAGAAGTCCGTCATCCGGCTAGCGTTATCGCTGATAGCTTAGAGATTGATGTGATTCTCCCTGCCTATGATGCTAATGACAAGATTGTCAAGGCGAACCGCCCCCAGCCGTTCGATATGCTTGCCCGTTGGAGGGAGGAGGCAATCAAGATAAGGGACGAAGCTGCCAAGAAGGCCGATGCCGACTCTGCTCCTGCAACTTCGCAACCCGGGACTGCTACTGATCCGAGTGGCGCCGCCACCACCAGTGACAACAAGGGCAAGGCCAAGATGGATCCTGCAGCTTGAAGTAATGAATATCGCCTGTCATTACATATGCGTCAGTCGGCAAAGCGTCGTTAAAACAGCTTTATTATTTGTTTTAAGCGGAGCGCCTGTGCTCTTTTGATACTTTAGGGTTTTTGTAATATTTTTGCTTATACTCCCGATGCACTTTGCGCCCCTTTGGGCTTTTGATTAATGTGTCTTTAAACCCGCTTTTTCTTGATACCCACTTACTTTATTCTTGACACCTTGTACTTTTACTCCTTCTCTTTTTTTTTTTTATGCTTTCCTTGGCGAGACCCGACCTCCGGGTTTTGTTGACATCTGGGGAACGGGCTTTCACCCGGATCCCTAAGCCCCCGAGACCCGGATGCATGGCTCGTTGGAATTTTATCGGCTGGATTACGCTATTTCTTCTTCAGAGCTCCCAAGCCCCCCGGTCCGGGTTTCCGCGTCTGGGACATGTGACTGTTTCTTTTCAAGGAAACGAATCGCCTGTCGCTAAATGCCCAAGACTTCAGGACAGCTTTTTATGATGTTTGAAGTTATGCTTGATAATCGTTGAGTTTCCGGCTGCTAGCCTTATACTCTGCATAACTTGTGGTTTAGATGACCCTTTCAACTACCTTGTACTATAAGCCGGCTTTCGCGTGGATACCATGTTGTTACATCAATACGAAAACGGGGTCAAGCAAGTCCCGTTTGGGTCTCATGACCGACATTAATCGTAAGCGAACGAATCATGCCACTTTGTTGCGAGTCACATCGAGCTTAAGTAAGAATAGCCGAGAAATTTGGACTTCTTTGTCCGGTTATAAGATTGTAGCCGCACTCGTTTTTTCGAGTGACGGCCCCTATAACTCATTGGCATCAAGGCCGGGTCTTTTTTGAGTTTGCAGCTGTGCTTATAGGAGCAACCAGCCCTCAAGACCTGAATATGCACACCGTATAAATGACAATTGCCTCTTTTCCTGATAATCTCCTTTTTATTTGATATGAGAAAATTAGGCCAGCAAGCCGCCTCATTAAAAACCCATCCAGTCCCCAAGGGTGCCCCGGATAGGAAAAGAGTGCGTCTGAAACCTGCTGCCTGTTACATCGTTTTCTGCTAAGTATAGTACGGACGTAGCTGAGCCACGTTCCATGGCCTATCTCTCTCTTGCATAGGTGCAGTAGTGTGAGCAGTGTCGTTGATTGTGGCCGATTCCTCTCTTGCATCTATCAAGTAATATGACCCATTATGCAGACTCCGGCTTACGATGAAAGGTCCTTCCCATGGTGGCGATAGTTTGTGCTTTCCCTCGTTTGTCTGCACCAAGCGCAGGACCAAGTCTCCCTCTTGGAAGACCCGGCTTTTCACCCGCCGGCTATGATATCTTCGCAAGTCCTGCTGATATATGGCTGATCTTTCCAAGGCTTGCTCCCTTTGCTCTTCTAACATATCCACGGCGTCTTGCCGAGTCTTCTCGTTCTCCACTTCGACATAGGCTGTCACTCTTGGCGAATCATGAATGATGTCGCTTGGTAATACTGCTTCTGCGCCGTAGACCATGAAGAAAGGTGTCATCTGGGTGGATCGGTTGGGTGTAGTATTGATACCCCAGACCACGGAAGGAAGTTCTTCAACCCATGCCCCAGCGGCTCTGATACAAGGAACCCTCAGTCTTGGTTTCAATCCACGAAGTAGCTCTTGGTTCGCCCTCTCCACTTGCCCGTTGGCTTGCGGATGTGCCACTGATGCTACATCAAGCCTGATTCCATTGCTGCCACAAAATTTTTCCATCTCTCCAAGGGACATGTTGGTTCCATTGTCGGTAATTATGCTGTGGGGGTATCCAAACCGGTATATAATTCTTTTCAGGAACTTGACTGCTGTGGCCGCTTCGCAATTGGTGACCGGCATAACCTCCACCCATTTGGTAAACTTATCAACAGCCACTAAAAGGTGCGTCTTCTTGCAAGGTGACATATGGAAGGGGCCAACCATGTCCATACCCCAAACAGCGAATGGCCAAGTTAATGGGATGGTCCGTAACTCCATAGCCGGCACATGAGTTTGGCGAGCGTACCTTTGACATCCGTCGCACCTTGCCACTATCCGTTCCGCGTCTGCTAGAGCTGTGAGCCAGAAGAACCCATGCCGATAGGCCTTGGCCACAAGGGATCTTGTGGATGCATGATGCCCACAATCACCTTCATGGATCTCCTTAAGGATCTGTCGGCCTTCTTCTGGTGACACACAGCGCAAAAAGACTCCTGCCGCACTTCTCTTGTACAACTCTCCATTGATAATAGCATATCCTTTTGCCCGCCTCACGATTTGCCTTGCTAGTACCTCCTGTTCTGGTAGTTCGCCCCGCGATAAGTAGGCCAGATATGGCTCTGTCCACTCGGGGACATCACGTATTGTAGCCACGAGCTCCACGTCCGGGTCTCGATTTGCTAATTCTTCTTCAGATTCGGACTTAACTGACGGTCGCCATAGCTCGTCCAAGAAAACATTAGGTGGAACCGGCTCCCTGCGCGAGCCTAGTCTGGCGAGTGCGTCCGCCGCCTCGTTTTTTCTTCTGTCTATGTGCTCCACTTCATACCCGGAAAAACACCCGGCAACCCTATCAACCTCCCTGCGGTATGCTGCCATAGTGGCGTCCTTCCTGTCCCAGGTTCCTGATACCTGCTGCACCACGAGATCCGAATCTCCAAAGCATCGTATCCTTCTAATGTTCATCTCCTTGGCTACCTTCAAGCCATGCAACAGAGCTTCATACTCGGCCACGTTGTTTGAGCAATCAAAGTGAATCTGCAGCACGTAACTTAATTTATCCCCCTTTGGCGATGTCAGCACCACTCCGGCTCCTGACCCCTCGTACTGCTTTGATCCATCGAAGTGCATGGTCCATGACTCGGAACTTGGAACTGCGGTAACCATTCCAGTGTGCGTCCAGTCGTTAACGAAATCAACCAAAGCCTGTGACTTGATTGCCGATCTGGGCTCGTAGCTGATATGATAATCTCCCATCTCTATTGCCCATTTGGCTATTCTTCCCGTTGCATCCGAGTTTCTGATGATATCCGACATTGGTATTGAACTAACCACTGTTATGGGATGCTCTTGGAAATATGGCTTCAACTTCCGGCTGGCCATAAAGACCCCAAACACCAATTTTTGCCAATGTGGGTAACGCTGCTTCGCTTCCGATAACACCTCGCTGACATAATAAACCGGCCTCTGGACCGGGTAACCTTTCCCATCTTCTTTGCGTTCCACGACAACCACTGCGCTGACGGCCCGGGGACCGGCTGCCACGTATAATAACATAGGCTCTTTAGGACCCGGCGCCGCTAGTACTGGCGCTTCAGATAACTGCTTCTTTAATGCTTCAAACGCCTCATCTGCCTCCTGATCCCATACGAACTTATCTGATTTCCGCAAAAGCCGGTACAAGGGTATTGCCTTTTCTCCAAGCCTGGATATGAACCGGCTCAAGGCTGCTACGCAGCCCGTGAGCTTTTGAACGTGCTTCAAATTTTCCGGTTTCTTCAAACTCTGGATGGCCTTGATTTTATCCGGGTTTGCCTCGATTCCTCTCTCGGAGACTATAAAGCCGAGTAACTTCCCGGCCGGAACTCCGAATACACACTTCGTTGGGTTAAGCTTCATCTGATACCTTCTCAAGTTTTTAAACGTTTCCTTTAAATCATCAATAAATGTCTCTGCCTTTCGGGTCTTAATAACCACATCATCCACATACGCGTGCACGTTGCGCCCAATTTGATCCTCGAAGCACTTTTGAATACACCGCTGGTAAGTTGCACCCGCGTTTTTCAATCCAAACGTCATGGTTTTGTAACAGAAGGCCCCAAAAGGGGTTATGAATGACGTTTTCTCTCAATCCTCCCTCTTGAGTTTAATCTGGTGGTACCCCGAATATGCGTCCAAGAAACATAGCAAGTCGCTTCCGGCTACCGCGTCTATGATTTGGTCTATTCTTGGCAGCGCGAACGGATCCTTTGGGCAATGTTTGTTGAGGCTCGTGAAATCGATGCACATCCTCCATTCATTTGTCTTTTTCATCACAAGAACCGGATTTGCTAACCAGTCGGGGTGAAATACTTCCATGATAAAGCCTGCGGTTAATAGTCGCGCGATTTCCTCACCTATAGCTCTTCTCCTTTCCTCGTTCATTTTTCTCAAACCTTGCTTCACAGGCCTGGCCCTGGGATCCACATGCAAGCTGTGCTCTGCCAACTCGGTGGGGATACCCGGCATGTCGCTGGGTGTCCAGGCAAACACGTCCGCATTTGAGCGTATGAACTCCACTAGAGCCTTTTCTTGCGCGCTTTCCAAATTGGACCCTATAGTGAACTGCTTGGTGGGGTCTCCTTCCACAAAATCTACTTTCTTGGTGTCTTGAGCCGCCTTAAATTTTACTCTTTCGTCCTCAGAATCTGGTCTTCTCAATGCTGTGCCATCATCCGGATCCACCTGAGACCGGTAATATTTAAGTTCTTCCTTTCTGCAGGCTTGTTCAGCCATTACCGAATCTCCCTCATCGCACTCTGCTGCTATATCCCGGTTTCCATGGATAGTGATGGTCTGCTTGGGGCCTGGAATCTTTAACTGCAAATATACATAGCACGGCCTAGCCATGAACTTGGCATAAGCCGGCCTTCCGAACAATGCGTGGTAAGGACTGTGCAACCTGACCACCTCAAACGTGAGCCATTCCACCCGATAGTTATCTACCGACTCTCCGAAGGCTACTTCCAATGTAATTTTTCCTTCGGGGCGCGCCGAATGACCCGGCACGATTCCATGAAAAACCGTCGAACTTTTCTGTAGCTGAGATTCTTTGAGGTTCATGCGCAAGAAGGTTTCCCAATATAGGATGTTGATGCTGCTCCCTCCGTCCATCAATACCTTTCTCAATTCATAACCATTGACCTGTGGCGAGACTACTAATGCCAGGGTTCCGGGGCGCTCTATTCCTTCCGGATGATCCCTTCTGCTCCACGTTACTTCTTGCTCTGCCCATCTCAAGTATCCCGGAGTGGCCGAGGAAACTGAATCCGCTGTCTGTTTTAACGCCTTTTTGTCCCTGTTGGAAGTCCCTGTAACATGCACATGATATTATCCTTTTAAATTGAGCGTATGTACCATACCGATGAAGATGCTGATTTGGCCAATCAACACCGTGGATCCGGATTCGAGGTGAACCGGCTCCAACTCCCACCCGGAATTGTCCACTATCTTTTCTCCTTCGTCGTTGGAGTAGATCTCGCCGACGACAAAGTTCTTCATGTTCTTCCGAGCTTCTCCCGTGATGTAAACACCTTTGGACGCAGGCCCCACGGTGGGCGCCAACTGTCGTGGGATAATCACGGCAGATGTTACCGGGGGTAACTGATCTTGGGGCAAGTCGACACAGGTATTCGGGAGAGGGTTTAGCTCGAAGGAAGACATGGCGGAAAGCAATCTAGGAGCCGGATAGTAACTCGCCGGATCTCGATATGAATTATACTGGATACTCGATAACAGGTGTTACAACTATGACTTGAATCTCTGGCAAACTAAACCTAGGGGCCGGTTTATAAAGCACCCATACACCCCTAACTTGCCCTTCAAGGCACATCTTGAGTCCTACTCGAACTCCACATACAAACCCTAACTTCCCTTACCGCAACGCACAATCCGGGTTACGAATCTTACAAGCCTTTGGGCCTTCCGGTAATCTCTTTACCCCTAGCCGGATATCGCTCAGCACACCTCGGGCCGGATTATATCTTGAAGTAGGCCTACCGGGTTACTATCCCCCCATCAGCTTCAACTGCCCAACTCTCTTGAGGAGAGGCGGCGGAATTAACAAATGGAGGAACCCCGCTTTCCTTGCCAGGGAATGGGATGTCCTGATGATAGAAGAAGGAACCCGTCCAAGATTTCACGGGTTCCGATGTTTTTATCTTCGGATACCATTCTTCCCTAAGCCTCCGAAGAGAGAAAGAAATAGTTGCACAGATGGGAGAAATTCCTTCTGTGAGATTATGCTTCACTTTGAAGCAATATCGCCAAAACTCTAGACTAGGTGCTATTACTAAATACCCTTCAAAAAGGGCTTGGAAACTAGCTAGATAAAGAATGGAGTTTGGAGAAATATTGTGTGGTTGAACGCCGTAATAGTTGAGGACATCTAAGAAAAAGGCGGAAGGCGGTAAACCCATACCTCTCACGATATGAGAAGTAAGGAGGACGCGTTCCCCGTCTTTGGGTACGGGCTCGAGCTCACCTTCCGAGTTCCGCCATTTGCCTTTGACTATTAGCCCTTCCCTTTCCATTTGTGGAAGAAGAAAAGGGGGAATGTTGCTCGGACTCCAGTTACCGACAAATTCCTTCTCCTCGTCAGCTCCGGCGGCGGCGAGTTCGTCGCCAACGACTTTGACCTTCTCCTCCGCCGTTTCGGGAGCAAACGGCGGAGAGGGCGCGGCGCTTGAGCTCGCAAGATCCGCGGTGGCGGAAGGATTTCCTCTGTCCACCGTGGAATCCGCAGTCTTCACCGGCTCGCCGCCGGCGTGCGTCGGGGAATCCAGGGAAGGGTCCATCTGGTTGATTATATCCTCGATGTCCTGCGTCACGGTGCGCGCGGGTGAGGACGGCGAGGATGCCATTGGGTGGCGGCGCGGCTCGTCTCCGGTGACATTCTGGGCGCAGTGTGGCGTTTCGGTGCTCTCTCTCTGCTCGGGACCTTGGGCGCTGTAATGGTGTTCGAGTGGTTGCGGAAGGTTTTTCGTGAGGACGACGAAGGCTATTTATAGCCGGAAATCCGTCACGATGCGTGCTAACGGCTCTTTTGACCGTTGGATGATCAACGCGTGTCACTCGCCAGAAAATCCTGGAAATGAATCGACAGGGTGATTATGATTATCTCCTCGTTTCCCGCAAGAATTTGTCAGAGATATGTTTCTGGGTTTCCGCCGAAAACCCAAACGTCCCTTACGTCAGCAAGATTAAAGTGCTGACGTAGGAAGTTCCTTCTCCGCGAAGGATCGTGTGAGAAAAGCCGGATTTTCAGGATTCCGAGTTTTAGGTTACCATCTCTTTTCAAAAGAAGAATAAGAAGAATCAAGACTGCTGGCCAGTATTTCTCGGACAATATACATTTGGCGAAAGACTGCAAATCAGAGTTTTAATCCTTCTTGGGGGCTACTGTCGGATATATACTGAATAGGGCTATATCAGATGGTAGTCAAAAGTGCCGGATTACTAGGGTGGCCCAAGTGGTAGTGGGCTATGGTTCATTGGGCGGCCCAGTAAGCCGACGCACAGAAGCCGGATTCTAGAAGGACCCGGATCACGGCCCGCGTGATCTGGCTTGGAGGAGAAGACAGATTCCTTACTTTCCAAGTTAGAAGTTACCGTAGTCTTCTAGGTTTCCTATTCTGTATGCCCTAACCCGGCTATTATATAAAGCCGGACGGGAGATAAGATAAAAGAAGAACAAGAAGCTATAGGCTAACTCGCCGGGAAGTTGATCCTCAGCGAATAGCTAAACCTAACCTCACATTGTAATTGTATACATAGGCTTTAGTCCTGATCAGTGAGATTGCAGGAGTAGGAACGTCGTATTATCACGACGTACCGAACCTGGGTAAAACCTGTGTCTTTATCTTCAAACGCGATATCGTTCCCCCACGTCTCTACCCGTAGTCTCATGGCACCCCCGTCTATGAAAACTACTACGATGTCTCGACATAAACCCTAGGCACCTGATAAAAAATCCTCGAAAAGTTCCGCAACCGCCGTCGTCGTCAACCCTAGATTAGGGGGGGGTTCTAAAGCTGTCTCCCGGCACCCTGCCGGAGAGGAGATCATCACCGGAGGCCTCTTCATCACCATGTCTGTCTCCAGAGTGATGCATGAGTAGTTCCTCCTTGGACTACGGGTCCATAGCAGTAGCTATATGGTTGTATTCTCCTCCTATGCCTCAATGTTTAGATCTCGTGAGCTGCCTAACATGATCGAGATTGTTCTTATGTAATTATATGTGTTATGTTTGCTGGGATCCGATGAATATTGAACTTATGCCAAGTTGATTATAGTCTTTATTGCATATGTTATTTGTGATCTTGCATGCTTTCCGTTGCTAGTGGTTGCTCTGGCCAAGTAGTTGCTAGTGACTCCAAGAGGGAGTATTTATGCTCGATAGTTGGGTTCATGCCTCCTTTTCGCCTTTACTCGAGTGACAGAAACGTGACGAGGCAGGATATGTTGTTGCCACTAGGTAGAAAACAGCGGTGTGAGTGCCCGCGTGCACAATCATTGCTTACATTGCACACATTGCTTAATGCGATTATCTGTTGCTTGCAACTTAATACCTAAGGGGGTTCGGATGATAACCTGAGGATGGATTATTAGTCATGGATGCAGTTGGATTACGGTCTATGTATATTATTGTAATGCCCGCACTAAATATCATAGTAGTCATCATGTAATGAATGTGCACTATGGTGCAACCTCTATTTGTCAATTGCCCAGCTGTAATTTGTTCACCCAACATGCTATATTTTATGGAGAGACACCACTAGTGAACCTACGAACCCCGGTCCATTTTCCTACAGTGTTAAACAAACCACTACAATTTCCTGCTTTCTTTACTTACTGCAAGCATACACCATTTTCCACACTATACGTCTAATCTTTGTTTTCAGCAAGATCGGTGAGATTGACAACCTCACTGTACTGTTGGTACAAAGTATTTTGGTTGTGTTGTGTGCAGGTTCCGCGTTGTTGCTGACACCGGTGAGGCGCCATCACCACCGTCAGTGGCATCAACCTTCCGAATATCCTCTTTCTCCTACTGGATTGATAACCTTGGTTCTTAACTGAGGGGAAATTCTTACCGCTATGCTCATCACACCCATCTCTTGGGGTTCCCAACACGCATTGCCAGCATCAAGCATCGATGCTACTGAAGTTCAAGGATTTCTATTTGATGGAGGGGAATATCATGCAACAGTTGTTTACCTCGATGAGGAGGACGGAGATGTCCATCCGGGCACAGGGATATCATGGGATCTAATTGGAGATGCAATGGGAGCACAAGAGCAACTCCAACGATGTAGGAGTGCAAGAGTGAGAGACCTTGAGGAGGAGGAGTTTGAATCTGATCATGATGGGGAGATGGAGTTGGATGAAGATATTGACTTTGAGGATTTTTGAGTGATTGACCAACCATCATGGATTCATGTTGTCATGCATGTGTCTTTTGTTGTTTGTTTTGTAAGACTAAGATAACATGTGATGGAGTTAGACCATTTTCGTACTTTGGCAGCACTAAGCAAGTTTAGGACTTTTATTGGTTATATGCTTACTTGTGAAGTTGTGATATGATCAGCTTATTCAATTGTTTGTTTGTGACATTGCTTTGCTTGCTTATTCTGTTATTCAGCTTGTAGAAGCAGGGATGGGGAGAGAAGGCTATGAGCCAGTGAGATAAGTTTCATTGTACACATATAATGAACACTTATTTTCATATATTTAGTTGTTAATATCTTCTCTATGATATGATGTATGTAGCTGCTGCTCAATGCACTAGAGGAAGAGGATAACACACAAAGGGAGGGGCAACATCATTAGAGCACCAGGTTACAATTACACATCTCACAGTTTACATTTTAGATGGAAAACTGCTAGTAATATGATCTTTGTTGCCCTCCCAGAGTGGCCCCCTGTCCTGTTGTTGGAACACGTAGAGATAAACGAAAACTTTTCCTACGCAGTACTTCCAAGATCTAGCCGAGGTAGAAGACCACGAGTATTACCACTAGACGCGTAGGTGCGGATTATCGGTGCAGCGCGTCGGGGCAGTGCAGTCCCACGATCCGGTCCGGCCGATCCAATCCCTCGAACGTCGAAGTGCTGAACGTACAGCACCTCTGCCGATATCCACACGTACGAGGAGGAGCTCCGACGGCGGACTGCTAGGTCCGGTGCGGCGGCTGGACTGAGTGGGGCTAGGGTTCCCAACGCATGGGAGAGTGGACTAACGTGCCCGCTGGGCAACGTGCGCCCCTCTTTATATAGCGTATGGTAGTGGGCTGCACAACACTTGTGGCCCATTCCCTCTGTGAGTCCGACTCACAAAAACAGTCCATTTCCGGTTCGGGTCCAACCCAACCAATACTTGATCCCGCTCTTAAGTGTGCGACCCTGCAGGCTCATGACGACTTGGACACGATTGGAGTCCGACTCTCAATCGATCAATCGGTAGCGGCTCCTAGCAGAACGTGCCGACTCCCAAGTCCCATTGAGTCATGACGACATACCTTTCAATGTGATATTCATCTTAGTCCCTTTTGCCTCACGATATACCTTGTCGAACTATAGGAGATTTATCGTCATCCCTTTAATAGCTCAACTCTCTTCTCGATCCGTGATATGTGATTCATCTGACTAACTCTTAGTCAATCGACACAGTTAACACTTAACTGAGTCGCGCATGGCCATGCTTCCTGAATCATATCACTCGAGAGGGCCCAGAGAATATCTCTCCAATTGGAGGGGCAAAATCCCATCTTGATTATCCACATCACGCAGCTTGCTTCTCATTCGACCCGAACTCTGCCTTTATAGTTGCCTTGTCACAGAACAACGTTTGACAGAACCTAAGTCGGTGATCCACAACTCGGATTGTGCGACAACCTCAGGTCTAAGGATTACATTGATTGAGACATGCAAATGACGACTTGATCGTTGCATCTCAATGTGGGTCAGTCCGACTTGCTAAACTCTTTAGCCAAGTCCGTGAACGTTGGAATGGCATCACCATGCCCATGACAAGTGGAACCGTGTCATCAGCCAACACTCACATTAGTCTAGGATGTGTGTCCAGCACAACCTTAACAACCAAGGACAATTAGTATGAACAACATGAATATATAGTTCCACAACCGAATCACATATTCAATGACATATATCAGATGTTCAAACCAAAGGACAACTCAATAACTTTATGAATACAGTGGGAATTACATCATACATGATTGCCTCTAGGGCATATTCCCAACAGTCTCCCACTTGCACTAGAGTCAATCATCTTGGCATCATATGCCTAGGCATCGAATGCCCATACCTCTCGTGTGCGCCTCATGCTTAGGCTGTGGTAGCGCCTTTGTCAACGGATCTGCAATGTTTGCATCCGTGTGTACTTTGCATAACTTGATATCATCTTGTTCGACAAACTGGCGAATGAGGTGGTACCGCATGAGTATATGTTTGTTCTTCTGGTGTTGTCTAGGTTCCTTGGCTTGTGCGATAGCACCATTGTTGTCACAATATACGTCCAAAGGATTGGACGCGCCCTGAACCACACCAAGATCAATCAGGAGGTTCCTGATCCAAACAGCTTCCTTTGCCGCCTCTGAGGCAGCAGTATACTCAGCTTTTGTTGTAAATGCAGACACCGTATCTTGCTTGGAACTCTTCCAGCTCACAGCTCCTCCGTTCATTACGAACACGTATCCCGATTGCGAACGAGAATCATCTGAGTCGGTGAGATAACTCGCATCCGTGTAACCCTTTACACTGAATTCCTCATCACCTCCATAAACCAGGAACATTTCCTTAGTATTTCTCAAATACTTAAGGATGTTTTTAACCGCTGCCCAGTGGGCTTCGCCAGGGTCAGCCTGGTATCTGCTCGTAACACTTAGAGCATAGGAAACATCTGGCCTAGTACAAATCATGGCATACATGATGGATCCGATTGCCGAAGCATACGGGATCACACTCATCCGACTTCGCTCATCAGTCGTCGAAGGACACTGAGTCTTGCTAAGTTTTATGCCATGGGACATCGGTAAGAATCCCTTTTTGGACTCTTCCATTTTGAATTTCTTCAAAACCTTGTCCAGATATGTACTCTGACTCAATCCAATGAGCCGCCTGGATCTATCTCTATAGATCCTGATTCCTAATATGTAAGTTGCCTCACCCAAATCCTTCATTGAGAAACTCCTTTCCAATGACTCTTTGGTTTCTTGCAACATCATGACATCATTTCCAATTAGCAATATGTCATCCACATATAAGATTAGAAAGTTTACTTTGCTCCCACTAAACTTCTTGTATAAACAAGAATGATGATCGCTCTTGATGAAGCCAAACGATTTGACTACCTCATCAAAACGAATTTTCCAACTCCGAGATGCTTGCTTCAACCCATAAATGGATTTCTGAAGTTTGCATACTTTGTCAGCGTTAGCTGGATCGATAAAACCTTTGGACTGTATCATATACACGTCCTTAATTAAATTTCCATTAAGGAAAGCCGTCTTGACATCCATCTGCCATATTTCATAGTCGAAATAGGCTGCTATAGCTAACATGATCCGAACTGATTTAAGCATCGCTACGGGCGAGAAGGTCTCGTCGTAGTCAACTCCTTGAACCTGTCGGAACCCCTTCGCGATAAGTCGTGCTTTATAGACGGAAACATTTCCATCCATATCAGTTTTCCTTTTAAAGACCCATTTGCACTCGACGGGTCTTGCACCGTCAGGCAGATCTACCAAGTTCCAAACTTGGTTTTCATCCATGGACTTTAACTCGGATCTCATGGCTCCAAGCCATGACTCGGAATCAGATCCCACCATCGCTTCCGAATAATTTGCCGGCTCATTACTGTCTAACAGTAAAACATCTCGAGCACTCTGTAATCTGGCATATCTCCGAGGTTCAGGTGCTGTAACCGGTGTAGGTACCACGACCGGCTCAGCCTCCAAGGCCATTGCCGACTCGCCCCTAGCTGGTTCCTCTCGAATTTCTTCGAGTTGCACCGTGCTCCCACTGACTTCCCGACTGAGAAACTCTTTCTCAAGGAAGACACCATTCCGAGCGACAAACACTTTGCCCTCTTCCCGGTTGTAGAAGTAGTACCCCAAGGTTTCCCTCGGATACCCCACGAAAATACACTTATCCGACTTGGGCGTGAGCTTGTCCGACTGAAGTCGCTTGACAAATGCTTCACAACCCCAAATCTTAAGAAAAGACAAACTTGGCTTTTTACCAGTCCACATCTCATGTGGTGTCTTCTCTACTGACTTTGATGGTACCCTGTTTAGTGTGAAAGCTGCCGTTTATAGACAATAACCCCAAAATGATAAAGGTAGATCTGTCCGACTCATCATTGATCGTACCATGTCCAACACGGTCCGATTTCTCCGTTCCGATACACCGTTTCTCTGCGGTGTACCTGGCGGAGTGAGTTGAGGAACTATTCCACAACTCTTTAGATGGTCATCAAACTCATGGCTCATGTACTCGCCTCCACGGTCCGACCGGAGAAACTTTATTTTCTTGCCGAGCTGATTTTGTACCTCACTCTGGAATTCCTTGAACTTTTCAAAGGCTTCCGACTTGTGTTTCATTAAATAGATATATCCATACCTACTCAAATCATCAGTGAAGGAAATGAAGTACTCATAACCACCTCTGGCTGTCATGCTGATTGGACCACATACATCACTATGTATTAGTTCCAACAAGTCGGACGCCCTTTCACAACTCCTTGCAAAAGGTGTCTTGGTCATTTTGCCTAGTAGGCATGATTCACATGTCTCGAACGACTCTAAGTTGAACGAAGTTAGAAGTCCATCATCATGGAGCTTCTTCATGCGCTTCCAACTTATATGACCAAGCCGACAGTGCCAAAAGTAAGTCATATTCAGATCATTTGGTTTCAACCTTTTAACATTTATGTTATAGACCGATTCACTATCAAGATTCAAAATAAATAACCCGTTCTGAACGGGTGCAAAGCCATGAAACATATCTTTCAAATATAAAGAACAACCATTATTCTTAATATTCGACTCATAACCTTGTCTCATCAAACATGAGGCGGAAATAATGTTTCGACTAAGCGCTGGAACATGATAACAATTATTTAGTTCCAAAATAAATCCTGAAGGTAAATGAAGTTGCATCGTGCCGACTTCCAACGCAGCGACTCTCCTCTTGCCACGCTCCTAGTTCTTACCAGCCCCTGCAACGAGTTGCAAATGTGAATGACTGATCCGGTATCATATACCCAAGAACTATTAGGTGCATCAGCAAGATAAATGTCTATAACATTGCACACAAGTGTACCTGAGTCGGAAGTCATACCTACACTCTTGGCCTTGTCAGCCAAATACTTGGTGCAGTTCCTCTTCCAGTGGCCATCCTGCTTGCAATAGAAGCAATTGGCTCCGGCTGTAGGAGAAGGCTTAGTCTTTGAGGGAGCACTCTGGACAGGGCCATGGGCGCTACCTCCTGACTTATCCTTCTTCTTCTTAGTCCAAGAACTCTTCTTGAACTTAGCCTTATTCTGCACCATCAACACTTGACTGGCGCCTTTCTTAATATCAGCCTCTGCCGTTTTGAGCATCCCATGTAATTCAGTCATACTCTTATCCATACCATGCATATGGTAGTTCGAGATGAACGAACCATACGCACTAGGAAGAGAGTTCAGAATTATATCAGTAGCGAACTCTTCGTTAATTGGGACGCCCAGCCGATCCAGAGACTGAATGTAACCAATCATCTTGATTACATGCGGACTCAGTGGATCGCCATCTTTCAGCTTACAGCCCAGCAAAGCTTGAGAGACTTGATACCTCTCGGTCTTTGCCTGAGCCTGGAACATACTTTTGAGGCTTTCGATCATATCGTAGGCCTCAACATTTTCGAACTGCTGCTGCAAGTCCGTTTCCATGTGTGCAAGCATAAGACAGCTAATTTCCGTAGACTCATCTCTAGTCTTACGGTAGGCATTCGTGACTACGACAGTCGCATCGTCATCTGGCTCTTCTGGAAGTGGAGTTTCTAGAACATGTTCTTTCTTGTCATGCTTGAGGACTATCCTCAGATTACGATACCAGTTGGTGAAATTAGTTCCATCAAGCTTATCTTTCTCTAGGATTGACCTCAACGCAAACGCGGACAACTGAGGAAGGTTGCTAGGTGCCATTGATCTACAACAGAAAATACGCAAAACACTTAAGACATGTATTCATAAAAGAGCAGGCATATTAAACGCTTTAATACTTATTGTAACATCCCAAGTATGAAAACCCACCCCTAGCATGTTTGTTTCTTGTTTAATTAAAGTTTTGCATCATGTCATCATACTCATTGCTTTGTTTTCTTTTGTTTGCATCTGTTTTTCTCTGTTTTCACAATTCAAATTCAAACTTTATTCAAACATTTTATTTCATACTTGCTCTGTTACAACCTTTTAAATAAAAAGTTCAAATAAAAACAACCATTTGTTTCCATTTTATTCCATAATGTTCAACTATTAAAATGGTGGCTTTAATCAATCAATTAATTCCAATTTGCATTCAAAAATTCAAATACATTTTACAAACAGCACCCAAGTTGAAAATATGAAAATTACCAAAACATTCAAGTCACTTGTTTCCTTTTAAACCATATGTTCACCCTAATTAAATTCTTGTTTTAATAAATCAATCAATAACCAAATTAATTCAAATTTGAACCCAGTTGCAAACAGCAAGTTATTTTTGAAATTTTGGAAAACAGAAAGTGGCAAGTGTTTGTTGATGACCTAAATAACTCACCCAAATTTTTTCTAAAATTTTCCTAACTCTTAAACCCTCATTTTCTTCCATTTTCCATTTCTGCAAAAAAATACAGAAGGAGAAAAATTTTAAAAAAAAGAAAAAACGAGCGCCAGGGGCAGTGGGCAGCCCAGCCCACTTCTTTCCTCCTTCCCCCTGGCCCGATACCGGTTCGCCCTCGCTCCCCTCCTTCTTTTTCCTGTACGGCGGCACATCCGGCTATGCCACGGCGGCACAACACCTCTCCGATGGCCGATCCTCGCCCTAGCCCTCTATAAAATCCACCCTAGACCCCCTGCGCATGCCCTAGCTACCCCTACCCCCTACCTACCTCGCGCCGCCGCCATTTCCCTCTCTCTCGCTGCCGATCCCCTCTCTGCCACCGCCACCGTAGAGCCGCTTCTGAAACCATGGACGCCGCCGCCGTTCCTGTACCCCATCCCCCTCGCTGACCGCGGGAACGAGCTCACCACATCTCCCTCGTCGTCGTCAACACCACAGCAGCCGCGGAGGAAGTCCACAGCGCCGCCGCCAAGCACGTCGCTGTCGCCGGCCACCGTCTTCCTCGGGCCTCTGCCACGTCTCCATCGCCGGTGAGCCCACCGTGCCCTCCAACTCACCTCTATTCCCTCTGAATCGCAACACGGGCACGCACGCATCCAACACCAACGCACCACCGCAGCACGGCAGCGTCGATCGCCGCCGTCCATCGTCGTTTCACTGTCGGGGTTCAGTCAAGCGCGCTGTTAAAAATTCAGATAAGCGAAGATGAACTATAACCTGTACGCGTCCCCTTATCTGTCAAGATCTGAACGAGCACCGTAGTGGCAACAGCGCGTGCAAGCGAGCGCGGAGGGCCTGGGTTCGAACCCTGGCTTCCGCGAATAAAACCACCATTTTTGCGCAGCGCGCTGACAGGGTGGCCCCCCCGTCAGCTGCTGTGTGGCACAGCTGCCACGCATGCATGCCACGCTGGCCCAGGGCCCATTGGCAGTGCCTGGGGTAGCTAGCTGTGCGGTATAAAAAGTTTTCAGCATTTTTCTTTTAAAACAAGTCCCTTTTAATTTACAGAATGGTCCTCTACTTTAAAATGCAAATAACTTTCATTTTATAAAATCCAATTAATAAAAGTAAAATATGTTTGTTGATCCACATTAAATTATCTATCTATTTAAACCATTTGTAATATGTTTTGGATATTCCAAATGCAATCAAAATTCAAATTCAAACAATTCATTTGTAATTTGATAAATTGCATAACTAATTCATACTTAATCCAAATAATGCAAATAAAATATGTTTTCCATGCTATTTCAAACCACCTTTTCAGATATAAATTTTGTTTCATGTTTTGAATAATTAAAATTGCTTAAATAATTTAAACCTTGTTTAAATCATTTAAGTTTGCTAAATTCATAACTTGTTCAAATTAAATTATTTTTGAACATGTGACATATGTTTTCAAACCAGAAAAACATAAACTTTTCAAATATGAATTTGAATTTATGTTTTGAACAAATAAAATTCAAATAATATTCAAACTTGTTTTAAATTCATTTAAATCTTGTTTAAACTTGTTTAATTCATAATTAAATCATTCTAATTCCTTTTTCAATTTTTGAAACATGTAATCCACCTAAAATTTTGTGCTCTTTCCAAATATGAACTTGGTTATTTGTTTTGAACAATTTAAATTGCTGAAAACAACAAATGCTTGGGTAACACCTTTAAGGAACCAAAATTTATTAACTTAAGCAATAAAATTCCAAACTTGGTAAACCCTATTTTAAATTGTTCCTATTGTTGTTATTTTGTTGTTTTCCTCATCCATGCATCATACTAATCCACTATCACCTGTTGATTAGTTGGAAAACAAATATTCCAACCATAATTCATGGGCTTTTCATATGCAACCCAAATTGCATATGGGTCCAATTAAATTGTGTTACCATGTCAACTAGTTTATTTTGATGCATCCATTAAATTGACATGCATCATCCCATGATTGTGCACTATGCCATGTTATTGATTGTTTATCTTTCTGCATTGTTTGTTTGCTTCTTCTCGGATAGACGACGACGTTGAGACAGACGATACTTACGACACCCCTTCCGA
This sequence comes from Alopecurus myosuroides, assembly GCA_028641055.1. NCBI lineage: Eukaryota > Viridiplantae > Streptophyta > Magnoliopsida > Poales > Poaceae > Alopecurus > Alopecurus myosuroides. The sequence goes on along the minus strand of CM054059.1, from coordinate 112,223,529 downwards.
GGATCTAGCTCAGTACCAGGCTGCTGAGTTTGCAGGCAAGTTATCACTCACATGAACCATTGTGTTCCTATCAACATTGGTTACCGATACTTTCTGTTGTCTATTTCTGCTAGCCCTATGAATAGTTGTTTCTGTAACGAACCTATCACATGATACCCTGAACCCTGATATTGCCTCACCTCCACTCCTATAACCCCGTTGCTTGGGCCCGTGTCTTACTAGCATGCTTAGGGTTGTTTTTGCTCGAGTCTGTTACCCGTTACTTTCTGTTACTATATTTCTATTATGTTCTGGGGCTCGATGTTAAACAACAACCTGTTAATTTGGGGTAATAATAATTTGCGGATAAGGCACCGGCAGGAGGCCCGGCGTGGTTTTGAGGCCTGCTAGTGTCGACCCTAATTAGGAAAAGGGTCTTGTCTACTGATCCATGATGGGCGCACTATCCGCATGTGGGAAGCGTGTATGGGCGCCCCCCTCAATTTGATTCGATTCACATCTCGTCCAAATCGCCTCATTTAGTTCGGGTTTTCCATTTACCGCACGCATATGCAGGTACGAACCCGAGGCCAGGGTGGAACTTTTGTAGTCGGCATTTAGGGAGACACGTTCTTAGAGTGCTATGAGGGTCCCCTTTTCTTCGTGGGGCTTGATTAGCCGTGCGCTCACTGCACGGGGTTCTTTGGGCTTGATGCGAAGAAGAGTTGAGTTGTGTAGAGTGCCTCGCTTGGTGGGTTTGATTCCCGTCTGGCGGGATATTCTTACGTGTACGGCCAAATTGGTGCACCCCTGCAGGGATAAATCTTCTCGAGAAGCCGTGTTTTCCGCGGTTATGGTTAACTTGGTGAAAGTACTGGCTAACAAGTACTCAGAACAACTTACACCTAACTAACGATGACTTGACTAGTAATAGCCTTATTGACACAATAACTTGACCCATCATTAATCCAACGGTGTGAGTTATCCTCGGGTTGCTTCTTTGGATAAGGGGCGAGATCCAGGATGGGTTTGTTTGGAGCTAGTTATAGTTGGTTACGATACGCTATCTTATCCCCTTTCTGTTAGCCGGAAGTTGTATCATGTTCTGTAGTTGGTTAGTGCAACCAGCTGCCACATCTTTTGTATCACCCTTTCTTCCGTTGAACCCAAAGCATCAGTGCTTGGTGTTGACGGGTTACACTTTGGTGAACTGTGAGTCTTGCTTGCCAGTACGTTTATGTACTGACCCCTTTGGGGCTGTGGTTTCCGCAGACTACGCTTACGAGGATCCCCGTGACGGCTACTACGTGGAGTTTGACGAGGCTGCTGACGAGTAGATAGCGGGCCCGGGCAGGATCCGAGACATCGTGGATGGGCTCCGTTTTCCTTTTCATTCCTGGCTTCTTAAGCCTATTTGGATTTTGTCTGTACTCAGACCCTTTGAATGCTTCCGCTGAGATGTAATGATGATATGTTGGGACATGTGTCCTCTGGATGATTGTATTTGCTATCTCTGCTCTAGTGAGAGCTATTTGCAACTTATTTCTATTTATTTGTGTCTTAGAGATATGTTGTGTTATCATTCTGTTAAACGTCGTTGACGTACCATGTGTGTATGGTATGAAGTACGTCAATGGTAGTATCCTGATTTCTATGGGATGGTTTACGTAGACGATGAACAGTAGGGGTTGGTTGTCACACATACGTGTGTTGGCCTACTCGTAAGAGATGCGGGTGCCGGTAAGCCCCGTAATCCAATCAACTACTGTTCAACGGAACTGCGAGTATCCTCTAGAAGTCCGGGTGCGACAAATGGTATCAGAGCCTGTCTGCCTGTAGGATCCCTTTTACTGGTCGCAGTTGAGTCTAGAAACTATTTTGTAGCTATATAGGAAAAATGAAACGTGAGAGTAGGAATTCTGCCATTTTACTTCTTTCCCCACCCACCCTCCCTTTTCTGGTAAGGAAGTGCAACGTTGTTTTCCCTTCTCATCTAATCTTTCAAGTTAGGATTTCACGTATCCTAGTTTCTCTAGGATAGTTATATCTACTAGTCCATAGGGATGGAGGTGGTTGTGACATGATTTATCATGTTGCCTACTCATGATTGAGAACGGAGGCGTGTAAGCCCCGGAAGCAAATCCTCTATTCCTTAAGCAGTAGATATTGATCCTTTAGAAGCCCAGATGGGTTTTCCGTAGTACCTCAGGAGTTTTGGTCTCGTGTTTCCCGTTGTTGCTTCGATATCCTGTTCTTCTCAACATCCTTTTCGTCCGTTGAAACCTTGTTGTTGCTTTCCACTTCAGTTCTCTACCGGCGTCTAATCTAAATTTCCCCGATCATCTGCAGATGGATCTCAGGTTCTACCCGCAGGTGGTTCGGATGACTCGCTGCGAGAGCACTGCCGGTTATCAGGAGATGCTGAGAGACATGGTCACTTATCTGGGGTTCCGTTGGGCACCAGAGTACCAGGTCTACGAGCAGCAGCGAGAGTTTGACCAGACCTACTACCAGGCTATCGTCTACATTCTGTCAGATGATGGCATGAGCGTCGTCCACCGCTACGAGGGAGTAGGTTCCACAGTGGATATGGCCGTGCAGCAGGCAGCTTATGTGAGTCTCACCGTCCTTCGTGCTGACTACTAGGGATTTGACGATTCTATCTATCGCCACATCCCCCGTGGTTACATCACTTCGGAGGGAGCTCACTTCACTCTCTACGACAACCTGGATGTCTACGAGCATGATAACACCAGGCTGCACACCACCGCTCAGTTTGTGAGGCACAGTGACGCAGTTGCCGGCACACTTTCTCAGGAGTTGACTTCAGTCAGGGAGCAGCTCTACCTTGCTTTGACTCGTCTGGCGACGTACACAACAGACTTTGTTGAAGATGAGCGCTTTGCACGTTTCGATCAGCCAGTTGGTCGTCGTCTGCCAGATGCTGGAGGTTACGAGCCGATCAGAGGTCAACTCCTCAACCTCGGTGCTGGTTACACTGGGATTCCACGCTTTGGAGCACAGGGAGTCGATGCTATGTACTTCACCACACCTAGAGTCGCTCTCAGGCCACGTCAGATCTATGTGGATCGTCGTTCTACCTACTTTCGTGGGCGTGCTCCTCACCGTACCTCTCGTCGTACTACTCACCGCCGTCCTGCGTGATGAGCATGGGAGTACCGATGTATCCATTCTTAGCTATGTTTAGTTATCCTGTGGCATTCGAACCATTTGTGGTGTGTTGGATATTCTGATGTATTTGAACATGTGATGATGTACCTGTTGGTTATCTATTCATGCGTCGGAATAATCTCTCTTTCGGTTTCCAAGTCTATCTGTTTCTGTTGTTGTGCTAAAATGCATGTCTATTCGGGATGCCGCCAACAAGGAACAACCCGCCTGAGCCACCGCCAATCACGGAGCTGTTGACTCAGATGACTCAGGTCGTGATGCAGATGGCCCAGTTCCAGGCTAATCAGCACAACAACTGTGACGCCCCGAGATCGTTGCACTATGCAGATTTCAGCATTCCCGCCAAAATCCACATAATAACCGATTCCAGGTTGCCACGTCTGATAACATTACAACAGTTCACGAATAATCCACAACAACAACAGAATGAGATATATACAAGATGACTCAAACGAGTCTGGGATACAACTGATACAATACAAAGATCCAAATAACAGCGGAAGAAACAACATAGTGTCCGACTACGGACAAGATCCAAATTGGACTAAGAGTCCTGAAGATAACCGATGGCGTCCAATCCCTGCCCAGGCCAAGCCGGAGGGATTCCCAAGCTAACGTCGTCAGACTTCAAACCTGTTGACTGCAATATTGAATATGCAGCCACGAAAGAGATTCGTGGGTCAGTACGGTTAAGTACTGGCAAGTGGATAAACCATACTCACAAGATACCGGCGTAGCCAATCATCACAAGATACAAATACTTTGGGATCAACGGAAAGGAAAGGGATTATGGCAAAGAAGCGGCAGTGGGATGCACTAACCAGCTACAGAAACACACTACAACTTCCGGCTAAAAGAGGGGATAAGATAGCGTATCGAAACCAACTGAAAGTAAATCCAAACAAACCCATCCAATGTCACCCCCTACTAAGGAAGCAACCCAAGGATAACTCACACGGTTGGATTAATGATGGATCAATTTATTGTGTCAATAAGACTATTACTAGTCAAGTTATTATCATTAGGTGTAAGTTGTCTGAGTACTTGTTAGCCAGTACTTTCACCAAGTCGTCACATAACCGCGGACAACACGGCTTCTCGGGAAGATTTATCCCTGCAGGGTGTGCTCCAGTACCCGTACACACTCAAGCCACCAACTAAAACTCAGGTTGGCTTGACACGACCCAAACCGTCTCTACAACCCATCCTCAGAGCCACGAAGCTATAAGGTCCCAGCCACGCAGCCGAATACTCAGCGCAGCTGTACAAAACTCCCGCAGGACACAACACCCCGGCACTACAGGCCTCGCCCTATATGCATCATCATCATCATCACCAGTAACCATGGGGGGCCCTCCCATTATGCAAGGAGCAAATGGAACACCCGAACTAAGTGTGGCTCTTCGGACAAGCTGCAGATCAGATCTAAGTCGAGGGGGGTCCCATACTACCACCCGGATGCGGTGAGCACGCTCATCATGGATCAGTAGACAAGACTCTTTTCCTAGTCTCGACACCAGCCGGCTCCAAAACCCTTACCCGGGCCTCCTGCCGGTGCCTTATCATCAAATTATTATTACCCAAAACATTAACATTTTGTTGATTGAAAATGAAACCCAACTATCAACTAAACAGGTGATAGGACGGACAACAGAACTTGAGCGCAAACAACACTAAGCATGCAACTACGACACGAGGGCCAACAGGGTAAACAAACAACAGTTAATAGGAAGTGGAAGGAAAAGGCTATATCATGGCTGCAAGGTAAACATATCATAGGATCGAGACACAAGCATCGAATCAACAGGCTAGAATAAGAACAACGGAAAGAATCGGTAACAAGTGATGAAAGGCAGCCATTTGGCAGCAAGTGAGTATACTTGCCTGAGATCCAGCAAGTAGAGGTACATCCACAGCACTTGTCGTTGCTCACATCATCTCAACATCCTATCCGCGAAGAAGCGACGAACCTCGAACAAACACCGGATGCAACAATTACTACTACGGCAAAAGATCCAGCATGATCCTATTTTATATGCATGACATGGCAAGATGCAACGGAGAGGAAACAACTTAAGCAATTTAATCGGAACCGGAGTCCGGAGAAATAGGAATTGGTTCAAGTTGTTTATCTAACCATCAAGTTAAATGTTGTTTAGCATGGAAAACAATAGATAGGTGAGTGAGACAAGATTAAATGGAATAGGGCAACAGTTGAATTAAATACCCCAACACATTCCATATTTATTTATTAGGTGAACATACATAACACTACTACAAATGCAACATGCAAGGTGCAAACATGAACATGGATGGCATGAATAGATTAAGTGCATTTTTCTGGTATGAAAACATATTTTATTTGTTGGATTTGGAATTAAAATGAGCAAGTTATCAAATTAGCAATTTTAATGCATTAATTAAGAAATAGTTGTTTTCAGCAATTTAATTTATTTAAAACAGAAAACAAAGTTGATATTTGCAAAGTTTAGAGAATTTTGATTGGAAAACATATTTTACTTTTCAAACTTGGAGTTAAAATGAATTAGTTATGATTTATGCAATTAAATCAATTTAAATTGAGCCGGAAGCCCAACATTTAATTTAGGAGGTTCGAGTTATTTATTTACCCACAAAAATGCAATGCAACACATGAATGAGATGACATTTTAATTATAGTTGATATGTTGTAGAAAATAGGGCATAGGTATAGGGGTTTGGGTTCGCACGTTGGAAAGAGGATCGCCGGGGTCAACGCCGGAAACTTCGGAACGTGGAGGAAGTAGACGAAGAAGAGGAAGTAGACGAAGTCGCCGTAGCAGGGGAAGTAGACATTCCGTTGTCGATGTAGTCGAAGTCGAGGTCTTCGGGTCATAGAGGAAGTAATCGACGTAGGCGTGGTAGTGGAAGTAGTCGACGTCGTTGTAGTAGGGGAAGTAGACGTTCGTTCTCATGTAGTCGAGGAAGTAGTCGTACTCGTGTCGTAGTGGAAGTAGTCGTTCACGGGTCGTCGTGGTAGCGGATCTTGGTGTGCAAACTTCGGGGTCGGGGTGAACTTGGCGGTTCCACGTATCCGTCACACTCGACATCGTCGGGGTTGATGGGGTTCACTGCGTCGGTGTACTTGTCGATGTCTCTCGGTCGTTGGGCTCTCGTGGACACGCACGAAGGCGGCCACCACAACAAGTCCAACGGCGGCGGTGTATGCGTTCACGGTTGGTCGAGGACGGCGGTGTCGGTGCCGCGTACGCTGACGGCGGCGTTGCCCTTCGTGGCTCCGGCGTGCAGCAGCCTGCTCGACACGGCAGAAGGTGCCGCAGTGGACGAAGATCCGACGGAAGCGACAGACGCGGCGGTAGGGCTCCGTCCTGCTTGGTGGAGTCGACCAGGAGAGGCAGCAGGCCGGCGGCGGATGCGGTGGTGCGTGGCTTGACGTCGTCGGCGGGGTAGAACCTGGGCTCGGCAACGGTGGCTGGCTTCTCGGCCTTGGGGAAGGCGCAGCCGTTCTTGGCCTTGACGGCCCACAGACCGCGGCGTGCTTCATCTCGGAGGGGACGAGGCGGCGCTGCCCTGGAAGGAGCGGGAGGCGAGCTTGGCGGCGGAAGGAGCTCCTGGCCGGCCCCGGGGACGGAGAGGAGGCCTCGAGGCGGAGGCGCTGCTGCGAGGGGGGAGGTCTTGGGCGGCCTCCTGCCGGCGCCGCGGACGGAGAGGAGGCGAGGGCGACGGGAGGCGGTGGAGGGAGCAGCAGCGGCGGTTGGCCGGAGTAGAGTAGGAGGCGGGGGGTGGTCGGAGACGGCGCTGCTGCGAGGGGGAGAGCTCGAGAGGGCGCGGCCGAACTTGGGGAGGGGTCCCCGACGGCGGCGCAGCGCTCGGCGAGGGCGCCTCGCGCGCGGGACGCGTTCGCGGCCAGGGCAGGGGCACACGACGAGGGTGAGGGGCGACGGAGCTTGGCCTCCTGGCCGGGAAGGGAGGCGAGCTGGGCTCGAGGGGGAGAGGTCGGGGACGGGATCGAAGGAGGAAGGAGACGCAGGCGACGGGGCTTCGAACGATCGATCGATTTTTTTTTTCTCTTCCGTGCGGTGTGCGTGAGTTGGTTCTGGTCGGGTGCGTGAGTTCCCTGGCAGGTGGTGGAGGGACCTGAACGCAAAACAAGAAACGGCGGGGGGTTTTCTGCGAGGGAGAGAAGAAAAGTTAGGGTTTGTGGGGAGGGATTCAGTGGGGCTGGTTGGGCTGCCGGTTTGGTTAGCTGGGCCGAAAATTGGCCAGGCTGGGCTCTCTCTCTCTCACAACTCTAATTTTTTTTTTGGGTTTGCTTTATTATTTTTCAGAGATCGTTTTGGTTCTAATAAAAATTGATTAATCAATTAAACGAATTTTAGAAAATAAGAGTTGATGAATTTTTAAACAGGGTGCAACTTTTAAATGCATGATGATGCAAAAAGAAAACAACAAAACAAATTGGGGAAAACCCCGGGTGTTACAGCCGACACCACTAACAAGGGGATTGCGCCCTCGCAATCCACCTGCTAACCCGGGAGGGGAAAGAAGTTCGACTAACGATTCTTCATGCTTCCAACTGATCTCCTCGACACCACTAACAAGAGATTCTTGCTCGGGCTGATGACGATGTTCTTCCACCAGGAATCTTCCGATGATCGAACCTATTAGGTTAAAGGCTCAGAAAACGTCCACCCACGTAGGATCCTAGGACTTGGAAAGATAGACAAGGGGGAAAGACTCCAAAACAAATAAGATGGGAGGGGAAAAAGAATAGAGTTAGGGAGAAAACAAGAATCCTATTGAGATGTTTTCCAAAATAGTTTAGCAGAAATAGTTTTTGACATTCTAGAAACAACGACCGTTAGCGAGGTTATCCTACAGGCTTTGCGAACCCGTTGCTTCGGTAACCATTCGTATCGAAACAATATCGGGAATCGGAACCAAGGCTCTGATACCATTTGTGACGCCTCGCGCGCGGGACGCGTTCGCGGCCAGGGCAGGGGCACGGGGCGAGGGTGAGGGGCGACGGAGCTTGGCCTCCTGGCCGGGAAGGGAGGCGAGCTGGGCTCGAGGGGGAGAGGTCGGGGACGGGATCGCAGGAGGAAGGAGACGCAGGCGACGGGGCTTCGATCGATCGATCGATTTTTTTTTCCCTTCCGTGCGGTGTGCGTGAGTTGGTTCTGGTCGGGTGCGTGAGTTCCCTGGCAGGTGGTGGAGGGACCTGAACGCAAAACAAGAAACGGCGGGGGGTCTTCTGCGAGGGAGAGAAGAAAAGTTAGGGTTTGTGGGGAGGGATTCGGTGGGGCTGGTTGAGCTGCCGGTTTGGTTAGCTGGGCCGAAAATTGGCCAGGCTGGGCTCTCTCTCTCTCACAACTCTAATTTTTTTTTGGGTTTGCTTTATTATTTTTCAGAGATCGTTTCGGTTCTAATAAAAATTGATTAATCAATTAAACGAATTTTAGAAAATAAGAGTTGATGAATTTTTAAACAGGGTGCAACTTTTAAATGCATGATGATGCAAAAAGAAAACAACAAAACAAATTGGGGAAAACCCCGGGTGTTACAACAACCAGAACGCTCCACGAGTCACTATCAAGGAGTTTCTGAGTCTGGGCCCAAGAGCTTTCGTGGCAACACGCGAGCCTCTGGATGCTGATGACTGGATCCGTGAGATGGCCAGGGCTCTGGACATTGCTCACGTTGCTGAGGAAGACAAGGTCAAGTATGCCTCCTACCTACTGAAGGGTCAGGCAGTTACCTGGTGGGAGAACTACCAGACCATGAGGGCTGGATACCCAATCACCTGGGGTTGTTTCAAGGATGCCATCCTGAAGCACCACATCCCAGATGGTCTCATGGAAAGGATGCGTGAAGAGTTTTGCTATCTCAAGCAAGGCAAGCTGGACGTCATTGGCTATCAGAACGAGTTCAATCGTCTCGCTCGTTACGCTGGTGATGAGGTGTCCACTGAGGCTAAGAAGATGGCAAGGTTCCGTTTTAACCCGGAACTCAAGTACGCCCTCACCAACATCAAGGCCAAAGACTTCGAGGAGCTCGTGAACACCGCGCTCAATGAAGAAAATGGGCGCAAGGCGTTCGAGGAGTCTCGAAAGCACTCGCGTGAGGGTGGTTCCTCCTCCAACATGACCACCCCTCCGCAGAAGCGCCAAATTTGGGTGCCAAATGGTGCTGTCACTCGGGCTCCATACGCCCAAGCTTCTCCAGGCTTCGCTCCCCGCCCACCCAACCCATCTCAGATGCAGGGTCAGAGGTTTGCAATGGGGCAGCCAAGGCCAGATGCACCTCGTGTCGTCACTTGCTACAAATGCAAGCAGACGGGGCATTACGCTGACAAGTGCACTCAGAGGCAGCTACCTCCACCACCACCTCGTCCCAACACAAACCAGGCAATGGTGCGTGCTCCCCCGGCTAAAGCCTTCAACTCCAACAACAGGCCTGTCGGGAGGACCGCAAGAGTGAATCATATCAAGGCCGACAAAGCTGAGGAAGCTGCTGACGTCGTTCTCGGTATATTACCCGTAAACTCTTTTCCAGCTAAAGTGTTGTTTGATACAGGAGCATCGCATTCTTTTGTGTCAAAGATTTTTGCCGCAACAAACAACCTAATGGTGGTTCCACTAAGCAATCAAATCACTGTTCACTCACCGGGATCTCAAATGTTGACTTCCAAGATAAGTAAGGATAATCAAATCCTAATTGGAGGCCACATTTTCCTTGCTTCACTCATGTTGCTGGGAAATTCTGACATTGATGTAATTCTTGGTATGGATTGGTTGAAGGCCAATAAAGCAAAAATTGACTGTGCTCAGAAGTCAATAACTCTGTTCCACCCTTCTGGCCAGATAGTCTATTCTCCAAATGAATCAAGTTCTGTTCAGCTGTTCACCCTCGATGCTAAACCTCTACCTCTACTCGAAAATGTTCCGGTGGTTTGTGAATTCCCTGACGTCTTTCCAGAAGAGTTGCCAGGGATGCCTCCGGAAAGAGCAGTTGAGTTCGTGATCGAGCTTGAACCAGGTACTGCTCCAATCTCTAAGCATCCATACAAGATAGCTCCTCCTGAACTGGAACTGTTAAAGGAGCAAATCGATATGTACATGGAGAAAGGTTACATTCAACCTAGTTCTTCGGCTTGGGGTTGCCCAACTCTGTTCGTTGCAAAGAAGGATCAAACAAAGAGACTCGTGGTTGACTATCGTCCTCTTAACGAGAAAACCATAAAAAACAAGTATCCAATCCCTCGTATCGATGATATTTTTGATCAACTTGCTGGAGCCTCAATATTCTCCAAGTTGGACTTGAGGATGGGTTACCATCAAATAAAGATCGGGAAGGAAGATATTCCAAAAACAACTTTCACCACTCGGTACGGTATATATGAATACACCGTCATGTCCTTTGGTCTCACCAATGCACCGGCGACATTCTCTAGACTCATGAATTATGTCTTCCATGAATACCTCGACAAGTTCGTTGTGGTATATCTTGATGACATTCTAGTCTACTCCAAATCCGAGGAAGAGCATGGAGAACATCTTCGTCTCACTCTCATGAAACTTCGCGAGCATCGTCTTTATGCCAAGTTCTCCAAATGTGAGTTCTGGATTCCAGAAGTTGCTTACCTTGGTCATATCATCTCTGCCAAGGGCATAGCCATTGATCCAGAAAAGGTTAAAGCAATTGTTGACTGGAAACCTCCTAAGACGGTGAAGCAAGTAAGAAGCTTTCTTGGCTTGGCTAGCTATTGCCGTCGGTTCGTCCAAAACTTTTCCAAGATTGCCAAACCTCTCACTGATCTCACAAAGAAGGACAAGAAGTTCGTTTGGTCTCCACAATGTGATGAAAGTTTCAATGTCCTGAAGACTAAACTCACTTCTACACCAGTTCTGGTTGGCCCAGATACTACCAAACCTTTCCAGATATTCTGCGATGCATCTCTCCAAGGTCTAGGTGCAGTTCTTATGCAAGAACGTCAAGTTGTGGCTTATGCTTCACGTCAGTTGAATGCACATGAGCAAAACTATCCCACACATGACCTAGAACTTGCAGCAGTTGTGTTTGCCCTCAAGAAATGGAGGCAATACTTGTTGGGTAATCGCACTGAAATCTTTTCCGATCATAAGAGTCTGAAATACATCTTCACTCAACCAGATCTAAACCTCAGACAAAGGAGATGGATTGAAAAGATTAAAGACTTTGATCTCACCATTTCTTACACTCCAGGCAAGGCTAATGTTATGGCCGATGCTCTCAGTCGCAAGTCGTATTGCAATAATCTCATGATCATGGAAAGCCAACCTCCACTTCATGAAGAATTCCAGAAGTCGAACCTTGGTCTTGTTCCTCAAGGCTATCTTGCTAGCTTGATAGCCAGTCCAACTCTCGAGGACAAGATTCGTTCTGAACAACTTCGTGATGCTGAAATCAAGAAGATGGTAGAACACATCAAAGAAGGCAAGGAGAAATTCAAGTCCTTCTCAATTGATGACAAGGGAACTGTGTTCTTTGAAGGACGCATTGCAGTTCCTCAAGTTCAAAGTCTCAAAGATATCATTCTCAAGGAGGCTCATGAAACTCCTCTCTCCATCCACCCTGGAAGTACAAAGATGTACCAGGATCTTAAGACACTGTATTGGTGGCCTGGCATGAAACGTGAAATTGCTCAATACGTTTCTGAATGCGACGTTTGTCAACGTGTTAAGGCAGTCCATCAGAAAACAGCCGGTCTACTCCAACCTCTGAAAATCCCTGAGTGGAAGTGGGACATGATTGAAATGGACTTCGTTACTGGTTTTCCAAGAACTCTTCTTGAACTTAGCCTTATTCTGCACCATCAACACTTGACTGGCGCCTTTCTTAATATCAGCCTCTGCCGTTTTGAGCATCCCATGTAATTCAGTCATACTCTTATCCATACCATGCATATGGTAGTTCGAGATGAACGAACCATACGCACTAGGAAGAGAGTTCAGAATTATATCAGTAGCGAACTCTTCGTTAATTGGGACGCCCAGCCGATCCAGAGACTGAATGTAACCAATCATCTTGATTACATGCGGACTCAGTGGATCGCCATCTTTCAGCTTACAGCCCAGCAAAGCTTGAGAGACTTGATACCTCTCGGTATTTGCCTGAGCCTGGAACATACTTTTGAGGCTTTCGATCATATCGTAGGCCTCAACATTTTCGAACTGCTGCTGCAAGTCCGTTTCCATGTGTGCAAGCATAAGACAGCTAATTTCCGTAGACTCATCTCTAGTCTTACGGTAGGCATTCGTGACTGCGACAGTCGCATCGTCATCTGGCTCTTCTGGAAGTGGAGTTTCTAGAACATGTTCTTTCTTGTCATGCTTGAGGACTATCCTCAGATTACGATACCAGTTGGTGAAATCAGTTCCATTAAGCTTATCTTTCTCTAGGATTGACCTCAACGCAAACGCGGACAACTGAGGAAGGTTGCTAGGTGCCATTGATCTACAACAGAAAATACGCAAAACACTTAAGACATGTATTCATAAAAGAGCAGGCATATTAAACGCTTTAATACTTATTGTAACATCCCAAGTATGAAAAACCACCCCTAGCATGTTTGTTTCTTGTTTAATTAAAGTTTTGCATCATGTCATCATACTCATTGCTTTGTTTTCTTTTGTTTGCATCTGTTTTTCTCTGTTTTCACAATTCAAATTCAAACTTTATTCAAACATTTATTTCATACTTGCTCTGTTACAACCTTTTAAATAAAAAGTTCAAATAAAAACAACCATTTATTTCCATTTTATTCCATAATGTTCAACTATTAAAATGGTGGCTTTAATCAATCAATTAATTCCAATTTGAATTCAAAAATTCAAATACATTTTACAAACAACACCCAAGTTGAAAATATGAAAATTACCAAAACATTCTAGTCACTTGTTTCCTTTTAAACCATATGTTCACCCTAATTAAATTCTTGTTTTAATAAATCAATCAATAACCAAATTAATTCAAATTTGAACCCAGTTGCAAACAGCAAGTTATTTTTGTAATTTTGGAAAACAGAAAGTGGCAAGTGTTTGTTGATGACCTAAATAACTCACCCAAATTTTTTCTAAAATTTTCCTAACTCTAAAACCCTCATTTTCTTCCATTTTCCATTTCTGCAAAAAAAAAAACAGAAGGAGAAAAATTTAAAAAAAAAAGAAAAAACGAGCGCCAGGGGCAGTGGGCAGCCCAGCCCACTTCTTTCCTCCTTCCCCCTGGCCCGATACCGGTTCGCCCTCGCTCCCCTCCTTCTGTTTCCTGTACGGCGGCACATCCGGCTATGCCACGGCGGCACAGCACCTCTCCGACGGCCGATCCTTGCCCTAGCCCTCTATAAAATCCACCCTAGACCCCCTGCGCATGCCCTAGCTACCCCTACCCCCTACCTACCTCGCGCCGCCGCCATTTCCCTCTCTCTCGCTGCCGATCCCCTCTCTGCCACCGCCACCGTAGCGCCGCTTCTGAAACCATGGACGCCGCCGCCGTTCCTGTACCCCATCCCCCTCGCTGACCGCGGGAACGAGCTCACCACATCTCCCTCGTCGTCGTCAACACCACAGCAGCCGCGGAGGAAGTCCACAACGCCGCCGCCAAGCACGTCGCTGTCGCCGGCCACCGTCTTCCTCGGGCCTCTGCCACGTCTCCATCGCCGGTGAGCCCACCGTGCCCTCCAACTCACCTCTGTTCCCTCTGAATCGCAACATGGGCACGCACGCATCCAACACCAACGCACCACCGCAGCACGGCAGCGTCGATCGCCGCCGTCCACCGTCGTTTCACTGTCGGGGTTCAGTCAAGCGCGCTGTTAAAAATTCAGATAAGCGAAGATGAACTATAACCTGTACGCGTCCCCTTATCTGTCAAGATCTGAACGAGCACCATAGTGGCAACAGCGCGTGCAAGCGAGCGCGGAGGGCCTGGGTTCGAACCCTGGCTTCCGCGAATAAAACCACCATTTTTGCGCAGCGCGCTGACAGGGTGGCCCCCCCTGTCAGCTGCTGTGTGGCACAGCTGCCACGCATGCATGCCACGCTGGCCCAGGGCCCATTGGCAGTGCCCTGGGGTAGCTAGCTGTGCGGTATAAAAAGTTTTCAGCATTTTTCTTTTTAAAACAAGTCCCTTTTAATTTACAGAATGGTCCTCTACTTTAAAATGCAAATAACTTTCATTTTATAAATCCAATTAATAAAAGTAAAATATGTTTGTTGATCCACATTAAATTATCTATCTATTTAAACTATTTGTAATCTGTTTTGGATATTCCAAATGCAATCAAAATTCAAATTCAAACAATTCATTTGTAAGTTGATAAATTGCATAACTAATTCATACTTAATCCAAATAATGCAAATAAAATATGTTTTCCATGCTATTTCAAACCACCTTTTCAGATATAAATTTTGTTTCATGTTTTGAATAATTAAAATTGCTTAAATAATTTAAACCTTGTTTATATCATTTAAGTTTGCTAAATTCATAACTTGTTCAAATTAAATTATTTTTGAACATGTGACATATGTTTTCAAACCAGAAAAACATAAACTTTTCATATATGAATTTGAATTTATGTTTTGAACAAATAAAATTCAAATAATATTCAAACTTGTTTTAAATTCATTTAAATCTTGTTTAAACTTGTTTAATTCATAATTAAATCATTCTAATTCCTTTTTCAATATTTGAAACATGTAATCCACCTAAAATTTTGTGCTCTTTCCAAATATGAACTTGGTTATTTGTTTTGAACAATTTAAATTGCTGAAAACAACAAATCCTTGGGTAACACCTTTAAGGAACCAAAATTTATTAACTTAAGCAATAAAATTCCAAACTTGGTAAACCCTATTTTAAAAAATTTCCTATTGTTGTTCTTTTGTTGTTTTCCTCATCCATGCATCATACTAATCCACTATCACCTATTGATTACTTGGAAAACAAATATTCCAACCATAATTCATGGGCTTTTCATATGCAACCCAAATTGCATATGGGTCCAATTAAATTGTGTTACCATGTCAACTAGTTTATTTTGATGCATCCATTAAATTGACATGCATCATCCCATGATTGTGCACTATGCCATGTTATTGATTGTTTATCTTTCTGCATTGTTTGTTTGCTTCTTCTCGGATAGACGACAACGTTGAGACAGACGATACTTACGACACCCCTTCTGAGGATCTAGCTCAGTACCAGGCTGCTGAGTTTGCAGGCAAGTTATCACTCACATGAACCATTGTGTTCCTATCAACATTGGTTACCGATACTTTCCGTTGTCTATTTCTGCTAGCCCTATGAATAGTTGTTTCTGTAACGAACCTATCACATGATACCCTGAACCCTGATATTGCCTCACCTCCACTCCTATAACCCCGTTGCTTGGGCCCGTGTCTTACTAGCATGCTTAGGGTTGTTTTTGCTCGAGTCTGTTACCCGTTACTTTCTGTTACTATATTTCTATTATGTTCTGGGGCTCGATGTTAAACAACAACCTGTTAATTTGAGGTAATAATAATTTGCGGATAAGGCACCGGCAGGAGGCCCGGCGTGGTTTTGAGGCCTGCTAGTGTCGACCCTAATTAGGAAAAGGGTCTTGTCTACTGATCCATGATGAGCGCACTATCCGCATGTGGGAAGCGTGTATGGGCGCCCCCCTCAATTTGATTCGATTCGCATCTCGTCCAAATCGCCTCATTTAGTTCGGGTTTTCCATTTGCCGCACGCATATGCAGGTACGAACCTGAGGCCAGGGTGGAACTTTTGTAGTCGGCATTTAGGGAGACATGTTCTTAGAGTGCTATGAGGGTCCCCTTTTCTTCGTGGGGCTTGATTAGCCGTGCGCTCACTGCACGGGGTTCTTTGGGCTTGATGCGAAGAAGAGTTGAGTTGTGTAGAGTGCCTCGCTTGGTGGGTTTGATTACCGTCTGGCGGGATATTCTTACGTGTACGGCCAAATTGGTGCACCCCTGCAGGGATAAATCTTCTCGAGAAGCCGTGTTTTCCGCGGTTATGGTTAACTTGGTGAAAGTACTGGCTAACAAGTACTCAGAACAACTTACACCTAACTAACGATCACTTGACTAGTAATAGCCTTATTGACACAATAACTTGACCCATCATTAATCCAACGGTGTGAGTTATCCTCGGGTTGCTTCTTTGGATAAGGGGCGAGATCCAGGATGGGTTTGTTTGGAGCTAGTTATAGTTGGTTACGATACGCTATCTTATCCCCTTTCTGTTAGCCGGAAGTTGTATCATGTTCTGTAGTTGGTTAGTGCAACCAGCTGCCGCATCTTTTGTATCACCCTTTCTTCCGTTGAACCCAAAGCATCAGTGCTTGGTGTTGACGGGTTACACTTTGGTGAACTGTGAGTCTTGCTTGCCAGTACGTTTATGTACTGACCCCTTTGGGGCTGTGGTTTCCGCAGACTACGCTTACGAGGATCCCCGTGACGGCTACTACGTGGAGTTTGACGAGGCTTCTGACGAGTAGATAGCGGGCCCGGGCAGGATCCGAGACATCGTGGATGGGCTCCGTTTTCCTTTTCATTCCCGGCTTCTTAAGCCTATTTGGATTTTGTCTGTACTCAGACCCTTTGAATGCTTCCGCTGAGATGTAATGATGATATGTTGGGACATGTGTCCTCTGGATGATTGTATTTGCTATCTCTGCTCTAGTGAGAGCTATTTGCAACTTATTTCTATTTATTTGTGTCTTAGAGATATGTTGTGTTATCATTCTGTTAAAAGCCGTTGACGTACCATGTGTGTATGGTATGAAGTACGTCAATGGTAGTATCCTGATTTCTATGGGATGGTTTACGTAGACGATGAACAGTAGGGGTTGGTTGTCACACATACGTGTGTTGGCCTACTCGTAAGAGATGCAGGTGCCGGTAAGCCCCGTAATCCAATCAACTACTGTTCAACGGAACTGCGAGTATCCTCTAGAAGTCCGGGTGTGACACTTATGCTCCCACTAGAACCAACACCCCTCCGATGGTTGCTAAGTGATTCAAGATTCTAAATAAGCAAGCCGACTAGTGAGCTTTAGCATCACCGCTAGCCGTCAAGTGATCTAGGTAGGCAACACCTTGCCAATCGTATCTCTATACGACTCCTGTTAGTTGGGTGACATCACATGCCCCGGCTCCCAACCTACCTCGCCCCGAGCCCCACAACCGTTGTGATGGACTCGTCTAGATTACCAAGTGCTTCTGCTTGTAAGAGTCCGACTCAAACCCACCTAACCGGAAAGAATTGGTAGCACCTCAATTTTATGAGCCCACTACCAAGAATGTACGACTTGTGATGGTGCAGCACTGGCGGGGCGACCGACTAGACCTTCTTTGAGGGATTAAAGAATCTACCAACTATCTAAATAGAGGTAAATAGAGACATAACAATGACACAAATAAAGCAATTATAATGTGAAATGGTATGGCTCTCTTCATGGTGATCTCCATCTCCACAAAGCTTGTAAGTCGACTCGTGCCAACTCTTGTCACGTGCCATCTTACTCCATGTAGCCGACTTGTACATCGACTTGCATGCCACCGGGTTCTCCAACAAGCTACACTAGCTAGTAAATCAAAGATTACATAGAGAATCCGACACGCAGGCCGGTATACAATAAAATGCCAGCACCTAGGCTCCAGCCGGCTGACAAAAAACATGATACGCAGATCATCTATGGATTACACACATCGCATGCACATAAGCCATACCATTCACAACTTCCTGCGAAAACAAGTTATGCATAGATACGATATCTACCGGCGTTGTGAACTCGCAACGACATCTAAGGCGCTACGATTTCGGAAAACGCAGATCTCATCTGCATTCCGATCATGGATTTCTTCATCGGATAAAACGATTTTACCAGAATCTGATCCGTATTCCGATTCGACCAAACTCTTTGATCTTCGATCACCGCAACTGGATTTATGTGTCACGGTATACCCCGATGGCGGAAACCAACCGGTAGGGGTATGTTGTTTCACGACCTTAGCAGTATGATCACGGAAACCTGATCATCCATTAACCCCGAGTACGATTGATCCAATCAACCTTGTACAAAACCGATCTATCACATAGAACGACCACCAAAACAGCAATTAGATCACATCTAACGCTAACTACATATCACATATGTACGGATCTTGGGTCTAATACCAGAAGCTACCGCTCTGATACCACTGTTGGAATGCGTAGAGATAAACGAAAACTTTTCCTACGCAGTACTTCCAAGATCTAGCCGAGGTAGAAGACCACGAGTATTACCACTAGACACGTAGGTGCGGATTATCGGTGCAGCGCGTCGGGGCAGTGCAGTCCCACGATCCGGTCCGGCCGATCCAATCCCTCGAACGTCGAAGTGCTGAACGTACAACACCTCTGCCGGTATCCACACGTACGAGGAGGAGCTCCGACGGCGGACTGCTAGGTCCGGTGCGGCGGCTGGACTGAGTGGGGCTAGGGTTCCCAACGCATGGGAGAGTGGACTAACGTGCCCGCTGGGCAACCTGCGCCCCTCTTTATATAGCGTATGGTAGTGAGCTGCACAACACTTGTGGCCCATTCCCTCTGTGAGTCTGACTCACAAAAACAGTCCATTTCCGGTTCGGGTCCAACCCAACCAATACTTGCTCCCGCTCTTAAGTGTGCGACCCTGCAGGCTCATGGCGACTTGGACACGATTGGAGTCCGACTCTCAATCGATCAATCGGTAGCGGCTCCTAGCAGAACGTGCCGACTCCCAAGTCCCATTGAGTCATGACGACATACCTTTCAATGTGATATTCATCTTAGTCCCTTTTGCCTCACGATATACCTTGTCGAACTATAGGAGATTTATCGTCATCCCTTTAATAGCTCAACTCTCTTCTCGATCCGTGATATGTGATTCATCTGACTAACTCTTAGTCAATCGACACAGTTAACACTTAACTGAGTCGCGCATGGCCATGCTTCCTGAATCATATCACTCGAGAGGGCCCAGAGAATATCTCTCCAATTGGAGGGGAAAATCCCATCTTGATTATCCACATCACGCAGCTTGCTTCTCATTCGACCCGAACTCTGCCTTTATAGTTGCCTTGTCACAGAACAACGTTTGACAGAACCTAAGTCGGTGATCCACAACTCGGATTGTGCGACAACCTCAGGTCTAAGGATTACATTGATTGAGACATGCAAATGACGACTTGATCGTTGCATCTCAATGTGGGTCAGTCCGACTTGCTAAACTCTTTAGCCAAGTCCGTGAACGTTGGAATGGCATCACCATGCCCATGACAAGTGGAACCGTGTCATCAGCCAACACTCACATTAGTCTAGGATGTGTGTCCAGCACAACCTTAACAACCAAGGACAATTAGTATGAACAACATGAATATATAGTTCCACAGCCGAATCACATATTCAATGACATATATCAGATGTTCAAACCAAAGAACAACTCAATAACTTTATGAATACAGTGGGAATTACATCATACATGATTGCCTCTAGGGCATATTCCCAACACCTATCCGTACAGTACTGTACGAAACGCCTAGGCGCGCCTAAGCAACCCTTAAGCTTGCAAGGCGCTAAGTAGGTAGCAAAATGCATAGTTTGCGCCCAACGCCTTTTTGAACTTTGATTAAAATATTCACGTATGCAATAGAAAATAGCATAAAAAGGAACAATGGATGAAAAACCAACAAGTACAAACAAAAATCATTAAACATGGCATAGTTCATCTCGACGACATAGTTCAAAAGCAATTCCACAACTTACTTTATGACAAATTAAAGTTCACACACATGAAACACACCGATATTCATTTTTCTTCTTCCCGTACATCTACCCCCTCGTTGTCGTTGAAAACTTAGGGATTGCTTGCACTAGAGGTGTGAACGGATGGGTCTTCAATTACATCAATTGTAAAAGGAATGGGAGCAACCATTGAAGCCATGAATCCACCTGGTGGTGGTACAATGCCACCCAATCCTCCAATGCCTCTCGTTGGAGTTTCTCCCATCCCTCACATGCACCGTGCGGTGGTGTCATGCCTTCCATGGCACCAACTGAAGATGATCATATGCCTCCAATGCCTCTCATGGCGCCATAACCTTTGGATGTATGCCCAAGAGATAATAAAATACATCAGTTTATGATTAATGTATTATATTTTTAAGCTATAACTGTTATGGTCGCTAAATAAGATTCAGAGAAAAACGCATACGCACGTGTAGAAAACATAAACACGCCGTTATAAACCTTTGTCATGTCTCACAGATAAACTTATTAATATTAGATGAGCATGTTTTCCTGGTCATGGATATTTTATGTCAATATTAATGGGAGCACAATGTTGTTTCCACATTGTGGCTGGATACACCCAAGTAGTTGAGATACTACAAGATTAGTTTTTCTAAATAGTATCATCACAGAATGGTTGTTTTGTTTGCTTCCTTAGACCATGAGAATATTCAATAATATTTACCGTAAGGTTCATTTTGGTATGTCAAGTATCACACCGTAAACTAGGTGATAAAAAAGGCTAACACTGGGTGATCAAGAAAGTATTCATTCATTGTGATAGTTCAAGATTAGGAATTACTCCTCTAGTTAATAGATAGACACATTCATGATCCATTCAATGAAATAGTATCGATAAATAAGTCTGCGCAGACAAGGACATGACACTAGTCATGGGGATACTATGTCAGAGTAACGAGTAAAAAGAATCATACCGGATATCGGGAATAATGTGATAAGGTGATTAAAGAGTTTAATCATAGTCTTATCATTTATCTCGTCCCAAGGTACTAATAGGTATCGCGAAGTAATAGGAACTTACATAACAACCAACAGGTTCAGCAGATTTCCTTCATACAACTTATAGGAATCAATATGGACGTCCACGGTCCCGATGTTGATTATTGATTGGGAAATATGTTTTCCAATCATGTCTACTGGTTATCGAACCTGTAGGGGTCACACACTTAAGGAGTCAAAGGCTGTTTTTTTCATTGGATGGTCCGGAGGAGAGTAGGGTATCATTCGGGTAATTCTGACATGATAGAAATAATATTCAAGAGATATTACAGAGGACATGGGATGTCTCGGGATGTTGGAAATACTTTACGAACATAAATAGGTAATGGTAGATTTCATTTCGATATCACAGAAACAAGTACGATTTCAATCGGAGTCGTTTTGGGAAAGTTACCATGAGAGAGAAATAATGCCGGTGTAGGCAGAATGTTATATGAGATATAACGAAGGATATGAGATGTTTCGAGAGAAGGTCGATGCTTTTATCTATAGGGATCATGAGGTTCCGAGGGACTTTCCATATATGGGGCAGTGCCGGAGGGAAGCATATTTCCTCCTATGGGCAAACCCTAATTTTAGGTAATGCCAGGTGGGACCCATGGTCTCACAAAGTGCATTTTCTTTCTCTGGGATTTTTTCCTAATTTATTTGAGAAATACATAAGTGTGAAAAAGAAAAAGGAAAAAAGGGGGGGATTGCACTCTACTTATAGTCCAATCCGAAGTCTCCTAGGAGACTTGGTGCGGCCAAAGGAAGAGGAGGGAAACCGACCTACTCCCTAAGGCAGCTGCCCTCCCTTGTCCCCCTATATAATCCCCACCCTCGTCATTCTTGTGACACACAATTGGCTTTCATGCCTCTCTATTTCTTTCTCTCAGAATAATTAGAGACCCTCTAACTTAATAAAAGCCTCTAATTAGAACCTCTCTAATTAGATTAGAGCATCTAATTAGAACGTTCACTAATATTCCCGTGAAAAAAAGAACAGACTCGGAAACGCTATCCCTCGTTCGGTCTGTGAAGATAAGACGCCTCTAAAGAAAAGCCCGGCTCAGATATTCGTCGATCATAGGCGTGTAAAAAAACTGTGCGCTTCCCATAATTGCATAGGCAGGCGAGGAAATGGCCCGCCTCGGCATTTATGGCGGGCTAAAGACGGACAAACCGAAGGCCCATGTGAAATAAGTAAGGCGGCGGACTTGTTTGAAAAACAGCCGCAGAAGTTCTTTTGAATTGTTGGGACAAATATATAGCCAGCTGGGCAGCCAAGTCTCGCGCGCAAAGTTTCATGGGAAATCTAACTCGGATAGTCTGAATGTTA
Source organism: Alopecurus myosuroides (assembly GCA_028641055.1). Classification (NCBI taxonomy): domain Eukaryota; kingdom Viridiplantae; phylum Streptophyta; class Magnoliopsida; order Poales; family Poaceae; genus Alopecurus; species Alopecurus myosuroides. The sequence continues at coordinate 112,201,163 of CM054059.1, read as the reverse complement.
TTACGACTGTATCACTGACTTTCACATGTATTAGTAGAGTGCCTCTAAAGTTTGCTAAATTGAGTTTAAGCTACTAATTTTGTACAGTATTTATGATGTACACAGCTAGATGAACTTTTTGATCACATGGCTCGGTCCAAGGACTTAATGCCGCCGTTTGTCATTTCATGTGGCTAACTTGAAGTTAATTGCTGGGGGGAATTAGTTTAATTAGAACGTAGTCTTACACTTGGTCCCCTATACTCCTCGATTTCTCTTCATTTCTATGGCCACCATCATACACGACTCTTTGGCCCCCAGCTCGAGGATCCAAGGAAGCCATTTTTGTGTACCTTTTTTCGTTTTTGGTGCAAGATCTCCCTTCCCCCCTCCTCACCGGCGCAGTCCATTTTAGGACAGTGAAATCCGCCGCGCCCCCCATACGCCTCTGACGGCGCCTGCTCCTATGCTCTGCTCTATTGATCGGCGCGGGGGATCTCGTCATCGAGATGGACTCCGTAGAGTTGCGGATCGTGGGCGGGGCTGACACCATGTTAGTGGAGGCCGGCAGCCGAGGTTTGCAACTATGGAGTCAGGTGAAGCAGCTGTTCGTCGCACCGCTAGAGTAAATAAGAACCAAATTATATCTATAATATTTGTTCAAAGTAATTTAGCTGGTGCGATCCGTAATCGCGATGTTGTATGCGGTTCTTAATGTACGTAGGACGTCTGGTGCATCCGGATTTCTTCTGATGATTCGCCAGGGGTGTCGCACAGACGGTAGAATTACTGTTAGCGGTGGTTTCATGTATGTACTGACAGTAGACGCAGTAGAATTAACTTTAAATGATTTGCGCATGGAATTTGGGAATTTCCCATGTGCACGGAACGAGGAATTCGTTGCTAGATACTATGACAGTAAACACGACAATTTTGTAAACCTTAGGAATAATGAGGCTTCGGCCCTGATGTGGGGTAAACAGTTGGCTAGTAGCACTGTGTTGATGTTGGTACATATTGTTTACAAAGAGTCTCGGCAAAAGAGGACCGCCAATATCAGACCTTCATGTATGGTAGAAATACCGGCACTGAGAAACTCCTTCTTTAGTATGATACATAGGTTAGCGACCAGGAGGACATAGAATTAGGGGGAGAAGACGATTTTGCTACACGAGATTATGATGCCGATTAGATCGAATATCCAGATGTGGTTGCTTATCCTACACTATTAGGGAAAATCTTACTGGAGGCGAACAATATGTGCCTACCGCAGGCGAAGTCCTGTTCGCCTGGGACCTACACGCTAGTGGTATTGCATTACCGCACGCGAATAAACAGTTGTGGCTGTAGTATCTCAATATAGCGTTGGCGAATAGGTTTTGTGCGCCTGCAGTATCCACTAGCTTGGGCGAATTGGAATTTATGCGCCTAGGGTAAATATTTGCCTGGGGTATAACTTCTTATGAGCCTGGGGTAATTTGTACCTGGGGAAAAATAACAGGTTTTTTCTAGATAGGAATTGACAGACACATATTTAACAGAAATATACAAGAAATATATAGTAAATAACAGATTCCAAAATGGCATTAGATAGCATGGTCAACTAGTAGGCATTCGATAGTATCAATCATCAACACATAATACACAAGTTTATATTACGTAGTCTCTATTCGAGATAGTTCAACAATACTCTCAAAGTTTTAGCTAGACAAGTACTGCAAATAGTAGCATCAACACAAGGAGTATCAACACGGCGATGGAGAAGGTGGTCATGCGGGCCCTCGTCGTCTCCGTATTCTCTATCGCTAGATAAGTGGTGTATCGAGCTTCCGCCTCCACCATGGTGTTGCACCCCTTATACCTGTTGCCGTTGAAACTGTGCACCTGTCTCCGGCAGTGTTCCCAATTCTCGTATACTCCAGTAACCCTACCCTTATACACAACATACCATGTCATCTGTGCACAAGACAAAAATATGTGGTTAGCATGGAAATTGATAATAGACTGCAAATAACTATACAAAAATAGAAGCATCAAGGTTTATCAATAAAACACGACAAGTAAAGGACTAACATTTATATGATGCAAGTTTATAGAGATTCTATGCATTGGAAAGTAAAGCATCAAGTTTATACTAACATTTTGTCCATCCAGTGGTCTCGGCGGGAACGGACGAACGCCCCCGAGCATGTTGAATGTCCGGATGTCACGTTGCGCAAGTAGGTGTGCTTCTATGTCATGATTGCTCGGTGGTGTGTGGTCGTGGAAGAACAAGCCACCCCGAGTGATGACATCCGACTTGATTATCGTGCAGATCCTCCGCTGGATGCGACAGAACTTATCTATCACATATTAATCGGGGGTGTTGGCACTGGTAGAAAATAGGCCTATAGTCCCGGTTTGCCAGGGCCAGTAGTCCCGGCCGCGCAACCGGGACTAGCTATGCGCGACTAAAGACCCCCCCCTATAGTCCCGCCACTTACGGACCGGGACTAAAGGCCCGTCCACGTGGGCGCCAGAAGTCCGTCGCGGGGGAGGACCTTTAGTCCCGGTTCTTGTGGCTAACCGGGACTGAAAACCTGCGCAGGTTTAGGGTTTTAGGCCCCCTAAACCTGGTTGCTTTTTAATTTGTTTTGTTTTATTTCTTTTATATTTTATTTTGTATTTTATTTTAATTGTGATGAAGTTTCAGTACACATATATATATATTTTACGATACTATATACATGAATATATATATATATATGAAATTTCAAACAAGGAGAATTCAATAGGAATATATAATATATATTCAATATCGGGTGACCATATATACAACCTCGAACAAGTTTCCATATTACACAATTAAGATGGATGACCATACACAAATTCGAACAAGTTTCAAAGTACTCAGGGCTGATGCGTATAATAGTCATCGTCGGTGGACGCATGGTACTCTCCTTTCTTATCGATGACATGCCTAAGGAAAAATCCTGCTATTTTCTCTTGAATTGGTCGGAAGCGAGCTTCTGGAGTAAGCGCCTTCCGCACGTTATTGAGACCCTTCCGCGTGGTCTCGTCCTTCTTCCTATCAGAGATTTCTTTCCGTGTGTTCTCACAGACATAGTATCCACATAGACCGGTCCCCGGTGGCTGCTTATCCACACCTTTGACCATATTTTTAAATTTTAGCTCATGTTTGAATCCACCGACATGTCCAAGTGAGAACCGTCTCCAAACTCTACATTGCAAATAAAATTAAATGAACAAGGGAGTTATTAGCTACTGCATATTAGGAAATGAACAAAAGAGACCGATCGATATAGAGCGCAAATGATTGAAAATAATTACCTTTGCATCATTTTTCTCATGTCGATCCAAAGATCTGTATTTGAATTCATAGAGTCAATGATAAAAACTATGGAGCTATGAAGATCAATTTTTAGCAGAATCCAGTGGAACCTGCGGACACGTTAGATGCACAGTCATGCATAACTTATCAATTAGACATACCATGTATGGAGTAAACAAAAGAGAATGGGAACATGAGAGAAACACTCACCCAAAATGGTAAGGAAATAGAATATAACTTTTGGATTCATGCTTTTTAAGAAAATTGTACAAGTCTTTCTCCACGTCTTTGGGGTGACGTTCTAACATAGTTCCATTAATGTTTTGTGGGTCAATGAACCCAACATCATGGATGAGTCTTATTCTGCATTCCCAAATCTTCAATCTGCATAATAGCGTACGCAACAATTAATATAGTTAATTAGGACTATATATGTATATAGTGTAGGCAATGAAGAACGAGATGAGGTAGAAATAAATCACTTACAGAACGTAGCAACTCAGGATAGATTTGTCGAGCTCGCGCAGATTGAACAGCTGGAACAATTCACTCATCTCAACTGTTACAGAGTACTTTTTGGTGTGGTGCTCCTCTGTATAATCCACATACACAAATTCTTTGTCGGTCCATGTTATGAATTGTTTGTACCAATGTAGCAGACTTTGCATTTGTGGTGGTAGATCCTTTTCCTTCGTAGGCTCGACGAGAGGCCCTTTCTTCTCATATTGTAATGCTACCTCAGCCATTGGCGCATCGTCTAGGCCTAAAAAGAGACGAAGAGACATACCGGCCTCGGACGCATTTTCCATGGCAGTAGCTACAGTCAATCCCATTCCTGCCACAGCATTTATGACCTCGGGGTCCTGTTCCGGAGCGGCTTTCGCTATGAGCGGGGGGATCGATTGTTTACTCTGCATCCCGAGCTGGTCAACTTGTTTCCCACTTTTTTTTCTTTTTCCTTTTCCTTTCTCCTTGTCCAATATTTTTGCTTTCTCCTCCTCCAATATTTTTGCTTGCTTACGAAGTTCAATATCATAGTCTTTAGGAAAATTATTCTCGGCTTGGGACACTGTCGACAAAAAACCCGTAGCCCACTTGTCTACAATCGGAGGGAATACTTCCTTGGGCTCAGGCTCCTTTAGCGCCTTCTGACGGGCCTTCCATTTCTCAACTTCAGCCTTCACGGCCAATGTGGTTTCAGCATCACTAAGTTCCCAAGGCCTTGGGGGGAGAGGCTTCAGTGATGGCTCCGGTACCCGTGTGGTCTTAGCTACATAAGGCTCCGGGTTAATAGACAAAGAGCAGGTTCCCTTGCTGTCCGCCTGCTTCTGTTTCTTCGCTGGAGGAGGAATGGGGGGCGACGTCTGCTTATCCTCCGGAGGAGGAATGGGGGGAGACGGCTGCTTTTCCTCCGGAGGAGGAATGGGGGGCGACGGCTGCTTAACCGCCGGAGGAGGAATCGGGATACCCGCCGGAGATTGTGGATCGGGGGACGGCGTCGAATGGCGTGAAGCAGGCGTAGGTGAACCAGCACCACCACCACCACCAGCACCTGCACCATCGGAGGGGGGTGGACTTGTTAGCCTTGGCGTCTCGCCTGGAAACACTATGTACTTCTTTTTCCATAGAATGAACTGGCGCTTGACATCTCCAAGTCTTCTCTCCCCTTCGGGTGTAGCTATGTCAATCTCCAGGTCCTCAAACGCTTGGACTATGTCTTCCACCGTGACACGAGCATAGCCATATGGAATGGGGTTGTTGTGATGGAGTGCTCCAGGTGTATAGGGTAAAGCACTGCCGGTAGCTACCTTCATGGAAATGTTCCCCACGGGATAATGCAGATCACATTCTTTCATCTCCTTTACATCATCCACGGGGTAGTGAGGCTCCGGTGCACGACTCTTGATCATCGGTGCATTAGCACCTGGAGTCGGGGCCTCCGTGGAAGCCACGCTGCTTCTCAGCTGATGCTGGCTTCCGAGATCCGCTGCATCTTCATGCGGCCCTGCAGCCGACGCTTTTTCTTTCTCAAGTATTCCCGCCACGATCTTCTTCAGCTCACTGACTTCCATTGCAAGATGCGACATTTGATCTGCAGCCCGGTCCGTACCTCTCTTACGGCTTCTGTAACAGTACGGGTCACCCTCCTGGGAAAACCCTACTTTCCACAGCAATCTGCCTTTGCCTCGTATATGTCCTCCGTGTTCAGGATTCCCGAGGGCATGGGTCAGTTGGTCTCTCTCTCTGTTGCACGTGAGCACGCCCTGTTGAGCTTTGGTCATTGCGTCAACAAGGTCTTTTGTGGGAGCAAACTTTTTCTGCCGGTGAACACACTCCCCTGTCTCCGGGTCTAGCGATCCCCCATGCCCGTACCACCACATTTTGGCTCTTTCGTCCCATCCCTCTGTACCTAGACGAATTCCTCTTGCCCTCAGGCCGTCCTCCATTGCCTGCCACTTAGGCGCCGAAACGCGGTATCCTCCTGGCCCCATAACATGATGGTACTGTTTCTTTTCCGCATTAGCCTTATTTTTTGCCGACATTTCCTTGAAATGCTCCAATTTATGTTGCGTCACAAATTCTGTCCAATCATCTCTCAGTTTCTCATGTTGTCCAGTGAAAATCGGAGTCTTGCCCTTGCTGACATATTCATGGAACAATTTTTTCTTGAAGTTCCGGAATGCTTCGGCCATCTTCTGAAAAGCGAACTCTTTGACTATCCTCCTCCTCTGACGTCCACCCGGAACCTCCTCACCGAATTCATTTTTTTTTGTATTCCGGAGGTAGAATGAAATGTGCAATAAGCTTTCTAAACATAATATTTTTCGTTCTCTCGTCGACATAACTGAAACCAAGACGTGCTTTCTTTGGCTCCTTCCATTCCTGGACGGTGATCGGGACGGTGTCTCTAACAATGACTCCGCATTGGTTGATAAACTTTGTGGTGTGCTGTAGGGGCTTGCCGATTTCACTGACTGATTCGATGGTATATGTTTCTCCATCTTTCATCGACTTGGATTTGCCACGCTTTGTCATACTAGATCCGGCCGAGGGCTAAAATAAGAAAGAGAGTCGCGCGCGTTAGTGCATATGTATTCACATTTCAGTAAGTTTGTATCACGAGAGTCCCAATGTATATATATATATACCTCGCCGGAGGTGGTTGTTCTTTGCAATTGGAGATCGTCGTTTGTCGACGGTTGACCTCCGTCATCAATGTCCATTCCTTCACCTCCTTGATCATCGACAATGTCCGTTCCTTCACCTGTTTCATCATCGACAATGTCCGTTCCTCCACGTTCTTGATCATCAAGGTTCAGATAAGAAGAGACTACATCGTCTTGTTGCTCATCTTCTGGGCCCGGCACATAAGGGTTCTGGTTGGCTATCATGCCGTATATAATACCTTCAGCCTCCTGATCCGTATACGGCAAGGCTCCATTGTCCGCCATATGTCACTCCTGCAGACATGCATATAGTAAAAATTAATTAAGTATATAGGAGACTTAGCAAATATTACACCCTCTTTCTCAAATTGACCGCCATATGTCACTCTGGTGGAAGAACGATGACCACCGGAGGGGGAAAACCATACTTTAGAGGTGTGTCCAAGATTAGTTTCTCAAATGATTTGGAGAACCCCATAGCTACGTTGCATTTGCTTTTCTGGTCATTTTGGTATATTACACTTAATATTCTGAATTTATTGAATTAAAACTTATTTTCATTATTTTAATGAATTTAACTCAAATTCAAATATGGTCTCATTTTGAACTTTGTCAAACATGATTGAAAATGATATAAACAGATAGCTTACATTTTTACGAACATTTCGCATATTTTTCCATAATTTTTGGAATTATAAATTAAAAGTTGTTTAATTTAGAAGATTTAATTATTTTCTGTAATTCCATATACAGTGGGCCCCTGGCGTCATGATGACGTCACCCTGGCGTGACACTGTGGCCGGCGGTGTGGCAGTTTATGCTCTCTATCTCCGGCGATTACGGCCACGGGGAAGGGTTTCCGGCCACGGGGAAGGGTTCAAGGGCGGCGCGAGGCCCGCGGCGAGGGCGGCGTTGGTTCGTGGTCCCCTCTCGAGAGCGGGAGGGCGGCGCTGGTTCGAGGGCGGCGCGAGGCCCGCGGGGAACCTACCGGAGACGGCGACGGGGCGGGGCCGGAGCAGGGCGGAGGCGGTGGAGAGAAGGGCGTGGTCGACGGCGACGGCGACGACGCGGTACTCTCGCAGGCGACGACGACGGAATCGGGCGACGACGACGGAATCGACGAGCAGGGCGCCGGCGCGAGGAAGACGAGGGTTTGGACGTAGAAAATTTTGGGGCCGGGAATATATAGGGCCAGCCTTTAGTCCCGGTTGGTGTCACCAACCGGGACTAAAGGTCCCCTGGGGTACCCTCCGCGGGCCTTTAGTCCCGGTTGGTGTCACGAACCGGGACTAAAGGTGAAATTTTTCGCGGCGTTTCCGTTCCCGCGCAGAACGAGCCTTTAGTCCCGGTTGGCGACACGAACCGGGACTAAAGGTGGTTATTCGAATTCTTTTCCTTTTCCAATCTTAAAAATACAAATAATATATGAGAAGATTCAGAAAAAAAAAACTAATTCTTTTTCCAATCTTAAAAATACAAATAATATATGAGAAGATTCAGAAAAATAAAACTAATTCTTTTTAAAATCTTAAAAATACAAATAATATATCAGAAAATTCAGAAAAATAAAACTAATTCTTTTTAAAATCTTAAAAATACAAATAATATATCAGAAAATTCAGAAAAATAAAACTAATTCTTTTTAAAATCTTAAAATACAAATAATATATCAGAAAATTCGGAAAAATAAAAACCCTTTAGTCCCGGCATGTTTTACCAACTGAGACGAAATGGTTATGGTTTTCTTCCATCCAATCAGAAAGATTCACACACATCTTGAATATATATATAGATAAAAAAGGCAGTACATCATGGATAGAGTGGATCTAAACCTAAACGGAGAGCATAGATGCATGATCTGATATCTGCTAGTCATACTCCTGCCTAGGCCTATAGTACATGTACTCGTAGTCGTCGTAGTCGCCGCCGCCGTCGTCGTCACTATCGTCTGACGGTGCTCTGCACTCCCTCGGAGGATCACGACTCCGGGACTGGGCCTGAGGGTAGCGCAGGCGGGGGATATCGCCGGCCCTGATGTAGTCCATGACGCTCTGTAGAGTCCGGCCGGACCACCATAGCCGACGACCGGCCTCGTGAAAGTTCCCAGGAGGCAGGCCATCCTCCTCATACCTGGCGAGCGCCCTCTCACGCCGATTGATGAAGAAGGCATCCCAAGTATGCTGGTTATCGGGATGCCAACTGGGATTCCTCCGCTGCTCCGGCGTGAGCTCGTGATAGTAGTGGTTCATGATGGCCGCCCGACGCGCCACACCTTGAGGAAGAGGAGGGACCGGCACTCCTCCGGCGCTCAGCATCCAACCGGCCGGAACGTTGTAGCCGCACGGGCAGGGGTAGTTCGAGGCGGAAAGTGCCTCCGCCTGGATGAATGTTAGAGTGGGTACGGTAGAAGCCATGAGAGAGAGTGGTGAGTTTGTATGTGTTTATGCCAATGGTGTGGCAATGCATACATATATATAGCAAGAAGAAAACATCCCTTTAGTCCCGGTTGGGGACACCAACCGGGACTAAATGGGTTAGGGTTTCGTTTGGACCAATCAGATAGAATCACACGGATCGTGTGTTTCTTTAAAGCGCTTGTGAGTCGTTGGATCCGGGGTGTGTTTCTTTCGAGCTGTTGTGAGCCGTTCGATCAGGGCTACGGTGTGTTTCTTTCGAGCTGTTGTGAGCCGTTGGATGAGGTGGTTTCTTAACCGTTGGATCAAAACCCTAGCACAACACTTTGTGAGCCAGAGGACCCTATATATAGCCCACCTTCATACACCGGTCAGTTCATCGAGCAAATACAAAACATCCGGATTCGCCATCATACGTCCTGCCGTGCATTTAGTATGCATATTGCACCCAGTAGCCACGGTGGGGCTGTATGATTGCGATACCGATTGTTTTGTTCTACATCCCCCTTTAAGGTTTGATACATCATATATTCAGTTTATCGAGCAAATACAAAACATCCGGTTTCGCCATCATACGTCCTACCGTGCATTTGGTATGCATATTGCACCGAGTAGCCACGGTAGGGCTGTATGATGGTGATACCGATTGTTTTGTTCTACACCCCCCCCCTTTAACACATCCATCCATGCTATGGGTCAGTATTCACTTTGAGCTCGGTTAGTAATGTGCAACTATTTGCTTGGTTCTGTTAGGGTGGCGCGTGGCGCGGGAGTTGCGACGCGTGGCGCGGGAGTTGTGACGCGTGGCCAGGAGGTCACCGACGAGTTCCCTGACGACGACGACGAGGAGTAGTGTTCGTATGTTTACTCTTTTTAATAAAAGAATTTGTATTCCGGCGACACTGCGGCGCGCTAGCGCGTCTGTTTTCTGTTTTTAATAAAAGTTATGAAATCAGATATTTTATCTCACAAGGTTTTGAGACATTTAAGTAACTTTCTGTTTTCCATGCTTTCCACTCGTTTTCTCAAATATTTTGCAAACGAGTTAGTCTTAAACACATCAGAGATAATATAATTCACATTATCCATTCAAAAAAGTTTGGTACACAATAAATTATTACACATCAATTCTTCCCTTGTGTCCCTGCTTTCTTACGATCTGGCCGTATCCATGGAGCATCCTCATCATTTAACTTAATGCTTGGGTCAGTGTTGACTTTGAAGGGCGGAATTTCACCAAACATATTATAATCTTCTGACATGTCTGTCTTGTCCTCCACTCCCACGATGTTTCTTTTCCCTGAAAGAACAATGTGGCGCTTTGGATCATCACATGATGTACTGATCGTTTTCTTATCTTTCCGTTTCCTCGGTTTGCTACTCATGTCCTTCTAATAGAAAACCTGAGCGACATCTTTGGCTAGGACGAATGGTTCGTCAAGGTAACCAAGATTGTCGAAATCCACCATTGTCATTTCGTATTGCTCGTCCACCTTTACCCCACCTCCTGTTAGCTTGAACCATTTGCACCGGAACAAAGGGACCTTAAAGGAGGGTCCATAGTCAAGTTCCCATATCTCCTCTATGTAACCATAATATGTGACCTTTTGCCCAATCTCGGTTGCTGCATCAAAGCGGACACCACTGTTTTGGTTGGTGCTCTTTTTATCTTGGAAGATCGTGTAAAATGTATTCCCATTAATCTCGTACCCTTGGAAAGTCGTTATAGTCGAAGATGGTGTCTTGGCCAACATGTACAGCTGATCTCCAACATCATTGTCATTCATTAAATGTTTTCGCAACCAACTGCCGAAAGTCTCCATGTGGGCCTTTCTAATCCATGATTCAGGCTTCCCCGGGTTGTTCGAGCGTAAAATATTCTTGTGTTGCTCGAAGTACGGAGCCACCAAGCTCGAATTTTGCAGAACTGTGTAGTGTGCTTCAGTCATAGAATGACCATCCATACATATCGTTGATTTCCTTCCGATCGTGCCTCTTCCACTTAGTCTCCCCTCGTGCCGCGATTGAGGAATACCAATCGGCTTAAGGTCAGGAACATAGTCAATACAGAACTCAATTACCTCCTCATTTCCATAGCCCTTTACGATGCTTCCTTCTGGCCTAGCACGGTTACAAACATATTTCTTTAATACTCCCATAAACCTCTCGAAGGGGAACATATTGTGTAGAAATACAGGACCGAGAATGGAAATCTCTTCGACTAGGTGGACCAGGAGGTGCGTCATAATATTGAAGAAGGATGGTGGAAACAACAACTCGAAACTGACAAGACATTGGACCACATCGTTCTGTAACCGTGGTAGATCTTCTGGACTGATTACATTCTGAGAGATTGCATTGAGGAATGCACACAGCTTCACAATGGCTACTCGAACATTTTCCTGTAGGAAGCCCCTCAAAGCAATCAGAAGCAATTGCGTCATAATCACGTGGCAGTCGTGAGACTTCAGGTTTTAGAACTTTTTGTCCGCCATGTTTATTATTCCCTTTATATTCGACGAGAAGCCAGACGGGACCTTCATACTGCTCAGGCATTCAAAAAAAATGACCTTCTCTTCTTTCGTAAGAGCATAGCTGGCACGACCTTGAAACCATTCCGGATGCCGGTCATCTGGGTCTTTCAAAAGTTGCTGATCCTGCCGTGCTTCCTTTGTATCCTTTGTCTTCCCATACACGCCCAAGAAGCTTAGCAGGTTCACGCAAACATTCTTCGTAACATGCATCACGTCGATTGCAGAGCGGACATCTAGGACTTTCCAATACTGTAGCTCCCAAAATATCGATTTCTTTTTCCACATGGGTACGTGCCCGTCAACTCCCTGCGGAACTGATTGTCCGCCAGGACCCTTTCCAAAGATGACATTCAAATCCTTGACCATATCAAATATCTCAGCTCCAGTACGTTCCGCAGGCTTCGGCCGGTGATCTGCCTTGCCATTGAAATGCTTGCCTTTCTTTCTTACGTTATGATTTCGGGGAAGAAATCGACGATGACCCAGGTACACGTTCTTCCTACAATTATCCAAAAATACACTTTCAGTCTCATGTAAGCAGTGCGTGCATGCTTTGTATCCCTTATTTGACTGTCCCGAAAGGTTACTGAGAGCAGGCCAATCGTTGATGGTTACAAAAAGCAACGCTTGTAGGTTAAATTCCTCTTCTTTGTGCTCATCCCACACAGGTACACCAGGTCTGCCCTACAATTGTAAAAGTTCATCAACTAATGGCCTTAGGTACACATCGATGTCGTTGCCGGGTTGCTTCGGACCTTGGATGAGCACTGGCATCATAATGAACTTCCGCTTCATGCCAGGTGCTATGGCTGGAGCTCTGCTCGCCAAAAGGATTCATGCCATCAGTACTTAGACCAAATCTTATGTTCCTTGCGTCAGCTGCAAAATCTTTGAACTCTCTGTCGATCTTTCTCCATTGCGTTCCATCAGCGGGGTGTCTCAACTCTCCGTCGGACTTACGGTCCTCTTTGTGCCATCGCAACAACTTGGCATGCTCTTTGTTCCTGAACAGGCGTTTCAACCGAGGTATTATAGGAGCATACCACATCACCTTGGCGGGAACCCTCTTCCTGGGTTTCTCGCCCTCAACATCGTCACCAGGGTCATTGCCTCTGATCTTATAACGCAATGCAGTGCATACAGGGCATTCATTCAAATCCTCGTATGCACCGCGGTAGAGGATGCAGCCGTTAATGCATGCATGTATCTTCAGAATCTCTAAACCTAGAGGGCACACAACCTTCTTTGCTTCGTACGTACTGGCGGGCAACTCGTTATTCTTCGGAAACATATTCTTCAACATTTTCAGCAAATTTTCAAATGATGAGTCAGCTACACCTTCCCGTGCCTTCCATTTCAGCAAATCCAGTGTGCAGCCCAGCTTTTTCAGACTATTGTCGCATCCTGGGTACAACGACTTCGTGTGATCCTCTAACATGCGATCCAAATTCTCCCTCTCCTTGTCAGTTTCGCAGCGTCTCCGTGCATCAGCAATGGTCCGACCAAGATCATCAGCGGGCTCATCATGTGTCTCTTCTTCACCTTCACCAAACCCTTCCCCACCTTCAGCATCATCCTCCATGAAGGTATCACCGAAAGCGTCATGATAGTTGAAATCGATATCATCCTCTTCTTCATCTTCTTCCATTCTAACCCCTCTTTCTCCATGCTTGGTCCAACAATTATAGCTTGGCAGGAAACCGTGCCGAAGCAGGTGCATGTGAACGACTCTTGAGGAGGAGTGACCCTTCTCATTCTTTTTTTTTTGCGTAGAACCCTTCTCATTCTTACATTCAGCACATGGACAGATAATAAAACCTCGCTGCTTGTTCGCATTTGCCACTACGAGGAAATCTTTCAAACCCGTAGTGAACTCGCCGGAGAGTCGGTTACCGTACATCCATTGCCGATTCATCTGCATTATTATTATATAAAGTATATAATTAACCATCATGCATTTGTTAAACTAACTAGCTGGAAATAATACAAATCATTAAAGGGTTCAAGTTGCTAACCGCGATCGCGGAGGTAAAATAAATGAAAACGCTCAAGTGCGGCTCGGACACTTAATATCATGTGTGTTTCATGCTATCGGGCATTTCATCGAACACCTTGTGTGCATAGTAGGAACCAAAAGCATACCCACCACCCCTTATGAATGTTGTGAGCAAAAGTGACACCAAATGTGGCTAAGTGCAGCGAGCTGAGTCCTATATATAGGGATGGGCCTTTAGTCCCGGTTCACCTGGAAAACCGCGGCGAAAGGCCTTGGGGCCAGCCCGAGGACCTATTAGCCCCGGTTGGTCTGGCCAACCGGGACTAAAGCCCCTCCCCTCCGCCAGCTGTGGACCGAGCGCGCTGGGCCCAGACTATTGGTCGCGGGTCTCGTCCCGAACCGCGACTAAAGACCCCTATGGTCGCGGGTCGATTATTTTGGGGACTAATGGGGGCGTATGGAAGGCCTATTTTCTACCAGTGTGGCCATCTTTATGGTCTTGTCTCGGATACCACTTGGTAACAATACCTCTTGTGCATCCTTTAAGTACTCCCTCGTCTCAAAGATGGCATACCAAGCTTCCAACCTAGTTTCTCCCTCCGACTGCTTGAGGCAGGGGAAGTCGATTATAAGGGTGCACACGTAGACGCCTCGGAATATTTTCTCCTTTTTGAGGGGGCCTAACTCGGAAGGGAAGCTGTTGAGGGAACTATTAAGAATAGCTTGGATGTTGATGTAGTCATTCTGCACCGCACTACCCGCGTCGAGATAAGTCACTTGCGACCAATGCGGTTGCATGACTATAAGTGTGCATTCTCCTTTTCTACGTGGAACATTTCGAACAAGCCATCATCATCGGATATTAAGGAGATTTTGGAAAGAACATAATGACGGGAAGCGGAGGACTACTTACAGGGGATAGTATGGCATGAGAATGACGTTCTCATCTTTGTTATGTATCAAAAAACCCGTGAGATAGTTCGTGATAACAACCTGGCCCGCAGCTGACCGCAAGTAGTCCTCAACGATGTAGGGGTCCATAATCGCGATGTTCGGGTTATTCTCCATGGCGATATTGTGCTCCACACTGAGCGATACCAGGCGGACAATGCGTCGGTCGAGCACTCCCAAGTGGAAGACCCTGAATACGTCTTCATATCTAATGAAGAACACCTCTGAGGGGGTTCTATCCACAAATCCCGTGGAACGGTGCACCTTGACCACGTATAAAGGGTACGAGGGACGACTCGTTGAGTTCCGTCTCCATCTGTAAAATTTTGTCATGGATGCTCCTCATGTCACCACCCATGACATTGACAGCCTCTGGCGGCATCATCAGCTTACCTATCTCATGAATCTTCCTCCAAGGCACGGCGGGCGGCAAACGATCAAGAACCCAAGCTTCCGGTGGCTGGCTACTAGAGGAAGAGGCACCAATTTTCTTATTTTTCTTGCCCGGCCTCTTCTGATGCTTCTTCGCCCTCAAGAACACGGGAGTGCCGCCTTGTTTTAGCACCTCCTCAGTTGTATTACGAAGTGTATTCGAGGTAAAAAAAAGGTTTTGGAGGAGCGGTAAAGGCGGCAGCTGCATCCTCCTCGGTAGTTTCTTGGGAATATTCCAGCTTCTTCTAGATATCAAGTGTTATGGTGGGTAACTCCGGGCGACCCTCTTCGCCATTTAACTGATTGATGAAATCATCTATGTGAGAAAGTTAAATATCCATGTACTCGTCATGTGTCTCGTGCTCATCATGAGTCTCATGCTCGGGAAGATGAGGATCCACCGGTGGAGGGAGGACCATGTCATGTTAGCTTGCCGTGGAGGGACGACCGTGTCTTGTTAGCTTTCCACGGGCGCAACAGGTGGAGCGATGACCATGTGTTGGCTTGGCGCCGACCCTGGGGTGGTGTTCAGCCGAATAAGGGCTTTCGGCCATAGCAAGACTTGATTGTCGAGTTGTCTTAGATTCAGCTCGCTATCGGCATTACGGGTTGATTTGGAGGATATAAGTCTTGGAATCCCGGTAGCACCACATCGACCTGAACCCAAAGCTCGTTAGTTGGTATTTCTATGCAGTGGTACTTGCGGGAGACTGGATGCAGGATGCTCCCCTTCGCAACATCCTTCAACTCGCTGCCCACTTTTAGCCGGAAGGTGCATCCCGTCGTGTCAGCATGCGAAAACATGGCTAGGTCAGAGAGTGGGGTGATATTGAACTGATTAACTTACGGGAGCTTGAGACGGTCAATAAATTACAGTGAAGGCGTCAAGCTCGGCTAACATCGACGGACCATAGGTGATGGGCGCGTCGAGCAAAGATAACATCGACGAACCACCGGTGGCGGCCGCGCCGGGCACAGCCAACATCCACGAACCACCGGCAGCGGCCGCCCTGGGCATGGACAACATCGACAGTCCATCGGGGGCGGGCACGGCGGGGGCAGGCGTGCCGGGCACCGCCAACATCGACGGTCCCCCTCCTGCGTCTATGCGGATCTTCGACATCGGCCTATTTTTGCCTCCGGCGATGTAGCTATAAAGTTTTTCAAACACGGCAGGTATGAGTTCACTCATGTTTTCCCCGACCCTTTGCTCAATCCGCCTCTCCATGTTTGCTTCTAAGTCTGCCACCTTCTTCTTCACGAACTCCACCTCCTAGTTCGACTGGCTCTTCTTCGCCTCTCGCGACTCCTTAAAGTTGGGCTCACCCGAGCCATACTTAGCGTGCTTCCTGTTTAGTCCGCCACCGGTGATACAGCCTAAGTACGTCCTTTTCAACAGGTCCTGATTCTTTGCCTTGTTGTACCCCCTGATAAAAGGCTTTTCCCACAGGACTTTGGCCGTCGACGCCTACGACGAGCCAGATTCAATCTGTTGTTCTTCTAGCTGCAAAAGCAACATGAACAGTTTAGAAATGGTTGATACTAGAATGCAGTCCTGGACTTGATGATGAGTAGCATGAAATGGTAAATTGCTTACCACTAGTTTCTCAACATTCTTCACGCTATCGTCCGTCACCAAAACAACATTCTGCACGACCTTGGGGCCCGTGACAAGTTCCTTAGCCGGTATTACTTTTTTGTACTTGGATCTCACAATTTGTGGAACTACGGGTCATGGGCATACTTGGCGTAAGGGTTCTCAAGGCCATTATCTATATAGGCCTGGTCCTCACGATCCCAAACTTCCTCCTTTCCGGTGTAGGCACTGCAGCCGATATTGTGGTGACCGATGTTCTTCGACGCCAGGTCCTTCCCCGAGGCCGTTTGATTCTTAGTGGACTCAAGCGACTGGTTATCTAGGAAAATTGAGAAGTCCTCTGTCGTAATCCATGGGAAGTGGCGATGGATCTCTTCGAACGGTGTCTTGTCCCTAATCATCACCCTAACCATAGTCTTATAATTTCTCAGGGCTTTGGTGAACCTAGTGAGGGCGAGTTTGTTCACCGGGTTGCCCTTCAGATTCTCGTTGTTGTAGGAGGGAGGGACCTCGTACCGCGCGCATGCTTGAGATGAATTGGGCGCGCAGAGTGTGCTTCTTCTTGAGAGTCGGTTCGTTGATATTGACGACGTCTCGAAGGATCGCGCAAATTTGGAGGAAGTGCCCCTTCACAAGCTCCTTAGGCAATAGAGGCGTGCCATTGGAAGGATCCACCTCCGTGAATTTTTGTCGAATGGTGCCGACCTTGTTCGGAGGTCGCTTCCGACGCTTCTTTCCCATCGAGCTACTCTCAGAGGGACCACCGGCGCCACTATCAGTGGTTTCCTCGCAACCGGTGAGCCCATCATCATCGTGGGGCTGGTTACTCCTGTCATCACCTCCATCATTGGCCCTATGTTCCTCTTGCGACTCTCTCGCCATAAGCAGGTAGTGGTCCAATAACACCGGGCCCGTAGAAGAAGACGACATGCCTAGCTAGCATTAGACAAAATAACGAGGTTAATCACCAGAAAAAATCGACATGACCTCTTTTATAAATTGTCATGCCGGAGTGTCAGAAATTAGCTAGAACTGAAATGAATCAACGTTCTGGCAAACATTGGCACTCAATGTACCTGCAAGATTTTCCAAAAACCCGAAACCACAAAATAGCTTCTAGCTGTCATCACAATCATCCAATGAATTTAAACATGGACACCCAGATGCAGCAACTCCCGTGTTTTGCAAGTAACTCCCAGGTTTTGCAACTCCCGGGTTTGATAACTCCTAGGTTCTATAATAGGAAGATGAATGCAAGAAAAATCACTCACATATTCTATAAAGGAAGTTTCAAGTGCATCAAGAAATAACTAACAGTTCTATAACAGGAAACTTAACTCCCAGGTCTGGTAACTCCTAGGTTTTGCATCAAGAAATCACTAACAGTTCTATAACAGGAAGCCTAATGCAAGAAAAGTCATAATATTTTATGGATTTACCACCTAAGGAATATGCACCAATATTTATTTTCATTTCAATTTGGAAAAGTATTTAGATAGATGACTAGATGTACATCCATGAAGTGGACAAAATGCAACTTGTTCAACTACTACAACGACATCTACAGAAATAAATAACTGTGCAATTAACATGGCAGCAACTACTACCGCCATCAATGTATGAGACATAGTTCATCAAGTTGTGGCAAATGTTGGCACAATTCACAACAAATTTATGACATGGTGTATCTAGAGATACTGCCAATGTATGAGATATAGTTCATCAACTAGTAGTAATCAACATGGGTCATTGTCATTATCTTCTTGATTATTAGGTAGTATATTTCTATAAATCTGAAACTAGACATATGGAGGTAACAGAGAACTCGAGCTACTGGTAAATCAGAAACTAGAAATATGGAGTTGTCAATATAAATACAAACCACATGCATGAAAATAGACCCAAATCCTAGCTTGGTATAAAAGATAGATAGCATGTGTGGTAAACAAATTACAACTGGGAAATTGACGGATATTAAGACATGCATGACATTATGATTACTATGTGATTCATGCGGGCATTACAGACTCATAGACCATTATCCAACTACATCTATGACTAATAATCCACCCTCAGAATGTCATCCGAGCAAAACTTGGTATTAAGTTGCAAGCAACAGATAATCACATTAAGCAAAGTGTGTAATGTAAACATAGTTGTTTTCTCCCTAATGGCAACAACACATCCCACATTCGTCACGTTTATGTCACTCGAGCATAAATGAAAAGGAGGCATGAACCCACTATCGAGCATAAATACTCCCTATTGGGGTTACTAGCATCTACTTGGTCAGAGCATCTGCTAATAATAGAGAGCATGCAAGATCATAAATAACATACACATGAATAAAACATGATAGATTAATAATATTGAGACATAACATTCAATATTTATCGGATCCCAGCAAACACAACATGTAGCATTACAATAAGATGATATTGATCATGTAGGGAAGCTCATAAGATCTAAACATGATGCATAAAGAGGAGAGAAAAACCATCTAGCCACTGCTATGGACCCGTAGTCCAAGGATGAAGTACTCACGCATCATTCCGGAGGAGGGCATGGTGGTGTAGAGCCCAGCGGTGATGATTTCCTCTCCCAACTGGGTGTCGGGGGAGCTCCAGGACCCTCCCGAACTAGGGTTGATGATGACGGCGGTTGCAGATGTTTTTGGTGGAAAAGGATCTCGTCTTTAGGGTTAACCTCCGGAGTGGTATAAATAGGCGAGAGTGCAACGTCGGTGGGCGGCCAGGGGGGCACACCACTCCCGGGCGTGTCCAGGGGGTCGCGCCGCCCTATGGTTTGGGGGCCCCTCCGGAATCGGTGTGCGCGGAAACTTTCTAAGACTTTCGGGCTTCGAATCGTCCAATTCTGAGAATATTTTTAGAACAACTTTTCTGGAAAAAAACAGCAGAAAACAGGAACTGCCTCTGTGTCATCTTGTCAATAGGTTAGTCTAAGAAAATCGATACAAATGGCATAAAGTGTATAGAAAACATGTAGCATATAGCATGAAAACAACATGGCACATCAGAAATTAAGGATAAGCTTATGACGTATCAAAATCCCCAAGCTTAGTTCCTACTCTTCCTCGAGTAGGTAAACGATGAAAACAAATAAATTCAGAGGTGATATGCTACCAACATCGACTTGATCATCAAAATTGTAAATGCATATGTAAGCTGAGATCATAGGACTTTAAACAAAAGCATCATAGATATAATTCTAACAATGAAACTTAGCAATCACTTTGCATCATGAAAAGTAACACAAATAGAAGATCATGAATAATAATGCACTTGAAAGTTATATGTTTGTTTCGAGCACAACGAAAACCTAGCAAAGTGATATTTCGCTTGTCCTTAAGAGTGAGGCAAAACATAAATTCCAGGACACCTTCAAAGTTTAAGTGGATGACTAGAACAAATAATTTGAGAGCAAGTAATAATATGGTATGAATCAATCAATAATAATTTTTGGGATAAATGCACATTAAACTTAGAATGGCAATTACGCTCTCTCAACTGTGCGTAAAGTTAGAAGATGGAGACTCAACACAAAAGTAAAAGAAATTCCCTCTGCAGAGGGAAGCAAAGATTACTCATGTGATAGAGCTTTTTATTTTGTTAAACATAGGTATTGAAAACTTTTTTATTTAGAGAGGTATATGCTTATGTCAACGAATGGTAAACAAAAAATAGAGTATGTCACAAGCCAACTAAACTTCACAAGAGCAGATCCCATAGAAGGACGCAACTGGGTAGAAGATCATCCCTCTTTCTCTTTTTTTTACACAATTATGCTTTGACTGATAAATCGTGGGCAAAAATAGTGAAGAGAATTTGTAGTAATTAAGTTTGGGGCTGGGCACCCTGCTGCCAGCTGTTCTAGCAATTGGATAAGCGGATGAAGCCACTAGTCCATGTGTGTGAAGTCCAATCAACAAGCGAGATAAATATTCTCTATTCACGTCCTCGTGAGCTAAAATAGGGGCACAAAACAGGAATAATTTTGAAAGTTTAAAAGGTAACACATGAGAAATTTACTTTGGAGTGGTGGTTAAATACCACATGTAGGTAGGTATGGTGGACACATTCTGCATACTTTGGTTTTGGGAATTGGATGCACAAGTAGAGCTCATAGTCAGTACAGGTGGAGGCTAGCAAAGACTGGTAGTGACAAATCAAGAAAGCATAATGGCCATAATCATGCATAGCGACAAAAACATTATTAATCAAAGCATAAATGGTATTAAAGGTAAAAAACTAAATGATCATATAGGCTATAAGTGACTGGTTTGTAGTCATAAACATGGTGTAAGCATGGGCCAAGTCAACCAAATAAAGCATTCAAAGGAGAACACCACAAAATTATGCTTCAATGTGATAAAACAACTCATGATTCTTTCAATGGCACATTAAGCACTCTCAACTATTTGAAACAACTCATGTTAAAAAAAATATTACTAATCATAGAATCAAAATAACATCTAACATGACATGAAAAATTCTAGCCACAGTCTATACGAGCTTCTTTTTTTAGCACCGTTATATCATCTACACATGTAGCATTTTATATTTCCATAAAGCACCATTCAATATTATTTTTTAAAACAAACTCTCCAAATGATATAGCAATGAAGCAAGAGTGTACTAATACTACTCTACTAGAACTAATAGCTCTCAATAAGAGATGCATGAAAAACAGGAGCTAAAAGGATTGCAGCAGCTAGAAGAAAAACTAAGAATACGAGCATAACGAGTATTCATATGAAAAAGCGGAGAGTGTCTCTCTCCCACCCAAGAATTCTAGGTTCCAACTATATTTATTGCAGCAAGGAAAACAAAAGAAAACAAAACAAAAAACAAAAGACGCTCCAAGTATAATTCATATGATGTGACCGAATAAAAATAAAGTTTCACTAGAAGTGGCCTGATAAATTGTTGATGAAGAAGGGGATGGCTTGGGCATCCCCAAGCTTAGACGCTTGAGGCTTATTAGGATTTTCTGGGATGAACCACGGGAGCATCCCCACGCTTCGGCTTTACACTCTTCTTTATCACATTATATCACCCTCTTCTCTTAACCCTTGAAAACTTCCTTCGCACCACACTCAAAATAATTCGCATTAGAGGGTTAGTGCATAATCAAAATTCACGTGTTCTACATGGGAACAAGTGTTATAAATAATTTTAAACATTAGATACCGGCACTGAAATTTTGCGAAGCAAAGAAATCCACTCGACATAGTAAAAAGAGAGAATTCAAGTAAAAAAGGCAAAATCTTTCAAAACCAGAACAGTCTGTAAAGACGAAATTTTTGGGGCACTTAAGTTTCTCAAATAAAAAAACGTAAAGAACAAAAAGGTTTCAGAAGTAGCTGAGGAATAAGCTTGTAAGTCATTGATCTTTCTATGATTTTATATGGAATTTACGGTGGACAGCAGAAATCCAAAACTAACACGAACTTTCGCTAGACACTTTACTTGGCACAACTAATACATAAAAATAAAGATACAAAGGAGTTTCTACAGAAGTATACAACACCTTTACTCAAAGAAAACATAGAAAACAAAGAAAAATTAAAACATGGGTTTTCTCCCAATAAGTGATTTGCTTTAACGCCTTTCAGCTAGGTATAGAAAGAAAGAAGATGCTCACATAAGAAATATGAATTAAAAAAATTAGAGCATCAAGAAGCAAGTATAAAACAAATTTAAGTCTAACCCACTTCCTATGCATAGGAATCTTGTAAATAAATAAATTAAAGAAGCTCAAACTAGAAATCATGGGAAGGTAGAACAAGAGCAATTTCAAGACTTTCAACAAAAACAAAGGTGTTTTTGTAACATGAAAATTGCTACAACCATATTTTCCTCTCTCACAATAATTTTCAATAGCATCATGACAAAATCAACAACATAATTATCACATAAAGCATGTTTGTCATGGTCTAAAAGCAAACAATTCATATCAAGCTCAAAAATAGTTGGATCATTCTCACTTTTAGCAATAGCAAAACAAGATGACTGGTCACTCTTAAAAGGTGTGGGACACAATATAGCAATCCTATTTTCAGTAGCATTATAACTTATAACATCAAGTAACATAGGACCATCATCTAGAACATTATCATATAAATTTTCTAACAAACTTCCTCATTATCATGCATATCAATAGTTGGAATAAATAGAGGAGTATCATAAGATTTATCAAAGTAGATGGATTGTAATAAACCAAGGTATTAGTTAAAGAGTTACTATCATTGGTAGCTCCATTCTTCCTCCTCTTGATCGTCACTCTCCTCCTCTTATTCATCCAATGGGCTTCCAGATTAAGCAATTTCTTCTGCCATAAACTCATGCAAGGCATTAGTATTCGGTTGAGAGCATTTATAAAGATATTCAAGAATATATCTTTAACATCCCTGATTTTTGGAAAATGCAAAATCACAAAATTTTAATTTTTTTTTATTTTCCAACAAAGAAAGCCACCAAAAACAAATAAAATTCAACACAAAGGAAATATTATTCCAATGTTATTGGAAATGATAATCCAAATGCTCTCTTTTCTAAAACACTAAATCCCCAAAATAAATAGTAGGCAAAGAAAATAGTTTCCTATTTGCAAACCTTAAATAGTTTTACTAATAATATGTTTTCCAAATGATTGTTACAATTTTTATTCAACAATAATAATTCATCCTTAAATTAATGGTTCAATATAATATTTTCCAAGACAAAATTGACCATATCTTCAAGTAATAATTTTCCATTTTAAATATAACATTAAATAGCTATTAGTGAATTAATCATAATTTGAACAAAAAACCATTTAATAATGTTTAAGACAACACATGAATACTTCCATTTGAAAGGGTTTGTTTTTACAAAAATTTAGAAACAAATTTGAGGTAATTTGGAATAATAAATCAAAAGTAATGATTAATTGAATAAAACAAGAAAAAGAAAACGTAAAAAGAAATCAGAAAAAAAAGACGAAGCAAAGCAGCACAGTGCCCAACAGCCGGCCCAGCCCATTTGCCCCGTTCCCTCTATTTGTCGCTCGCTCGTGGCCCAGCACAATCCAAGGAAGATAACCCGCACCCCCTCTCTCTCCCTGGGCCCTGATACACGGAACCCACGCGGATCACTTCAAGAGTCCGCCCCTACGCCGCCACGGCTCTGCCCTTTCGCCCACTGTCGTGGGATAATCACGGCAGATGTTACCTGGGGTAACTGATCCTGGGGCAAGACGACACAGGCGTTTGGGAGAGGGTTTAGCTCAGAGGAAAACATGGTGCAATTCGATCTGGCAGCCGGCAATCAAAGTCGCCGAGTCTCCGATCTTGATATAATAACTCAACTCTGGGATTACACTCGATGCTCGATATCACACGATCTTGCTAGGGTTCTTAGATCTCTATGTCAAACTAGACCTGGGGGTCGGTTTATAAAGCACCCGTACCCCCGGCTTATTCCCCAAGGCGCATCCTGAATCCTACCCGGACCCGGCGCACAAACCCTAACTTTCTCCTACCATAACCCACAATCCGGGTTACTGGGCCTACAAGCTTGGGCCTTCACAAATTTCCTTATCCTTAGCCGGGTCCTATGCACCGTCCTTTGGGCCGGGTTACTCCTTGGAGTTTGGCATACCGGGTTATCGTCCCCCCATCAGTAGTCCCCAGAATAGCCTGGGCTTCATGGATCCTCCTTGAAGCGCTTGCTATTCCCTGCAAAGATATCAAACGTACGGCCATATAGAGGCCGGGTTAAGATGTTTTGATATTCAGCTAGGCCTTACTCCATGGTGGCCATATAGTAATCCGGCTCTTTCCCAATTACCCAACTTACTTTCCCAGATAAAATCCCAAAATGCCAAGATTTCGCACTCGATAATCGACCCTGATATCGCGGGGTTAATTTCCTTCTTCCTTTTATCCAGATGCCTTGCACGATATTTGGCGCATATCTCGCCAAAACTCAAATTAATAGCCGTTTACTCCCGTAACTCATGGCTCCTGCTCACTGAGCTAGGCTTATCCATTCGCACTATAAATAAGCCCCTTGGGGGTGACCCGAACCCTAACGACTCATTTCCCCCACTCCATTCCTTTCACCCTCTGAGCTCTATCTCTCACTGAGCACCACCACGGAAATCCCGCGCGCATCACCGGAGCTCATCGGCCGGAGGCTGCGCTCCGCCACTGCTCGCCCCGCGCCGCCGCCAAGATCCGCCGGCGAATCCTCATCCGGCCCATCAAGAACTGCGAAGGGACACCAGGCCTGCGCCATCTGCCTCCGCAAGGCTTCCCTTAGATCTTCTCCGGTAAACCTTTTGCACCTATTAATTTGCCCTTGCAACTTTTGATTTTTCCTCAGATTAGATCCAAGTCAGCCCGCCACGGATTTCTCGGCTATGCCGAATTAGGCTACCCATAATCTCTTCTAGCTTGCCCAAAGGATAAAGCGCGTACTCAAATCCACTCTCCTACTACCCGCAATCATTATTCTTGCCACAAATCTGAAGATAGAACTTCCAATCTAGGCTCGAACTACCCAGAGTTTCCGCCTTTGCATCAATCACCCGGCTAGACCTTTCCTTTCTAGTTCCTTCCATTCACATTAAGTGCCTAAGCAGCCGCCCATTGTCTTCAAAAAACTCCTTCACCATTTAGATCCCATAATTTTCGCCATAATGCTTGACACCCGGGTAATTTCGAACTTGGCTCTGCGAACTAACACCCGGATCACCCGCAATTTTTCACATCTCAATATTACCCGGCCTATACTTGGCCGGCTCGCAACTTCCATATCTTAATCCTCTTTTATCTTGTACTTTGCAGCTCAACCACATGGCTCCCAAGAAGCAGGGGAAAACTCCAACCAAGACTAAAGCCACCAACTCCATATCTGCCAACTGGGCGCGGTCTACGGTCACAAAGGCCAAGCTAGAGGAGCTGGTGGAGCTGGGAGTTCTTCCTCCTCAAGAAGGTAACCAGTGGAGGGTGCCGGGTAAGGAGACCCGGCCTACCCCAACAAAAGATGAGGTAATCTGCTTCGTGGAGCATGTGACCCGGGGTTTTCGACCGCCGGGTCACCCCTTTTTCCGTGATATCCTTAGTCACTACGGTCTTCGTGTCTTTGACATTGGACCCAATTCCGTACTAAACATTTCCCACTTTATTGTCCTTTCCGAATCCTACTTGTGCACTCCGCCAAGTCTAGCTCTTTTTATTGAGCTTTTTCAATGCAAACCGTGCCGCGAAAGCGGTGATGGGGCGCTTCTTGCTTGCGGCGGGGTTTCTATCCAGCGCCGCAAAAACTCTCTGATGCCACCTCTCACCCTTAATTCCCATGTCAAGCATTGGCAGCTCTCATACTTCTATTGCCAAGACACTTCCCCACCCGGCCAAAAGAAACTTCCGGGTTATTCGGAGGGTCTCCTTGACATTTCTGATAAGTTTAGTGCCTTCGCCCCTGACTCGGACAGGGAGGCAATTCAACCTTTACTAGCCAAAATCGCCACTCTCACAGCCCAAGGCCTCATCGGGCTCAACCTGGTGAAGACCTGGGTCGACTTCAGGATTCAGCCCAACTCCATCCGCACAAAGTTGATGTGCGAATATTCAGGGGAACCTTCAGACCCGCTCCGGTACTCCGATAATATCTTCGCAGCTGGCGACACTCATAAAACCATCAAGGGTTTTTTGACAGAAAAGCTCGAGGTAATCCGGAACATATCCGGGTTAGAGCCCTTCACACTTGAGAATCCAGCCCCCAAGGTAAAAATCCGACTTTGATGCCTTTACTTTTGCTCTTTCCACTCAACGCGGTTAATAACCCTTATGTCAACACTTTTCAGGCTGATGATGATTTTTGGAAAACTAATGCCTCCCCTAGCTCCGAAAGTCCAGAGGAGCAAGATACGGTTAACTCGGAAGAAGGTACTCTCCGAATTTTATTTGGTTCCCTTGAACTCACCATAGCCCCTTCCTTTCTAACCATAACTTTGATGATATCCAGAACAAGAAGATGACGAGGAAGAAAACTCCGATGGCAAGGTGGAATCTGCCAGCGACGAGGAAGAACTGGAGCCGACAGTCAAGGTCGGATCCAAAAGAAAGACCCAAGAGGCCACCTCCAAGGTTTCATATCTTCCTCTCGCATTCAACTCGCATTACTTTAATGATATACTTGAGCTAACTTGACATTATCCCACTGGCCGCTCTTGAAGGAGTCGCCCGTGCCTAAGCGTAGGTCAACTCGAAATCACCCGGGTGATGAAGCCCTTAACCCGGGTATTACATCGACCCCCCCACGGCGGGCTGGTAATTACCCTATCTTGTCTGGGTCAAGACATTCTCTTTAAACCATTCCCATATGACATCTAACTTGATAATTTCCAGCTTCTCCCGAGTCCAGCGACGGATTTCCTTGTGACTTTGCGGTGAATACCGGGTAAGATCCCTTTCCTGATGTTCCACCATATTTCGTCACCCTTTCTTGACTGTGTATTTAACTACTGACTGACAACACCTTATAGGGCCACGGTCGTCGTCAGCGATCAAGAGGAAACGGAGACCGAGGGCCCGGGTAAGGGGAGCCCGGCTGATAAGACTACAGCCGCGTCCAGCGGTGAAAAACAAGCGTCGCCGCCAAACCCGGACACGCGAGGAGCCGAGTATCCAATTGCTTCCCATGCAAGCAAGAAGAACCAAACCACCGTCTTGGGTGAAGAAGAAGGAGCGTCGGATTCCGACACACGGATGACCCGGGTCCCGCCTCCTACTAAGAAGAAAGCTCCTTCCCGGAATTTCCAAGGCCCCGGGTCTTCTGATACGAGTAAGGATACTTTCGATCAGTTGATGGACACTCTCCTTACTATGAAGACTTCGGAGAGCCAGATCTTGGAGCGCATGGCTGCAGAGCACCAGGTAAGGACACTTTGTATCTCATATTGCATACCTAGTCCCCAAGTTCCAAGTATGACTTGCAAAAGTGATGCTTGGTACTTTACACCATATTCGGCTTTCCATACAATCCAACTAATACTTGCATTCCTTGCTACTTACAGGCACAGATAACCCGGTCTGATGAAAATTTACTGAGGACCGAACAACTTCTTCTTGCCGAGATGAAACGAAGGGAAATCCTTGAGGATGACATGAAAACCTTGAAGAAAGACGTTTCCAAATACAAGAAGAAGTGCAATGCCGCTCAGACCGAACTAAAGAAACTATCGGACCAGGTCTCCGATACTTATCAGATCTTGCTCAGTAAGTTTTCTGCTGCCGATTGGCTTCATATCTTTATTTTATTATAACAGACTCGGGATTACTGATACGCTCTTTCTTTTGTTACGACTGCAGGTGCCAACCTTGCAGCCCCAGAGGAAAATGCCATTGCCAAGGCTAAAACCCTCAAGACTGTACTCCGGACTTTCTTTGCCGGCACAAAATTTATATTGGATGCTGTGAAGTGGCCTACGGAAGTATATCCGGGTGAAGAGAATCTCGTTCAAGCCTGTTCTACTGTGCCTGGGTGGATTGAAATCTGGAAACGCTCATCATGCCGAATTGGAATGACCCGGGCTTTTACTCTGGCCAAGGCTTTCTTTCCAAAGCTTGACCCGGCAAAGGTAACATCCGGGTTTCCCGAATTCAAGGCTGACGGTTCCAAATTTACACCCAAGGATTTCAAAGCCATACAAGCCGCAGTGCGCCCCTCAGCTACCGCCTTGGCCGATAGCTTGGATTTAAATACGATTATGAGTGCATATGACGCTGATGGCAAAGTTATTACGGAGGAAGCGCCCCCGCCTTTTGATATCTTGGAGAAGTGGGTTTCTAGCTCGGCCAGGAAGAGGGAAGCGACTGCGAAGAGGGAGGCCGAGTTAAGATCGGGCCCGTCTGCCTCTACACCAGCCGTCCCTCCACCAGTCCGCCCTGATGCAATGAGTCCGGGTAAGGGTGCCAGGAAGGCTAAGCAGCAAACCCAGGACTCAGACCCGGAAGGCCGTACTCAGGAGGCCGAATAGGGCCGTATTATCACAATACCTTGTAATACTTTGTAATCACACTGTTATGCTTTTGATGGTGCGCCCGTGCACCCCTGATACTGATGTCGTACCTTGTAACGTACTTTTTAGTCCGTGATATACTTTGCGGCTTCTCTGGTCTTTTGATAACTGTATTGCTTGCCTATTGTTTGAACTTTTTCTCGATACCCGATTCTCTATTTTGGCTCCCTTCGGAAGACTCGGTTTTCCGAGTACCAGAGGCTTTGATACGTGGACTTTTTCTTTAAGTCCCCAAGACTCGGATGGTGAGGTTTTTCGAACTGCGATAGCCAAGTAGTTTGTTTCTGTTTCGAAGTCCCCTAGTCCCCATGACCCAAAGTCCGAGTCATGGGGGTGTGGCCTTTCTCAGAGAACAAATTATTTTTTACCGAGTCGCAAGCCTAAAGCCATTCCGTGTGAATACTGAAGTTATGCTTGATAGTTGTTGAGTTTCCGGCTTTTAGCTTTGTACTCTGCATAAACTTGTGGTTTATATGACCCTTTTGACTATCTTGTACTGTAAGCCGGCTTTCGCGTGGATACCATGTTGTTACATCCATACGAGAACAGTGTCAGGCCAGTCCCATTGGGCTTCATGGCTGATTGTAATCGCAAGCGAACGAATCATGCCACTTTAGTGCGAGTCACATCGAGCTTAAGTAAGAAAAGTCAAGAAAATTTGGCTCCTTTGTCCAGTTATAAGATTGCAGCCGTACTCGTTTGCGAATAATCGGCCCTTATAACTTATAGGCATCAAGGCCGGGTCTTTCGGGTTAGTGGTTGGTCACTTGAGCAACCAACCCCCAAGACCTACATGCACTTGATGCTTTTAATGATACTGAATTACTGATGTCGTATGGATACTACTTACTTGTAATCAGGATGTAATGATATAGGACTTGATAACCATCTCTTTATTGATACTAGAAATTTTGGATCAGCAGGCCGCCTCATTAAAAACCTTCCAGTCCCCTTAGGTACCCTGGGTAGGAAAAGAGCGCGTCTGAAACCTGCTGCCCGTTACATTGTTTAGTTCTTCATGGGCACCGGTCCCAGGCCGGCTTGACCGACGCACATCCTCCACGTGTTGGATTTTTTCATGATGAGCACCGGGTTTGCTAGCCAACCCGGGTAGGGTGTTTCCATGGCCTGGCTGGTTGTGAGCGGTCGTGCAGCTTCTTCTTCTATGGCAGATTGTTTGGAGGAGTCATCTTTGATAAAAGCCACCATTTTAGCGTCTTGCGCTACCTTGGATTTTGTTCTTTCACCTTCAGTACTCGGGCTTTTTGATGTGGCTCTATCCTCCGGGTCTGCTAGAGACCGGTAATACTTGAGTTCTTCTTTTCTACAGGCCTGCTCGGCCATTGCTGCATCTCCTTCGTCGCATTCAGCTGCTATGTCTCGATTTCCATGTATGGTAATGGTCTTCTTGAGACCCGGGATTTTTAGCTGTAGATATACGTAACACGGCCTAGCCATGAATTTGGCGTAAGCCGGCCTTCCAAATAGCGCGTGATAAGGGCTGCGCAATTTGACTACCTCAAAGGTAAGCCACTCAACTCGATAGTTATCCTTTGACTCTCCAAAGGCTACCTCGAATGCTATTTTTCCCTCGGGGCATGCTGAGTGACCCGGCACTATCCCATGAAAAACTGTTGAGCTTTTTTGCAGCTGAGATTCCTTGAGACCCATGCGTAGGAAGGTTTCCCAATACAGTATATTGATGCTGCTTCCACCATTCATTAAAACCTTTTTTAGTTCGTACCCGTTGACTTGCGGTGCGACTACTAGTGCCAAGACTCCTGGGTGCTCCACTCTTTCTGGGTGATCCCTTCTGCTCCATGTTACTTCCTGTTCTGACCATCTCAAGTATCTCGGGACGGCTAACGAAACTGAGTTGACCGCTTGCTTCAGTATCTTCTTGTCCTTGTTAGAGCCTCCTGTGGTATGCACATGATATTGACCCAATTGCTTGGGGTTAGCCTGGAAACCTCCTGCCCCCCCTTGGTTATTACCTTGGTTTCCAGCCGCCGGGTTACCAGCTGGGGGTGGGCCGTTGCCCGGGTTTGCCCCTGGACCCGGTCCTCCTCCCCGTCCTGCACCTCGCATAGCTCTGTGCACTTCCTCATTTTTCCATCTTTGTAAATCGGCGCATTGTTCCAGGGAGTGGTTAGCTGGCCTGCCATTCCTGCTGTGTTTTGGGCATGCCATCCTGAATATGTCCCAATTGTTACCCGGCCTTGGTGGACCTTGATAGTTTCCTCCATTGTGGTTACCTCCGTTGAAATTTCCTTCTGCTCCGGGCCTCGAAGACCCGGCTTCTGTGTTGGCGACAAACTCGGAGCTTCCTTCGAAAGGGCGCTTGTTCTGGCTATTTCCATTGTTACCTGATGCTGATCCATTGCCGGTTCTTCCGTTACTAATTGTGTTTGCTTTTTCCTTCTTGTCATCAGCTTCTTCTTCTGTAGTATCTGTTGCAGCGTGTTTGTTGCATGCATCCATCAATTCTCCCATTGTGACTTCCGACGCATTTCGACTGGACTTCATGCGAGTTAACTTTTGCACTAAAGGTATATACTTGCATGTTTTTGCCATGGCCTGTAGTGCATCCTTGGGCTGGATATCCGTGGATGAGTGAAGTATCTCCATAACCCGGCGCACCCAACTGCGCGCCGATTCTCCCTTCTTCTGGACGCATCGCTCTAGATCATCAATAGTGAATAATTTCCTGCAGGTCCCGTGAAAGTGTTTGACAAACGCGGTCTTCAATTCCTCCCAAGACTTGATCGATCCCTCTGGTAAATTGGTGAACCACAATTTTGCTGCTCCTTCCGACATCATCAGATACATGAACTTGGCTTGGAGGTTCTCGGACGCGTTGCGAATTGACATTGCCATCTCGTAACTGCTTAGCCATGTTTCGGGATCCATGGTTGGCTCATAATTCACTACTTTCCCTGGCTCTTTGAATTTTTCCGGGTAAGGTTCAGCTCTAATATTGTCCGAGAGACACTTGGGTCCCGCAAGAACGGTTGAAGCCGGCCTTGCTCTAGAAACGTGTGATGCCGCGGGGGGCGCGGCGGGGCGCGGTGCTGCGGGAAGTCCATGCGCTGCAGACCCGGCCGCGGCCCTCCGATCCCTAGAACTGTCCACGACGGCCTGTGCTGCTGATGCTACCTGAGCGCGGGGAGGAGGCGGCATTTGCTGCTGCTCTTCCCTCCGCCGCGCCGAACTTGTTTGGATATTCCCTTGCTGCTGGCTCACGTATGGCGTCCCGTGCATACCGCTTCTGTGATCCGGATAATTGGCTTGCTGTGCCACCGCCGTGTGCCACAGATCGATGGCTTGCCGAGTCTTCTCCGCATGGGGTGACTCTCCCATGGGGATCTGATTTAACGCGAGTGTCGCCGCATACACATTGTCCATGGGGTTATTGTAGTGGCCGGCAGGTGTGCGGAATCGTGATGGTGGCGGTGGCAGTAGATCGTTGCCGGTTGTGACTCTAGTTCGTGGTGGGGGTAACCCGGTCTGCTCATTCGCCGGATGTGTTGCTGCTGCCACCTGTTGGGGCGCGGTTTCCTGGTTCGCTACTGGTATCGGCTGGTCCTGAGGCGTGATAAATAAATTAGCCGGGTTAATGACCCCGCCCATTGCTGGTAACCTAGTGTGGTTCCTCTGATGTATTCTAGATGTTTGCTCTCGGAGCCGGGTTTCCAATGCATCCAGCTCACGCCGCCGCGTGGCCATCCCTTGCTTTTCTGCTTCTACCTGCCTTCTTTGCTGTTCCAGCGCACGACGCGCCACATCCAAATCCCTGACGCGTTCCGCTGCGTTTTCCGGAGTGATAACCGTTGCGAGAACCGTAGGGTCTAGAATCAGATTGTTATCGAATAAGGCCGGGTGGCGCGGGTTCGAAGGACCCGCCCCTGGTGTCCGGTTTTCCAAGAATCCGAACGTGTTTGCGTGCAACTCCTCATCCGCTGCTCTGCTAGTTACTGACGCCGACTCTCCATCAACCCGGGTCAAGACCGGGTCTCCGTTAGCCGCGCCCTGTTGCTGGGCCACTGCCTGAGCCGCCCCGACTGATGCCGTGGTTGCGTTTCCTTGGTTGGCCGCGGGGGCCGCATAGACTGCAACTCGTCGTACGATATCCGGTGTAAATTCAGGCTGTTCTCCCTCACCGCTTTCCTCATACCGGTTTTCCAGTAGATCCAGGATAGACCCGGTATCGTCTTCTCTCTCGGCCCGGTCGCGTGGGGTCCATGCCGGCTCCCTCGGCTGTTCCCACTCCGCGATGGGTTCTTCTGCCGGATACGTCGTTCCAGTCGATTCTTCATCATCTGATCGGATAGACGTGGCTTTTCCTGGCATAGAATCAGATCCAACGTTGTCAGGGATCGAATTGGAAGCACATACCATACCGATGAAGACGCTGATCCGGCCGATCGTTACGACGGATCCGGTTTCGAGGTGATCCGACTCCGGCCCCCAGCCGGAATCGTCCACCATCTTTTCTCCTTCGTGGTCGATGCAGATTTCGCCGATGACAAGATTCTCCATGCCCTTCCGAGCTTCTCCCGTGATGTAAACACCTTTGGACGCAGGCCCCACGGTGGGCGCCAACTGTCGTGGGATAATCACGGCAGATGTTACCTGGGGTAACTGATCCTGGGGCAAGACGACACAGGCGTTTGGGAGAGGGTTTAGCTCAGAGGAAAACATGGTGCAATTCGATCTGACAGCCGGCAATCAAAGTCGCCGAGTCTCCGATCTTGATATAATAACTCAACTCTGGGATTACACTCGATGCTCGATATCACACGATCTTGCTAGGGTTCTTAGATCTCTATGTCAAACTAGACCTGGGGGTCGGTTTATAAAGCACCCGTACCCCCGGCTTATTCCCCAAGGCGCATCCTGAATCCTACCCGGACCCGGCGCACAAACCCTAACTTTCTCCTACCATAACCCACAATCCGGGTTACTGGGCCTACAAGCTTGGGCCTTCACAAATTTCCTTATCCTTAGCCGGGTCCTATGCACCGTCCTTTGGGCCGGGTTACTCCTTGGAGTTTGGCATACCGGGTTATCGTCCCCCCATCACCCACGCTTTCGTCCCCATAAAAGGGGTCTACCCTCGACGTCTGTGCCTGATCCGCACCTAGAAACCCTAACCTAGCCCCTGTCGTCGCCAACCGAGCTCGACGAGGAAACTTCCGCCGCCGCCGCCATTGCCGAGAGCTTCGGGAGCCCCTACAACCGATGTTCCCCGCGTCGAGAGGAGAAGGCGAGGAAACGAGGAGGATCCCCGCAACTCGACGAGTCCGCCGCCGTGCTTGGATTCGCCGGAGGATCCCCGCAACCCCAACACTGTCCACCAACCGAGCCGCCGGCCACC
The DNA here is from genome assembly GCA_028641055.1 of Alopecurus myosuroides. Lineage (NCBI taxonomy): Eukaryota > Viridiplantae > Streptophyta > Magnoliopsida > Poales > Poaceae > Alopecurus > Alopecurus myosuroides. The sequence continues at coordinate 112,167,298 of CM054059.1, read as the reverse complement.
CCTGCCTCCAACTCCGGTGAGATCCGCTGCCACCCCCTCTGTTTTGTTTTCCTCCGTCGGATCACGATCGAACGGGCCTCATTAGATCTAGCCCCGAACAGGTATAAACCAATAAGAGATCGCCATGTCAGCCTCCACGTCGCTCACCCCGTCAGCAACGCCCCGTCAGCCTTCGCAGTCCGCACCAATCAGAGCCCGCCGGGTGGCCGCACAGTTAGCGCTCGGTCAATTCCCCGGTCAAAGTTTGATTCAAATTGATTAAAAATCACAGAAAATTGTTTAAACTTCAGAAATTCATATCTTTAGTTCTGTAAGTCCAATTTCGATGATTTTGTACTTTTTGAAATCAGCACAATGTGTAGAATTTATTAAAATTATGAAAACTGAATTTTGATAATTGCACACACTTGTTATTGCTGAATCTATGTAAATCTTGTTTTGTTGAGAACTTTTATATAAATCCAATTTCAGCAAACTTGAACTTTTTGAGAAGCCCTAAACATGTAGAATAATTTAGTACTGCCTAATTTTAAATTTGACTATTTTAAATATATTAAAATGCAAATGTGCTTGCTTGGTCATTTTTGGCATATTTTAAATTCTAAAATTCAAATTTTGTAAATAAAATATTTTTGTAAACCCTAGGCCGTGTACTAACAGTCCCCAATGACCAAAATCATATTAGGCTAAGTGTAAAGCCTTGGAGTTTTATGCTCTTTTACTATTATGAATTCACTATTTTCAATAAAGGTTTTTTATATATTTCTCCTTAGCAAAATTTCTCTAAGTGCTAACTCTAGACAAGAGACACCAAATACTAAGCCCTTAGGAACTTTGAAATATTTCTAAGTTAAGATAAGCCAGTTGGCATCTTGGTGAAAAACCATTAAGTTTGATTTGGTAAAGAAAATGTGCCCCTCTTCATCCTTGGAGTCAAGCTGAAGAAACTACATGAAGAACCATGAAGGACTTAGTCATCTCAAGAATTTCAGCATGAAGCTAGAAGGCCAAAGAAGTACTTATCCAAGAAGAAAACTTTAAAAGAATTTCGAAGAGGGAGCACTTAGAAGAAAACAAGAGGAACTACAAGAAGACTAACCTCCGTTTTTCTCTAAGTCCTTCTCCCTTTCTCCTTTCTTTTCCTTAGACTTTGTGGTGGATAAGTTAGATAAATAGCATCCCCTATTTTTTTTTCTAAAATCATCAAGTCCTACAAGAAGCAATGGAGGCATCACACAGAAGGAGGAAGCTACAAAGGAGCCTGAAGATTTTCAAGGCCAGTGAGGTGAAGACTTAGAATTGTTTTCCCAATACTTAGAATTTGTTTTCAAGATGATTAGTGTTTTTTCCAAGACATAGAATTTATTTTCCCAAATGAGATGAGAGTTTTGACCAAGACTTCAATAAGGATCCCTTTCATCAAGAAGAACAATTTCAACAAGGAGCCAACTCTAGAAGAACAATCTCCCAGAAAATGAAGAAGAAGAGATGATTTTACAAGTCCTCTATTAAGGAACTCTAACAATACCTACTACCTCTCTTATTCAATATGACTAAGTCTCTAAGTCCTAGATAGATTCTTCACATGATTTATTCTACTCAACATGGAAGACTACAAGAAAGGCCTTCAAAGTACATGCAAAGGACTTAGACTTCAGAAGAAACTCAAGGAGGCAAAACAATAGCTAGAAGAAACTCAAGACAGAAATATAGTAGCCTAACACCTTTGTGTGATCTTATTGATCAAAGACCAACCCTTTTTCACAAACGGAAAAACACTAAAAAAAATCTTGGTTCTCTTTATGTATTGAAATAACAAGTTTTTCTTTTGCATATTAGAGTAAAGGTGTTAATCCTTAGTGAAACTTTTGTTCAATACTTTTGGACTATTAAAGACACAAACCTTAGAAATTTGCTATACACTAAACCCAAACAAAACAATTCTTTTGTAGAATAAATTGATGTGTTAATTTTGTTGATTGTTATACTTTTGCTGGTGATTGTTTGTTTATTGTTGTTTACTTGTGTTGTTTAGATTGTATGGAGAGCGACGTTCCATTTTGTGAAGAGAGAGTTTAACTTCTTCACCAACTTCAAAGGCAAGTAACACACCATCAAATACCCATTATTTTCTATATGCATTAATTGATTTTTGAGTAGTATGCATGATAGAGAATTTTTACTAAGTTATTATTATGCTATGCAAAATCCCAAGTAGTGTGTAGACATCCTTTAGACTTTTTATTATTTTGGAGACTTTGAACTTAGTAGATGCTTAGACGTGCTACAAATTTGTTTTAGTCAATGTTTGTGGAAAGATATTAAGTACTTAACCATAATGAAACACCTGGGTGGACTGGCTGCATGGATGATGAGAGTTGAGTGTTGCCTCAGGCCCTTTTCCAAGGGTTGGATTGAGGTATTCACTTGTGCATTTCCACCCAGGGGCGAAGAGATTTCTAAGTCCCTCCAAGTTTAGAAGCTTCCAGTGCATCCTTAAGACAATGGGCTCTGTCTTGACCAAGTAAGATATGAGAGTTCAACTCGTCATCTTGACAAGAAGATGTAGCAGAATTATAGGTGGAACGGGTCTTGCTAGTAAAGTTGAATTATCTTTCTGAAGGGTCTTGTCTCAATTCTCTCCTTTCCTTAATGCACCCAGCGTGTATAGGATGTTTGGGATAATTGGGGCTTAAGGTGAAAGTGCACAACCTCTGCAGAGTTAGAAACTATGATCATAGTCGTGTCCCCGGTAATGGACGATTTCGAGCAGCTGGACAAGGATGGACAGAAGAATCTCAACACCGTTTGGAAGAAGTAAATTTTGGCCAAGGAAATATTAGTTCTGGTGCTCATGGGTGTGTCCCATGGTGCCAATCTTTGAAAGAAAACTCTTTTTCAAAAGTGTTAGGGAAAAACTTGATTTCTGCAAATAGCCTAAACTCCACCAAGCCAGATATGCATGTAGTTTAGACTTGCCATTTTATATCCACCATAGTGTTACTTGCCAATACATTAAATTGTATTGACTCCCTTGTGGCTGCATATTCCATATTGCAGATGGTTCTGAAGACGAGTGCGGATTCATTTAGGATCTCGGGACTATCACCGACATATTTTGCCTGTGGCACATGAAGAAAATGGGATCAATGTTGTTCTATGTATTCCGTTGTATTTCTTGTTTTCTGCTAGTCTTCTAAGACTATGAAAGTTGTAATACTATTTTGTAAAGACTGGATCATGCGATGTAATAGAATTTGATGCATTTGCATGATATTTAATTTTGTACTATGGTGCTAGCAATTGGTCCAGGGACTAGCACAATAACACAAATGTTCTTGCATTGTTTAAATTTGGGAACGCTACAAAATGGTATCAGAGCATTGTGTTGCCTGTAGAATTCGAGACCCTAAGTTTGGAAAAGACCATAGGATTGAAAATCTACTTTCTTCAAAATTTCTAGAAACAAATCTCGTCTTAAATATTTCTTATATCCTCTCATCCATTACTCATCTTCAAAGTCTTCTTCTCTCATTATAGATGACCTAACTCTCCATCAAGACATGATTGGTGATAATCATGACATGAAGCACAAGGAATACCTTTCACATGACCCTTTGGTTTCAACATGAAGATCTACATTCAAGACAATTGAAGAAACTTGGAGATATATCCAGACTTCACAAAAATCACAAACACCTCAATGTGTTGAGAGAAGAGCATGAGGAGACTATAGAAGATATAGATGAGACCACCAATCTAGTTACTTTGTTAGAACAACGTGATCTTGTTATTGTATTGATCATGCCAATAAGTGTAGTATGGCAATATTATTTTGTTTTCCAAAACCTTGTTTTTTGTGTAAAGAATGTTTGATTAGATGTTGATTGTAAGATGTATTTTTGTTGCTCTGTTGTGATAGGTAGAAATCTCCTTTATATCTTTCTAAATCTCTACTCATCTATGCTAAACCCATCCAAATACCTAGCTAGAATGCCAACAACCATGAGAAGGACAACAACAAGATGGAATATGGCCAAAGACATAAAAAGACCAAGTTGAGAATCACCCAAGGACTTTTGATTGACCACAAAGAGTTAGCCCCTCAGTGTCAAAGGTAGTTCAACATACCTATGTTGGTCTACAGCTCTATCGCGAAGGAAAGTTCTACTCAAGCCAATCTCAAATCAATCTACACTCCAATCTAATGAAAATAGACTACCCACAAAAGTTTTTTTTAAGGGTGGTAGCCCACCCAGTTGTTCTGGAACACAGTCATCCATACCTATCTTTCTTTCTAACCTTCCCAAATCTCGGGATGAGATTTGTTTTAAGGGTGGTAGTTTGTAACATCCCTGATTTTTCGAAAATGCAAAAATCACAAAAATTTAAAACTTTTTATTTTCCAACAAAGAAAGCCGCCAAAAACAAATAAAATTTCAACACAAAGGAAATATTATTCCAATGTTATTGGAAATGATAATCCAAATGCTCTGTTTTCTAAAACACTAAATCCCCAAAATAAATAGTAGGCAAAGAAAATAGTTTCCTATTTGCAAACCTTAAATAGTTTTACTAATAATATGTTTTCCAAATGATTGTTACAATATTTATTCAACAATAGTTCATCCTTAAATTAATGGTTTAATAAAATATTTTCCAAGCCAAAATTAACCATATCTTCAAGTAATAATTTTCCATTTTAAATATAACATTAAATAGCTATTAGTGAATTAATCATAATTTGAACAAAAAAACCATTTAATAATGTTTAAGACAACACATGAATGCTTCCATTTGAAAGGGTTTGTTTTTAGAAAAAATTAGAAAAATTTTGAGGTAATTTGGAATAATAAATCAAAAGTAATGATTAATTGAATAAAACAGGAAAAATAAAAAGTAAAAAGAAAGCAGAACAAAAATAAGAGGAAGCAAAGCAGCGTAGTGCCCAACAGCCGGCCCAGCCCATTTGCTCCGTTCCCTCTATTTGTCGCTCGCGCGTGGCCCAACACAATCCCAGGAAGATAACCCGCACCCCCTCTCTCTCCCTGGGCCCTGATACACGGGACCCACGCGAATCACGTCATGCGTGACGTCGATGCTCGTCATCCGTGCCTGAGAGAGTCCGCCCCGACGCCGCCACGGCTCTGCCCCCTCGCCCACGCTTTCGTCCCCATAAAAGGGGCCTACCCTCGACGTCCGTGCCTGATCCGCACCTAGAAACCCTAACCTAGCCCCCGTCGTCGCCAACCGAGCTCGACGAGGCAACTTCCGCCGCCCCCGCCATTGCCAAGAGCTTCGGGAGCCCCTACAACCGTTGTTGCCCGCATCGAGAGGAGAAGGCGAGGAAACGAGGAGGATCCCCGCAACTCGACGAGTCCGCCGCCGTGCTTGGATACGCCGGAGGAGCCCCGCAACCCCAACGCCGTCCACCACCCGAGCCGCCGGCCACCCCCGCCTCCAACTCCGATGAGACCCGTTGCCACACCCCCTCTGTTTTGTTTTTCTCCGTTGGATCACGATCGAACGGGCCTCATTAGATCTAGCCCCGAACGGGTATAAACCAATAAGAGATCGCCACGTCAGCCTCCACGTCGCTCACCCAGTCAGCAACGCCCCATCAGCCTTCGCGGTCCGCACCAATCAGAGCCCGCCGCGTGGCCGCCCAGCCAGCGCTCAGGCAATTCCTTGGTCAAAGTTTGATTAAAATTGATTAAAAATCACAGAAAATTGTTTAAACTTCAGAAATTCATATCTTTAGTTCTGTAAGTCCAATTTCGATGATTTTGTACTTTTTGAAATCAGCACAATGTGTAGAATTTATTAAAATTATGAAAACTGAATTTTTGTACATGCACACACTTGTTATTGCTGAATCTATGTAAATCTTGTTTTGTTGATAACTTTTAATTTATAAATCCAATTTGAGCAAACTTGAACTTTTTGAGAAGCCCTGAACATGTAGAATAATTTAGTACTAACTAATTTTAAATTTGAAATTTTAAATATATTAAAATGCAAATATGCTTGCTTGGTCATTTTTGGCATATTTTAAATTCTATAAATTCAAATTTTGTAAATAAAATATTTTTGTAAACCCTAGGCCGTGTACTAACAGTCCCCAATGACCAAAATCATATTAGTCTAAGTGTAAAGCCTTGGAGTTTTATGCTATTTTACTATTATGACTTAACTATTTTCAATAAAGGTTTTTAATATATTTCTCCTTAGCAAAATTTCTCTAAGTGCTAACTCTTGACAGGAGACACCAAATACTAAGCCCTTAGGAACTTTGAAATATTTCTAAGTTAAGTTAAGCCAGTTGGCATCTTGGTGAAAAACCATTAAGTCTAGTTTGGTGAAGACAATGATGTGAAGAAAATGTGCCCCTCTTCATCCTTGGAGTCAAGCTGAAGAAACTACATGAAGAACCATGAAAGACTTAGTCATCTCAAGAATTTCAGCATGAAGCTAGAAGGCCAAAGAAGTACTTAGCCAAGAAGACAAACTTTAGAAGCATTTCCAAGAAGGAGCACTTAGAAGAAAACAAGAGGAACTACAAGAAGACTAACCTCCGTTTTTCTCTAAGTCCTTCTCCCTTTCTCCTATCTTTTCCCTTAGACTTTGTGGTGGCTAAGTTAGATAAATAGCATTCCCTATTTTTTTCGAAAATCATCAAGTCCTACAAGAAGCAATGGAGGCATCACACAGAAGGAGGAAGCTACAAAGGAGCCTGAAGATTTTCAAGGCCAGTGAGGTGAAGACTTAGAATTGTTTTCCCAATACTTGGAATTGGTTTTCAAGATGATTAGTGTTTTGCCCAAGACTTAGAATTTATTTTCCCAAATGAGATGAGAGTTTTGACCAAGACTTCAATAAGGATCCCTTTCATCAAGAAGAACAATTTCAACAAGGAGCCAACTCTAGAAGAATAATCTCCCAGAAAATGAAGAAGAAGAGATGATTTTACAAGTCCTCTATTAAGGAACTCTAACAATACCTACTACCTATCTTATTCAATATGACTAAGTCTCTAAATCCTAGATAGGTACTTCACATGATTTATTCTACTCAACATGGAAGACTACAAGAAATGCCTTCAAAGTACATGCAAAGGACTTAGACTTCAAAAGAAACTCAAGGAGGCAAAACAATAGCTAGAAGAAACTCAAGACAGAAATATAGTAGCCTAACACCTTTGTGTGATCTTATTGATCAAATACCAACCCTTTTTCACAAATGAAAAAACACAACAAAAAATTCTTGGTTCTCTTTATGTATTGAAATAACAAGTTTTTCTTTTACATATTAGAGTAAAGGTGTTAATCCTTAGTGAAACTTTTGTTCAATAATTTTGGACTATTAAAGACACAAACCTTAGACATTTGCTATACACTAAACCCAAACAAAACAATTCTTTTGTAGAATGAATTGTTGTGTTAATTTTGTTGATTGTTATACTTTTGCTGGTGTTTGTTTGTTTATTGTTGTTTACTTGTGTTGTTTAGATTGTACGGAGAGCGTCATTCCTTTTTGTGAAGAGGTAGTTTAAATTCTTCACCAACTTCAAAGGAAAGTAACACACCATCAAATACCCATTATTTTCTATATGCATTAGTTGATTTTTGAGTAGTATGCATGATAGAGAATTTTTACTAAGTTATTATTATGCGATGCAAAATCCCCAGTAGTGTGTAGACATCCTTTAGACTTGTTATTATTTTGGATACTTTGAACTTAGTAGATGCTTAGCCGTGTTACAAATTTGTTTTAGTCAATGTTTGTGGAAAAAATCTAAGTACTTAACCATAATGAAACACCTCGGTGGGCTGGTTGCATGGATGATGAGAGTTGAGTGTTGCCTCAGGGCCCTTTTCCAAGGGTTGAATTGAGGTATTCACTTGTGGATTGCCACCCAGGGGCGAAGAGATTTCTAAGGCCCTCCAAGTTTAGAAGATTCCAGTGCAGCCTTAAGACAATGGGCTCTATCTTGACCAAGTAAGATATGAGAGTTCAACTCGTCAGCTTGACAAGAAGATGTAGCAGAATGATAGGTGGAACGGGTCTTGCTAGTAAAGTTGAATTCTCTTTCTGAAGGGTCTTGTCTCAATCCTCTCCTTTCCTTAATGCACCCAGCGTGTATAGGATGTTTGGGATAATTGGGGCTTAAGGTGAAAGTGCACAACCTCTGCAGAGTTACAAACTATGATCATAGTCGTGTCCCCGGTAATGGACGATTTCGAGCAGCTGGACAAGGATGGACAGAAGAATCTCAACACCGTTTGGAAGAAGTAAATTTTGGCCAAGGAAATATTAGTTCTGGTGCTCATGGGTGTGTCCCATGGTGCCAATCTTTGAAAGAAAACTCTTTTTCAAAAGTGTTAGGGAAAAACTTGATTTCTGCAAATAGCCTAAACTCCACCAAGCCAGATATGCATGTAGTTTAGACTTGCCATTTTATATCCACCATAGTGTTACTGTCCAATACATTAAATTGTACTGACTCCCTTGTGGCTGCATATTCCATATTGCAGATGGTTCTGAAGACGAGTGAGAATTTCGTTTAGGATCTCGAGACTATCGCCAACATGTTTTGCCTGTGGCACATGAAGAAGATAGGATCAATATTTTTCTGTGTTTTCCACTGTATTTCTTTGTTTTGTCCTAGTCTTCTAAGACTATGCAAGTTGTAATACTATTTTGTAAAGACTGGATCATGCGATGTAATAGAATTTGATGCATTTGCATGATATTTCATTTTGTACTGTGGTGCTAGCAATTGATCCAGGGACTAGCACAATAACACAGATGTTCTTGCATTGCTTAAATGTGGGAGTGCTACAATATCCATTTCCTTCCCTTGAATTATCAAATAAAAATTCAAGTATATCAGAAGTCTCATATTTCTAAGGTGCATCATCATTATTTTTAAACAAATAAGCAATTTCAAATGCACCCTTCCAAGCAATAAATTCTTGAATTTGTTCCACATCATAAAGTTCATAATTTCACTTAACATAAGAAGATATGGTAACATTATCATTACACTCACATTGAAAATGGAGGTTTTTATACCTCCCTAAAACAATAAGATTTATCAAAAAAATAAGTAACATTATAAGTAGAGCACAAGTTTTTAGCATAGTTATGCAATCTATTAATTTTCTCTCGTAAGTGTATCGCATTTTGTGACAAGCGGTATTCCTTATAATATTTTTGTTGTTCTTCCATGAACCCATCTTGCCAATAAGATCTAGTTTCAAAGACATCAAACATTGATAGCAAGCATGATAAAGCAAGATTAAAACAGGATAACAAAAATAACAACTAGAGTAAGAACTATTTTTTGTGTGTGTTTTCGATATAGAGAAGCAAACAAGAAAAAATAAAATAAACTTAGAAAAACTAAAACTAAGTAAAGAGATTGGAAAAGAGAGACTCTATAGCGTTCCCACATTTAAATTATGCAAGAACATGTGGGTTATTGTGCTAGTCTCTGGATCAATTGCTAGCACCACAGTACAAAATGAAATATCATGCAAATGCATCAAATTCTATCACATCGCATGATCTAGTATTTACAAAATAATATTACAACTTGCATAGTCTTAGAAGACTAGCAGAAAACAAAGAAATACAACGGAAAACATAGTAAAACATTGAGCCTTATCTTCTTCATGTGCCACGGGCTAAACATGTTGGCGATAGACTCGAGATCCTAAACAAAATCCTCACTCGTCTTCAGAATCATCTGCAGGATGGAATATAAAACCACAAGGGAGCCAATATAATTCAATGTATTGGAAAGTAACACTATGGTGGATATAAATGGCAAGACTACTACTCCACGCTTATTTGGCTAAGTGGAGATTTGGCTTAGTTTGCATAATGCCGTTTTTCTCCTATCACTTTTGTAAAACAAACTTTTCTTTTCAAAGGATGGCATCATTGGACTAAAATCCAAGCACCACAACTACTGTTCACTTGGTCAAAATTTTACTTATTGAAAATGGTGATGTGATTCTTCCGTCATCCTTGTCTAGATCTCATAGTTGTCCATAACAGGGGACACGACTAAGATATTAGTTTGTTGACTCTACATTGTGATTTCACCTTCATACTCAAATCCACCCAAACATCCTATACAACCTGAGTGCATTAAGGAAAGGAGAAGAATTGAGATGAGATCTTTCAGAAGCAAGAATTCAACCCAATGATAAGACCCGTTCGACCTATAATTATGCTACATCTGCTTGTCAAGCCCAGGCTGAACCCTCACAACTTAGTTGATCAAGACATAGCCCATATGAGTAAAGGCTTCACTGCAAGCAATCAAAACTCGGGGAACCTCATAATCACTTTGTTCCTGGATGGCATTCTTTCAAGTGAACACCCCTCGGGGAGACACTCAACTATCTACAACCCCGCGCTACCAATCCACCTAGGTGGTTCATTGAAGTTGTTACTTAGAATTTTTCCACAACATCAAGTAAAACAATTTTTGTAGCAAGGCTAAGCATCAACTAAGTACCTATGATTCAAAATAACAAGGTATAAGGATGGATACACACTACTAGTATATAGCATAGCATAGTATAACTTAGTCAAATTTCCTATCGTGCATACTACTCGAAATCAACTAATGCATATAGAAAATAATGGGTAGTTGTATGGTGTATTACTTGCCTTGTTGATGTTGGTGAAGAATTCACACTCTCTTAACAAAATATCGTTGCTCTCCATACCATCTATTCAATGAAAACACAATACAAAATAAACAAGCATACTAGCAATCAAACACAAGTGTAAAAAGACATGCAAGTCAACTAACACAATAAAGAGGGTTTAACCAAGTTGGCTAGGACATATCAAGGTTTGAGTTTTGAAAGATTCATTCTATAATGGTTTCAATACTTATTTAGGGGGTTAAGAGTTCACTAAGGATGTCTAGGTTGAGTTTGTAATGATCAAACTTTATTTGAAACATATTTATCTAAGAAGTTCCAAGAGTTCACCAAGGTGATATCACTATCTTAACTAAAGTAACAATAGAGAAAATAAGATAGAGTCTTGGGATTTTCCATTTGGGTCAATGGTTGGACAAAGACACCTTGTTATACTTCAACTAGTGTGGATTTCTCCAAGTCTTCACATGCTTGTCTTCTTGAAGATCATCTTCATTCTTCTATTGTAGTCTTGTTCCTTGGATGGATTCTTCTCTTGGTCTTAGTGGATTGTTCACGGCTTCCTCGCTAGTTGGTCCAAGGTGGGATGGGCTCAAAATACCACTAAGTCAACTAGAAAAGAAAGGAATTAAGAAGGATAGAAAGAGAGACAGGAAGATGTTTTCTTCTGGATTTCTTCATACACTTGTACTTCCTTGAGTTGCTTCTAGTTGTTGTGGATTCTAAGTCATTCTTCAATTTCTTCAATGATCTTCCTTGTAGTTCTTCATGTTGCCATCAAGTTAAAAATGAAGTACCTCCTTCTTGTGTTTGAGTCTTTACTTCCATTTTGCCAACTTGATGGATTCTTGAAGCAAGAATAGGGGAGTGGAGGAGTAGATAGAAAACTAAGGTTCACTTCTTGGTATTATGTGATTGACACATACTAAGGACTTGGGCTTGGCTCCAATTAGCCATAACAACAAAGGTATCGAGGATAGAAACAACTCTAAGACTTAAACAACTAGGTCAACTACTATGATGGAAGTTTGTCTAAAATTACATGGTCATGGTACAGGGGTGTCAAAAATATTTAGGTAGTGATGTCTTTGGTTCAAGGTTACCAAAATGATCGATTTTGCAAAAGGAACTATATTGAAATTATTTATAGAATTAAATCCATGTCAAAAATACTCACATATACCACTTAATTCTAAATTCAATTTTAACTTGTTCAAAAATTACTTTGGAAAAATATTGTATTTACAATTTTTGGATCTGTAGAATTTGAATTATGCCAAAATTTATCAAACACACATATTTAAATTTTAACCAATTTAAGTTTGTCAAATTTGAATTTGAACAGTGCTAAAAGATTCTACAGATCGAGGGGATTTCAAAAGTCCAAGTTTGTTAAATTTCGACTGGTGGATCAAAAGTTATAATAGATCAAAGGTGCAGGGGCTTTTCTACAAAATTGATAGATTAATTCTACCGGAAGAAAATTTCAAATAGGGGCACGCTGACGTGGATAAGTGATTGGATCTGGGACGTCAGATCCAGATCCAACGGAAGCATACCGTTTCGAGATAGATCTAATCCTAGCCGTTTAAAGACAGATCAACGATCAGGGAGAGAGGGAGTGTGCTCACCGAAGCTAGGTCGCTGGAAATGGAGGCTGCGGTGGCGGTGCTGACGGGAAGTCGACGGTGGCGGCGCTCTAGTTGTCCTCAGGCTCAATGGAGGCAACGACGAGATGCTGCGCGACGCGGGGAGCACTTTGGTGACGATGTCGTGCACCCTGGAGGCTCTAGACGACGACGGCGCACGGTAAGAGACGTCGCAACTCCGGCGTGCCTCAGTCATGGATGGCGTGGTGTATTCGCTGCGCAAAAAGAGGAACAAAGAGGTTAGGGAGGTGCGCAATGATACGGGAAAAGCAGAGGACGAGGAACCGAGGGCGGAGGCGGAGGCTCACCTAGTTGGCCGGAAAACACGAAGGACGGTGGTGGACGCGCGACGCTCCGATGAGAAATGAGGCACAACCCCGTAGTGCTCTCGAGCTAGGGTTTGGGGCAAACGGGAGAGGGGTCTGGGGGCTACTTATAACGGTTAGTGGGAAAGGAAGGCGGTAGACGGGGGCCGGGGTTACGCCGGTGTGATTTCCGACGAGATTGTCGGATGGAGGAAGAAGGAAGGTGGCTTCATCGATGATGTCACACGTGGGGACCACCTGGAAGAGAGATGAAGAGTTGGGCCGCGCGCTGTGGGTTGGGCTGCTAGGTTCTGCGCGCGCGTACAGAAAAGAGGGAAGGGGAGAGGGAATGTTTTGGTTGGTGCTCTTTTTATCTTGGTCGGGCGTGTAAAATGTATTCCCATTAATCATGTATCCATGAAAAGTTAATTTAGTCAAAGATGGTTGCTTAGACAACAAGTAAAGTTGTTCTCCAGCAGTGGTGTCATTAATGAGACGTGTTTGCAACCAACCGCCAAAAGTATTCATGTGTTCTCCATCAATCCAATCTTCATGTTGCTCTGGGTATTTTGATCGCAAAATATTCTTGTGTTCCTCTATATACGAAGCCACCAAACTCGAATTATGTAGAACTGTGTAGTGTGCTTGAGTGAAAGAATGTCCATCCATACATATTGTTGCTTTCTTTCCCAGCGTGCCTTTTCCATGCAGTCTCCCCTCATGACGCGATCGAGGAACACCGATCGGCTTAAAGCCAGGAATAAAGTCAACACCAAATTCAGTGACCTCCTCTGTTCCATATCCCTTGGAGATGCTTCCTTATGGCCTAGCACGGTTATGAATGTATTTCTTTAAGACTCGCATGAATCTCTCGAAGGGGAACATGTTGTGTAGAATTACAGGACCGAGAGCGCCAATCTCTTCGACTAGGTGAACTATCAGGTGCGTCACAATATTGAAGAAGGATGGTGAGAACACAAACTTGAAACTTACAGGACATTGTAACACATCCTTCTGTAAACTTGGTAGAGTTAGTGGATTAATCACCTTCCGAGAAATTGCATTGAATAATGCACATAGCTTCACAATGGGTACTCGAACATTTTCTGGCAGAAGCCGCCTCAGTGCAGCCGGAAGTAATTGTGTCATAATCACGTGGCAGTCATGAGACTTTAGGTTTTGGAACTTTTTCTCTGCCATGTTTATTATCCCTTTATATTCAACGAGAAGCCATATGGGACCTTGGTACTGCTCAGGACTTCAAAAAATATCTCCTTCTCTTTTTTGGTAAGAGCGTAGCTGGCAGTACCTTGACACTTCACTGGATTCAGGTTGTCTCGTTCATGCATATGTTGTTGGTCCTGCCGTACATGTGGTGTATCTTTCGTCTTCCCATACACACCCAAAAGTTTAGCACATTCACGCAAAATAATTTCGTCACGTGCATCACATTGATTGTAGAGTGATCCTCTAGGATTCTCCAATAGGGTAGCTCAAAATATAGATTTCTTCTTCCACATGGGTATGTGTCCGTCAGCGTCATTCGGAACAGATTGTCCGCCAAGACCCTTTCCAAAGATTACTTTTAAATCCTTGACCATATCATATATAACATCTCTGTTAAGGCGGGTAGGCTTCGTCTGGTGATCTGCCTCACCTTTGAAATGCTTGGCTTTCTTTCTTACGGGATGCTCTTTTGGAAGAAATCTACGATGCCCCATGTACACATTCTTGTTTGTCAAATATATACTTCCAGTCTCAGCTAAATAGTGTGTGCATGCTTTGTATCCCTTGTTTGACTGTCATGAAATGTTACTAAGAGCAGGCCAATAATTGGTGGTTACGGACAACAACACTCGTAGGTAAAATTCCTTTTGTTCGTGCTCATCCCACACAGGTGAAGGGTTCGTAGCATAGAAAGTAAAAAAAATCCTACGTGATAGACATTTGAAGGGTGAAGATCTAATCTAGGAGATGTAAGCAACAAGCATAGAGAAAGTCTTAAGGAGAACATAACCTCAAAGACACAAAGAGTTACGAGATTGGATCTTGTTGGTGATGTAGTCGAACTCATATCGATCTCAAGTTCGTGAAGATGTGCGCCGCAATCCAGCGACACCTCTGTGATTGGTCACACGTTCAGCTTGATGACGACCTCCGTTCCCTTGATCCAGCGCGGCATCGGAAGTAGAGAATCCCTCGAAATCCCAGCAGCACGGCAACATGGTGTGGTGGAGAAAAATTCGTTCAGGGCTTCGCCAAGCACATGAATATGCGATAGAGCAGCGGGAGGAGGGAGGTGGCGATGACACCAAGTGTGTAGAGGAGGGCGAGCTCTCACCCTCCTTTTATAGAGGAGGGGAAGCAGCCCAAAGGGGGGTGCGGCCAAGGAATGATGGTGCCCCCACCTGTTCCCTCTTCATGTGAGTGGACACTCCACTGACAGCCACTCATGCTCCACTAAAAATCCCAAAGGTTTTTCTTTAATAAATAAATAAAATAGTTTTAGTTCTTTATTTAAATATTTATTAATTCTATTAAAAAACATTTGCATATACCACCTTGAATCATTTGTTAATTCTACTAACTACCATTTGACAAAAAAAACCTTAAACTATTTTAAATTTACTCGAAACAATTTTGATAATGTCCAAAATTTTCTTCGATATTCCTATCCTCTCAAATGCGTCATCGACATTTAGTGTGTCACCCTACGGTTCGTGAATAATACATAAATGATCGAGACACCTCTCCGATCAATAATCAAGAGCGGGATCTGGAGATCTATGATGACTCCTATATATTCAACGATGAATCTTGTGATCGTGTGACCAATCAACATCGTAACAAATTCCCTTTGTCTCATGATATTTTACTTCTCCGAGATCCGATCATTGGTATCAACCATACCTTGTTCAATCTCGTTACCGAAAAGTAATCTTTTACTCGTTCCACGATATGACATCCCGACCTAGTCACGTATTTGCAAGCAATGTCGATGTGATATCACCGAGAGGGCCCAGAGTATATCTCTCTGTCATTTGGATGAAAAATTCACACTCTTGATCCATGAGCCTCAACAAATAATTTTTGAATACCCAACGACACCTTTCTAGTAACCCTGATACGGTGTGACGTTTGATGACATCAAAGCACTCTTCCGGTGTTAGTGATTGACTTGATCGCATTTCTATATACACTTTGGGTCTATGTTCATCACATCATTCTTCCAATGACATGACCCCGTTATTAACAACATCCAATGTCATGATCAGGAAACCTTGATCATTAGTTAATCAACGAGCTAGTTAAACGAGAGGTGTTACTAGAAACTCTTCTTTATTTATTAGACACACATGTATCAACGTTTCCGGTTAATACAATTCTAGAATGAGAAATAACCATTTATCATAAACAAGTAATAAGATAATAAAAACTTTATTATTGCCTCTCTAGCATATTCCCTTCAGTCTCCCACTTGCACTAGAGTCAATAAGAACTTACATATATGGAGTTCTAGTGTTATTATCATGCTTTGAATGTGGTAAACTTCATCAAAAGATCTGACATGTTCAGGTCCTTTTGCATTTTCTTGTCTGCGCGTCTACACGCATCACTCATTCGCTAATGAGATGGCTTTGTCTATATTTGGTCAAATGGTGAGACCTTAATTCCTCAGCTTAAACTAATGTTACTAACATTGTGAAAATGTAGCTTCTTAGTGTCAGCATTCTTGGAAATTCACCAAGTTCAATAAAGAACTCCTTGACACAAAATACTCCTATTATTTGTTGTCAACACAACGATATACTTAGCCTTTGTTGTAGTATCCGTCATAATACTTTAATTTTGCAACTCATTCAAATCCAGCAGGGAGCTTTCTTCCAACCCATTGTGCTACCCTTCAACGCATTTTTAATTGAGATAGATTTATTTGAATAGATGACAAGACTATTAGTGTAACATATTACAACGAATAGTTTGTCATTATTACATAGGAAAACATATCCTTAGCATTTCTAGAAATTACATAAGGATCTCTCCCGCTGTTGTCTAATCATCATATGAATTATCCCCCTATAACATTATATAGCATAGGAATCATCTGGTTGTGTACATGGCATGGAACACATGACTTAGAAATCTCAATTTCAATTTTTCTCATCATGTGTCAAAACACTTGAATTTTGCGCCTGATATGGTTGAGCCAAATTACATAGATGAAGTATTGAAGTAAGTCAATATTGAAATGACAAGAAGGGGTTCTTTCCACATGGAGTTTGTGTACATAGCATGGAACACATGATTTATAAATCTCAATTTCAGTTTTGCTCATCATGTGTCAAAACACTTCAATATTGCTCAATTATTTTAAATGTGTAAAGAACCCCTTCTTGTCATTTTGATATTGAGTTACTTCAATCCTTCATCTATGTAATTTGGATCAACTATAACAGGTGCTTCAATCAATCTCTTTATAGATATCAATGTCCAATATCTGCTAAGCCTTTCATCAATATGAAAATCTTAACTGTGTTAATTTAAAATACATATTTTCCAATCAACCATATGTCATCTACATAAAGCATTAGAAATATGTCTTAGTGCTCCCACTTAATTTCTTGTAACTCTAAAGCATCTTTACAGTTCATGATGGAATCAAACTCTTTTGATAACTTCATTAAAGTATAGATTCCAACTTTGTTATGCTTATTTCAACCTTGAAGTTTGCATACCTTTCCAACAACTTTTTGAATTTTAAAAAACTCTCAGACTATGTCAAGTACACATACTCAATCAAACTTCCTAGAGAGGAGAGTTGGTTTTCTTATTCAACTTCCATATCAAAATATGTAACTTTTGCTAGAACTATCGGCAAAAACTAAAGAATCACCACGGAAGATCAAAATCGTGTCGTAGTCAACTCTTTGAACTTCGTCGAAAACATCTTTTTGACAAGATAAAGTTGCAATGGATGTAAATATCCATGTCTTTGTTGCTATATAGACCCGTTTGCTATCGCTAGTCATCATGGCTTTCAAAAATACTACCAAGCAACATACTTGATATTCATACAGGGATACTATCGCGGATATAATGACTCATAGACAATTTACGAAGTTAGGGCCCATCATTTGTTCCTTTATAAGTTATAGGTCCTTTGTTGTCAAAACAACACTTTATTCTCAAATCATAAGTTGGTCCAAGTACAAAGTTTTAGGACTTTTGTGGTTCAGTTCACAAACTCTTTTGAAGTATCTCCAACACATGTAATGTCTCTACTTAGTCAAAATAAGAAACCCCGGAACCACTTCCAGTATTGCGCTACTCTTGACATGATAACAAAGTTTCTCGAATTTCGTCGAGTTTGTAATGTCCTCCCATTCACTTGTTTCGCAAGAACTACTTTCTCGAGAAATCAACACTTTTTGACAAACACCATTTGTCTTTGGTTTGGTGATAGGAGAAATACCCAATGTATTCTTTGGGATAACCTTATAAACATATATTATTCTATTTTAGTTGTAAACATTTTACACATGCTATGCATACCAAAATTTAAGAAAAGGAAATACGGGTCACTACCCAATCCATAACTTGTATGGTGTCAATTTCAACAAATCATGATGGCACTCTTTTCAGTGTAAAAGTGGTAGTATCTAATGTATAAACTACAAAAATATAATAACACTTTATTTATGTTACCATCTCCAACAAGGTTTGATTATGTCCCTCGAAAATTCCATACTTGTGTGGGGTATTCGAGAAGGATAAGTTGTAGAACAATTCCGCAACTCCTCAGATGTTTTTCTAAACATGTAACTCAACCTTTTTTCCTTTATGATCTAATCATAAATATTTGATTATCTTGTTACAATAATTTTTACTTTATACTAACAATACTTTGAACCAATTAAAAAATGTAACACTCCTTTCTCTTTAAATAGATATACTCATATATATACTCAAATCATCGATAAAATTTTATGAGGGAAAAAATTAATCCACCACACACGACTTCATATAATGGACTATATACATCAATATGTATAATCTCCACTAAATTATTCATCCATTCTAGTTTGGCCTATGAACGGAGTTTTAGTCATCTTTTAGAAGAGGTCTCACAAGCGTCAATTTATTCAAAACAAAATGACTTTGGAAGTCCATTAACATGGACTTACTTCATGTTTTCCTTTTCGATATGAACTAAATAGTGGTGTCACAATTTAAATGAAATTCTTTTAATCTTTACGTCTTGCCACGTTTTAGCATTTAGTATTATAGATGTTTATTTTACCAACACAATTTATATCAACTCATCCATCAATTATGGAATATGGTCATAGTTTTTAAAAATCATATTTGTTCTCACGAAAGACCGGAACAAAATAATAACTTATTAATTTCTTAAAATAAATATTGAATGTTTGGTTTGATACGACAATGAACACAATAACACTTTATTTCTATTCTTGTCATGATCGATTCCACATCCAGTACTAGTTCCTTTTATGCCCTTGTATTTCTTGCATTGTTTTGCTTTGTATGAAAACTCATATCAACCAATCTCGTATCAAAATACCCAAAAATACTTTGTTAACTAGTAATACATCTATAACTTGTATATCAAGCATATACTCCCGAGGTGGACTTTTCCAGTTATTTTCTTTCTTTATAACTTTTTGTAATTCTATTTTCAATATTCTTTTCCTTTACAGAAGAATCATTCAATATCAAACAATGATAGTCATACTAGCACATTTTTCTTGGTGTGTTAGTCATATACTATCATCCATTGAGTCCTACTTTGAATTTGATTGTTCTACTAATATCACCATATTAATAGAATTCTTTCGGATTCCACTCTTAGCAATCTTCAAGCAAAGTAAACTATTTTACCCATAATTTTAATCCTTCCCATCATAACAATTTTGCGATGAAGATTTTATCGCTCAAAGTAAGTAATTTAGAGGATAATATTAGCGCCCAACTTCTTGGAAAATTCAAATGCCTAGTGTCTTCAATCATTGCATATATTTGAATAATATAAGCACACATTGTAACGCTAAATTATATTCAGTCATGTTGTCACAAATAAGTTTCTAGATATCAATATATATTTCACTTGCTTGTTTCTGAAAACAATTCTTTTCAGTTCCTTAATCACCTTGATCAACAAACCATTTTTTGAAGATAAAGTATTATGGAAGCAAGAATGACACTGGATTCTAAGTAGGAATAATTTACTCTCTAGATGAATCAATCATGAATATATGGAGCTGGGTAGGTTATAACGAAAATCTACAATAGGACTCAGTTTTAAACTTCACTAATACGGTACTATTCCAAAATGGTTTTGCCAGATCATAACAATTATATCTCAATTAACAATCTAAGTGTAAAGTAGTTCGTGGATGTCAATGAATACTACAATTTATGCAAATTCACTTTGATTGGTTGTTTATGATAAAATAAGTTCAAGTTAATTCAAAAGTACTACGTGAACTCCCACTCAAAAACAACATCCCTCTAGTCGTTTTAGTGATGACTCAAGCCAATTTCACTACACCAAAACCAATGATCACACGAGATGATGTAGCTACAAAGGCGAGCATCGACATGTTCATCATATCATCCATATGACTCATGCCTAACCTTTTTGTTACGTGTTCCGAGGCCATGTATGTACATGCTAGGCTCGCCAAGTAGAACTGTAGTATTGCGTTTTTCCGAGGCCATGTCTGTACATGCTAGGATCGTTAGCACCCGTTGTGTGCGATCGTTCAGTCTGTCACACCCGATCATCACGTGGTGCCTCAAACCAACGAACTCTCTTAATGGTGCATACTAGGAAACAACACATTATTACCTTGATATTAAGTGAGAGGGATCATCTTATAATGCTACCGTCGCGATCTAACCAAAATAAGATGCATAAAAGGATTAACATCACATGCATGGATAATGTGATATGATATGGTCCTTCTTGCACTTGATCTCCATCTTGTGCATCATGGTATGATCTCCATCATTCCACCGACGTGACACCAAGGTCCATGGCGCCTCCATCTTGAGTGTCCATCAAAATTACAACATATCACATGAATATGATATACAACACACATGCCATAAATAATAAGACAACCATATGTGTCATGCCGGTATGTCAATAATTTACAAAAGAGATTATCTCATGCATCAAATATGTAACATTGACCATATCACATCACATGCCCTGCAAAAACAAGTTAGACGTCTCTAATTTATTTTTGCATATTTTCTGTGGCTTAGGACTTTCGAAGATAGAATCGTTCATACCTACAAACATGAACCACAACGTTGATAAAACAAATTATTAACAACCAGTTGTAGATTATATCTTAAGTATAGTAGGAGAAACTTGACACCCTATCAGCCACAATTGACACAGGTCTCACGTACAAGTTCGCGTAAAGTTAGTCTAGGGCCGCTTCATCCCACTATGCCACAAAGATCATAAATACTCAAGGTGGCAATAACAAGATCATCAACGCCCACATATACCTATGTGTTTTACCCGTATAAAACATCTACGCAGAGATCCAGCTCTGATACCACTAAAGAGTTCGTAGCATAGAAAACAGAAAATTTCCTACGCGATAGACACCCGAAGGGCCAACATCTAATCTAGGAGATGTAAGCAACATACATAGAGAAAGTCTTAAGGAAAACATACCCTCGAAGAGACAAAGAGTTATGAGATTGAATCTCGTTGGTGATGTAGTCGAAATAACATCGATCGCAATCCGGCGACTCCTCTGTGATCGGTCACATGTTCAGCTTGATGATGACCTCTGCTCCCTCGATCCAGCGGGGCGGCGGAAGTTGAGGATCTCTCGAAACCCCAGCAGCACGACGTCGTGGTGTGGTGGAGAAAACTTCTTTCAAGGCATCTCCCAGCGCATGAACATGAGGTGGAGTAGCGGGAGGAGGGAGGTGGAGGTGACACCAAGTGTGTAGAGGAGGGAGAGCTCTCACCCTCCTTTTATAGGTGAGGGGACGGAAACCCAAAGGGGGGTGCGGCCAAGGCATGGAGGTGCCCCCACCTCTTCCCTCTTCATGTGAGTGGACACTCCACTTACACTCACTAATGCTCCATTTAATCTCCACTCAAAAATCCTAAAGGTTTTCTTTAATATTTTAATATTTGTTAATTCTAGTAACAAACATTTGCATATAGCACCTCCAATCATTTGTTAATTCTATTAACAACCATTGGACAAAAAAACCCTTGAACTATTTCGAATTTACTCGAAACAATTATGGTGACGTCCAAAATTTTCTCCGATATTTGGTATCCACTCAAATGCGTCATCGAACCTTAAGTGTGTCACCCTACGGTTCGTGAATAATACAGACATGAACGAGACACTCTCCAATCTATAATCAACAGCGGGATCTGGAGACCCGTGATGACTCCTATATATTCAACGATGAATCTTGTGAACCATCAACGTCGTAACTAATTCCCTTTGTATCGCGATATTTTACTTGTCCGAGATCCGATCATTGGTATCAACCATACATTGTTTGTTGTTATCGACAAGTACTCTTTTACTCGTTCCGTGATATGACATTCGTGTGACCTAGTCACATGCTTGGAAGCGATGTCGATGTGATATCACCGAGAGGGTCCAGAGTATATTTTTCCGTCATTTGGATGGACAAATCTCATTCTCGATCCATCAGCCTCGGCTAATAATTTCCGAATACCCAAGGACACCTTTATAGTCACCATTTACCGTGTGACGTTTGATGACATTAAAGCACTCTTCCGGTGTTAGTGATTGAGATAATCTCATGGCCTAAGTATTAGAGTTACTTCGTATGTTTGATATAATAATGTAAACTTAATGACTTGATCACATTACTATATACACTTTGGGTCTATGTTCATAACATTATTTTTCCAATGATATGACCCCGTTATTAACAACATCCAATGTTTATGATCAGGAAACCTTGATCATCAGTTAATCAACGAGCTAGTTAAACGAGAGGCGTTACTAGGAACTCTTGTTTATTTATTAGACACATGTATTTATGTTTTCGGTTAATACAATTCTAGCATGAGAAATAAATATTTATCATAAACAAGGAATAAGATAATAACTATTTTTTTATTGTCTCTCGGGCATATTCACTTCAATAGGCACACCTTCTTAATGCCATAATTGTAGAATTTCTCCAACCAATGGACTCGGGTACACATCAATGTCGTTGTCGGGTTGAATCGGGCCTTGGATGAGCACTGACATCATAATGAAATTCCGCTTCATGCACAATCAAGGAGGAAAGTTATAAATACATAGAGTCACAGAACAGGTGCTATGATTGGAGCTCTGCTCCCCGAACGGATTAAAGCATCTGTACTTAGGCCAGAGCGAGAGTGGAGCGCAAACGCAAAAGGACATGCTCATGTGTATTTTCCCGATGGAGCGGTTGTGGATTTTGTCACGTACGCAAAAGACATGCTGCGAACACGTACTAGCCCTGCATGGTGTGGCGTGGACTTTCTTTGCTTGGCGCTGGTTGGGCAACCTCGGCTTACCATAGCCGTCTTTGAGGCGCGACGGGTGGACGTGGCTCCCTTGTCTCAAAACCAGACACGGGATCGAGGAGTAAAAGCAAGAGAGAGAAAACGCGCACCGTAATAAGCGGACAAAGAGAGAGGAGGCCAGAGTGGATACCCTCGAACGCGTACTAGCCCTGCACGGCGTGGTCGGCGCTGGTCGAGAGCGGGCGAGAGCGAGAGCGAGACCGAGCAGCAGAGAGAGACAGCGCGCGCGCACCGTATCCCTCCGCTCTCGCTATAATTAAGTGTTTTCCCAAAGCCCAAATCGCGCCCAATCAGCAGCGATGGACGCCTTCTCTGGCGAGACCAAGCGCTCCAGCGCGGCGGCGGATCACATGAGCGTCTCCGTCGGCGCGACCGAGGACGAGACTGCGCAGAAGCTTTCCAGCCCGCCGGAGCATCCGCGCCTGACGCGGCTTCGTCATCGGCGCCTAATGGCGTTCCTCTGGGACCAAGGCTTCTACGACTCCTACGACGAGTACGCATTCATACGCTTCTCTGCAAAGTTGTAATCAGTGGCTTCTTTCCTAACTCATCCACCGCTCGCTGGATCCATGCAGGTTGATGGAGAAGACGCGCGCCCACATGAGCGTGTCCCACCTGCGCCGCCTCGTCGAGCGAGGTCAGTGGGAGGACGCCGTCGAATACCTTGAAAGGTACCTGCCGCCGCTCACGTCCACCCGTCCGAGGAGCTTCCACGCCCAGGTCCTCAAGTTCTTCCTCGTCATGCACCACCGCTTCGCCAAAGCCGTCCACGGCACCGTGGACAAGTTCGTGCCCAGGAACTACCTCGATCTTAGCAACGCCAGAGCCGTCACCCACGCCCAACTCAGGCTCCGCTCCATCTACTTCTCAATACTCGCCGTCCACCAAGTCAGGTACTAATCTCTGCATCATCAAAACCATCAAGTTACATGTAGATTAATAGATTCGAGTCCTAAAGAACGTGTGCACGGACGCATGCAGGACCAACATCAACTGGGAGATAGTGCGGAACAAGGCATCCCTTGTTGTCCGCAGGTTAGCTCATTCTACTCCGGAGCTGCGGGGCTGCATCAAACTGCCGGCCACCGGCAGCAAGCCGCACCTTGTACTTCCTGTTACTTTCGGGTACCTAATTAATCCAGACTCCATCATCTACTTTCATCCTAGCAGTACTACAAATTAATCGTTGCAGCTGGCTCCTCTTGAGATTTATTATATTCTGTGCACTTTACAACATTTACTCCCTCCGATCCATATTAATAGGTCCTCAAGTGGATGTATCTAGACAGATACATCCACTTGAGGACCTATTAATATGGATCGGAGGGAGTAGTACTTTCGCACTGCATACACCACCAAAGTATGCAGTGAACATTTCGAATCATTTCCCCGTTTTATATCACCTGCCCTGCACGCCGCCTTGCGCGGGCACACCGATGCGTCTCGGGCGGCTACGACGCCCGCCAATCCCTTCCGAGAGAGATTCCACATCGCTGGGCGCAAGCGGCCTACGCGGATCTAGATATGACTTTAATGTCTTCTTCATTTCATTATGTCCACATATTTCCGCTTGATCTTGAATTCTTGATCCATTCTCTTGATTTAGTTTTGACTCCGGATAATGTAGATTTCCTCAGATCCAAATTCTCAGATCAGTTTGTTGTGTTTATATTGCTCCACTTTATCACGTTAACTGTGAAAATTTTGGAGACAAAATAATGCTCAAAGTTTTGTTCGGCCGGGTTGCCAAGAGTTGTCAAAGCAAAATTAACTTAATTTAGCAAAGACATACGCATAGTTTACTTTTTCCATCCACGGAAAATTGATGCATACATCAGACATGGAACTAGACATGTAGTCAATTGAGTGATCTGAATAATCTTGGTCATTGATATGCATCTTTTTCCTCGCAATAAATAAAGCAATGGTTATGTAGTGCATGATTTTTCCCTGTTCTTTTTCCTCATGAAAAACATTTCTTGGTTCTAGCTGTGCATCTGTCTGAAGGAAGAACGGCGTACAATTAGCCGGCAAACTGAATTCTTGCGCTTATTTTTTTCGGACAGAGCATTGTTTGCTTCTTGATTCATATTGTGTAGCTTGATAAGATATCTTTTTTTTTTGGCCCCATGGAATCAAATTTTTCCATGATTTTTTCGTTTCTCCTGATCCGAAATGAATCGATAACAATTTTCTTTTTTATATTCATGGATGAAAATTATGTTCATGGTTACACTCAGATTTTGTCTTGAGCTGGCCGAGAGCATGCCGGACTGTAGAATTGGTCTAACAATTAGTGCATGCATCATATCTGAACCAATGAGAGGGAATACATGATGAACTGGAAGTAGTTGAGGGTGTTTGTTGAAAAATAGAGGTAGCAAATGTTAAAGACTTAGACGTCCAATTACTTATGGAGTCAATCAAGTGCAGTGTGTAAACATGATTACCGGTTTCAGCAATAGTAATAGTCACTTAATTATGTTTTTGCCAAGAGTTCTCAGTTAATTTTGGCGTCCTGTATTTGACCTCCGCTAGTTTATGGAGTCGGAGGCCCTATGTGAAGAAGAAACAAACAGGAAGAACAAAAGCTATCATCAGAGCCTTCAAGAGGTAATTGTACATCTTCACTAGCCCGAACTAGAACTCTCCTCGGTCTGCTCTTACTGGTTTTTGCTGACATTTGATCATATCCATATTCCTTGCCTTTTGCAGCCAGCGCCCTACAGTTCCAGAAATTGGTATGATATCCCCTCTACATAAAAAAAAATCTTATATGATTAAGCAGCACAAGTCTTAAATTTCAACACATCTGCGACTGCAACAGCTATTAACCACGTGTTCCAATTAATGGGCAGGGTCGCTTGAGGAAGCACAGGAATTGTTGGCAGATCTACTTGGTAAAAACTAGTGTCTCTTCATGTTCTTCTGTTTATTAGGACCTGGTAGCTCAAAAGCATCCAGAATAGAATAGATCTGATCTGAAGAAAGCAGCAGTACGAATTTTTATCTCTACGGGAACTGATGAATTTGTGTGACATTCAGATGAAACTGTACGAGATGGCGTACAATTGATTAACTATGGTCAATGCCGCCCACTTCAGCCAGGTGGGGATGAAGGTAAAACCTCACACATGTTTTGTTCACCCAATCTTAACCTATGGGGAAATATTATATTCTTGGTAAAGTTTTGGTATTGAAGTCAAATCCGAACTTTACCAAAAAGTACTCCTCTTCCAATAGCTGTTAGGCTCTTTCCAGGCTGCTTAAATTACTGAGTCTTTTTGGACCAGATCCACACAATATTGTACATTCTGAGAACTTACATGGCAATTAAGGTTAGCCAAGAGATTATGCAGGCGTGCTGTTGAATTTTCTTAGGGCCTAAAAGATAGAATTATAATTATCTAGACCGAATTGCAAATAAATTAATGATAGAATTAATTCGATTCTAAATTGCAATAAGGAAGTGTGGTCTCTCAGATAGTGTCAAACTGAAAATGATATTTCTTGGTAAAATTTTCGTACTGAAGTCAAATTTAAAATATTTACCAAACCTTTACCAAGGAGCACCCAAGTCCAAGTGCTGCGTTATATCTTGATTTCTTTTTGGGGCCTCATCCGCTAAATATTTTACTTTCTAATAACTTACATAACATTGGTTAAGGTTATTGATCAAAATATGTAGGTGTCCTGTTGAATTTTCTTCTGACTACTGTGCTGTTTAAATTTCGTAGTTCTGAATACATGCTACAGATTTTAGCAACAAAATTCTTGGTCAAAGTTGTGGTTTATATTTTACTTCTAATAACATAACATTTATTAAGGTTAGCCATCATACTATGTGGGTGTTCTGTTGAATTTTAGTGTGACAAACAGTACTGTCTAAATTTCATAGTAATAAATTCTATTCTAAATTTTTTAAATTTCCAAAATTCTTAATCAAAGTTGTGATTTAATCTTAAGGCTCTTGCTAAGAATATATTGAATGTAAGTACTCCCTCCGTCTCAAATTAATTGTCACAAAGATGGACAAAAGTTGATGTATCTAACACTAAATTATGTCTAGATACATCCACTTTTGTCCATATTTGTGACAATTAATTTGAGACGGAGGGAGTACATGCAACGGATGCCTTGTAGGGTATCTGCCGGTAATAAGTTTCTATGTTTTTGGTTCCTATGCACATTGTGGTCTCCTTTTGTGTAAGCTGTCTTTAGAAGATGTATTGTGGAAATGTACTATTCTTATGCCCTCGGTCTGTTATGTCATGAAGTGGCTTTATCTTGGCATGATATCTTATAACTGCAACTGCCGTTTCGAACTGCCAAAGTTGTCATGCTAGTTCATAACTGTAGTCTCTGTTTCTAACCGCCAAGCTCGTCGCAGGTGCTCAATTCTTCCAAGCCATGGTTGGTACTTCCACAGCAGCTAAAACCTCCGGGACATTGGCAAATGCAGGTAAATTAGTTGAACCTCTGCTTGGTTGATCTCTGATATTGTTAGTTGACAGATGATCCCTTATATATTGTTACTTCTAATCTTAGCGAACATCAAATGTACTGTGAGTTGCCCGTTTGCATTACCTGATAGTATTACGCAATCTTCCAGCTTAAAGTTTCCTTCATTGATTAATATAACCTACCATGCTGCTTTCTGCTGTCCTTTTGCAACTATGGTAATGCATCCTATAAATAATGTGGTAGAAAATCCTTCTCTGGATCTCGCATTTGTTAGCTCATGTCCTTGTTTTATTGCCTCTTGTAGTTTTTGGACTTTATTTTCGCCCGAGAACGCTTGTGCATCCTCGTACGTAGAGACCGGGTTGTGTAGTTGAATCTACTTGAATGGGCGATAAGATTATTAAATGCTTGCGAGCGATCATTCTTACACTATATTGGTATTGACGAAATTCATGGATCTTGTCAGGGCTGAAATATTCAGTGTTAAAGAACATTATGCCGTCATAATACTCAATTAATATTCATTCTCGTGCAGGCACAAATCAGCACGTGGTTGAAGCAGGTGGTCACACCAACACTGCTCGCCAGGATTTCGATTGGAGAAGGGAGAAGGCAAGGCGTCAAATTGAGCAATATGAACAATGGAGACGGCAACAGTTAACTGGGACAAGTGGTGAAGCAAGGCCGGTAAGATAACACGGGTTTAGTACTGGTGGCCTGGATGTGGTGTAGAGTGGAATTTCCGGTGCTTATACTAGTATAAATGAAAAAAATGGTACTTGAATTATTTTTTCCATAATAGTACGTTCCTTTTTTTTTAATAGTAGCAATAATATGATGGTATCGGGAGTAAATGGCTGTCTTAATTTCCTCTGGTGTTCTGAATTCTGTTGTACCCTGAAGCATGAACGTACTGTCTTGAATAATGTTAATTAACATACTTGTCGTGGTGCAGGCTGTGTTGGGGCCTGGTGCTGCGGTGAACTTGGGCGCCAAGCCGTGTGGTGCATCTTGTGCGTAATATCTTGATTTTTTTTTGGACCACATCCGCACAATATTTTACTTTCAAATAACTTACACTACACTGATAGTTATCCATTAAACTATGTGGGTGTGTTGTTGAATTTTCTTCTGACAAACAATGCTGTATAAATTTCTAAATCTGTACTACAAATTACAGCAACAAAATTCATGGTCAAATATTTTATTTATATTTTACTTTCTAATAACATAACATTGATTTGTCCATCATACTATGTGGGTGTTCTGTTGAATCTTCATATGGCAAACAGTGTTGTTTAAATTTCATAGTAATAATTCTATGCTAAAAATTATAGGTTTCCAAAATTCATGATCAAAGTTGTAATTTAGTCCTAATGCTCTTGCTAAAAGTATACCAAATCTATTTACATGCCATAGCTGCCTTGGGGCTATCTGCCAGTAATACATCTCCATGATTTTGGTTCACATCCTGGCCTCCTTTTCTGTAAGTTGTCTTTGGAATATGTATTGTAGAAATGTCTTGTTCTTATTGCCTTCGGACATCAAGTGGCTTTATCTTTGCAATGATAGCTTATAACTGTAAACTGCCAAACTTGTCATGTCAGTTGATAAATGCAGCCGCTGTGTCTAACTCAGGTGCTCAACTATACCAACCCACGCTTGAAACCAGTGGAGCTAAAATCTCCGGGACATTGGCAAATGCAGGTAAATTAGGTTAAGCTCTGCTTAGTTAATCTCTGATATTGTTAGTTCTTGTAGGCAGATGATCCCTGATATTGTTACTTCTTAGAGAAAATCAAATGTATTCTCAGTTGTCCGTATGCGTTACCTGATAGTAGTACGTTATCTGCCAGCTTACAGTTTCATTCATTCAGTTATATAATTGGCCATGCCGCTTTCTGCCATCTTTCTTACCACTATGCAAATGTATCCTATAGATAACGCGGTCGATATAGTTTTTCTGAATCTTGCGTTTGTTAGCTCATTTCCTTGTTTTCCTTGTTTTAGGTCCTCCTGTGTTTTTGGACTTTGTTTTTGTCCGAGAACTCGTGCATCCTCTTATATGTCGAGACCGGTTATGTAGTTATATAAACTTTATGGGACGATAAGGTCAATAAATGCTTGCATTATTTCATCCGGGAACTGCTAAGCTTGCACACCGCAAGTGTTCACTCTTGCACTATATTGGTCTTGACAAAAAATAATGGATCTTGTCAGGGACTAATCAAAGTAAATATCCACCTTTGGTCTTGAAATATCCACCGTCAGAGAACATTGGTATATTCTACTAATACTTAACTAATATTCATTCTCGTGCAGGCACAGACAAGCTCCTGGCTGAACCAGGTTCTCACACCAACACTACTCGACAGGATTTAGATGGGAGAAGGAATTCGAGGGAGGAGCTCGCAATTGTTGAGGAAGATCATGATCCAAAACGGCAACGGTCAACTGGAGCATTTGGTGAAGCAAGTCTGGTAAGATAACGGGTTTAGTACTGCCGGTGTCCGTGATGTGGTGTAGAGTGGAATCGCCAGTATGTTACTGTTTCTAAATTTTTGTAGTAACAATAATAGAACGTACTAGTTGAATTCTTTCTTTCTTAGTAGGTTTCTTTTCACATGTATAGATTGTTGTCCAACTTTGAGGCAATTAATATGGGACGGAGGGAGTAACATACATGTCGTGGTGCAGGTTGTGTCGGGGCCTGGTGCTGTGGTGAACTTGGGCTCCACGATGAGTGGTGTATCTTCTGGGTGAAGAGATAGCTGGTCCCTCTGCTGGAGCGTTGGCTGTCTCCTTTGTGCTGCTGCTGATCATGTTACCTGCTGCTTGAGCTTGAGATTTGCAAGTCTGCTAGAACTTGGTTTCTTTATCATGCAACTCTTCTACCAAAGTACTATTTCTTGTGTTATGACTAGTACCTCTATGCCATTATATATTGGCCAGATTTATGTTGTCTATGTACTCCCGCTGTTAAGTGAATGTGTTTGTTGGTTATTTTTCTCGTTCTGCTCTCTCCTCCGTGTTCCTAGCTATAACGGCATTTCTTATGGTAGAAATATTATTCGATAATTTTTTTTATGGGGCCTATAACACGTTAGGTCCTCCTCGCCCGATAGCTGGAAGCTCAATGAAATGTTGTGCTCGGAACCTACTTTGCTCTAATGACTGTCGTCTTCTTCTGGGCCATGTACAAGACCGATTTCCTCTCACAGCGAGTTTTCAAGAATTTCTTCTGTCTATGCTTGGAAACGGTTGGCATGCAATTTCCGCTGTGATTTCTTACTCGTTAAAGTTCATTTTTGTAGAACAAAATTTTGTGTCACTACATCACAGTTGGGTTTTAGGGACATTTTGATAGGGGAATTTCTCCAATGTGCCCCCGAAATCTTCCAATTTTGATATAGAAGCTGGTGACATGAGGAAGAGGAGGATCAGAAGGGTATTGTCACGAGCTAGATCGCGGAGGAGATAGTCGTGAGAGGTGGGAGGTTTGGGACGAAGGGGTAAGGCTTTGGGTTTGGGTGTCGTGGTGCCTTAGGGATAGCACAAACATGGAGGTAAGCCTCCCTTTTTCTTTTTATTTCCTTCGATACACTAGACTACTAAGCTTCATAGCACAACCGGCGACTTGAAAGAAAATATCCAAACAAAATCCTAACTAACCTAAATAACAAGACTTGAAAACCAAGAAAACACTAAACAGAGGACTTATCCTTGGGGATGATTTGGTTGGGCCCTGGATTTTGTGGTGGCGTGAAATAACTCCCTCCCCCCCCCCCCCCCCCCCCTTCGACAAGCAGCTCGTCCTCGAGCTTGAAAGAGGGATAGGCTTACCAAGCAAGCTTAGGAATTGGTGCTCGTGCGGATTAGGTTCCTCTTCTTCGAAAGCATCCACCCAACAAGCATAAAGGCACTAGCAGCGATGGCCCGAGATGTACTTGAGTGGAATATGCCCGAGAGACAATAATAATATGGTTATTATTGTTAGAGAGATCATGTGGATATTTATAGTTTCCCTATCATATAGGGGGTTTCCTGCATATTTGGCCTGTACATGTAATATATATTGTGGCCTTTGGCTCCGTGGAATACAAGTTGATTATTCCTCCAATCATAACAATTATCTTATTTCATGTTTATGATAAATATTTATTTCTCATGCTAGAATTTTATTAACCGGAAACGTTGATACATATGTGTTTAATAAACAAACAAGAGTTCCTAGTAACGCATCTTGTTTAACTAGCTCGTTGATTAACCGATGATCAAGATTTCCTGGTCATGAACATTGGAAAATTGGTAGAAAACGAGCATGAAGCATAAAAAATATAGATATGTGTGGGACGTACCACTGTTCTGGCGGGAGCATACCGCATTGCCATGGTCGGCGGTGCGCCTTCCAGTCGGGTGGCGCTTGAGAGCGTGCTGGATTCCGGTGCCACCGGTGCCGCAGCTGTACGACATCGAGGATCCGTCCTCCAACTCCGATGACTCCCTCAGAGCATACTTGGATGGCCTTGAAGACGACACGCCACCCGAGGCCTTGGCATCTCCCGCTCCCACGGTCAGGAGATGTCGAGCGACGGGCTCCTCGACGACTTCCTTGACCTCGACGAGGTGGCATCTCTCGTCAATGTTCCCGCACCGGAGTAGCCGCAGGAGACAGACGATGAGGAGCTCTGCCTCGTCTACTCTGCCAGGAGACGTCTGGTGAAACGGCCCACGTCACCGATCCAAGGGAGTGTCTATCACTGCCGTTCATCCAACAAGAGAGACCGGATCTATCACTCTCCCATGTAAAATAAGTTAGGCATTTTAAACATGGGAAATAAAAAAAAAGCCATCGACTTTGCTAGGTAGGAACCATTGTCATCCAAACTCGCGAGCTTGTCTAGTTTTACTGAGCTCGACAATCTAAGATCATCTCCGACCGTTCGGCCAATCTGGGGCGTTTTGCGGCAAAAAAAATAGCCCCGCTTGGGCGTGCTATTTTTTGCGTGTGGGGGGCGTCGTTTCCACTCGCGATCCTAACAATACTACGCGAAATTCAACCAAATTGGACAAACCACAATCAATTAAGTGGAATTTAGGCGATTCAATTAATATTTGGCCGAATATAGGTGAATTCATTACATAGCTAGACGATTTAAACTAAAAAAAACACGCCTAGTTCATGCCCATGCAACGGTAGAAGTCGGTGTAGTCGTTGTCGTCGTCGTTATCGCTTGGCAGCGCGTCCTTCAAGGCGTAGCTGCCGTCCATCATCGCCGCCTCGCCATGGCTTGCTCGGCCCGCCCTCTTCATTGCTTTCGTCGAGTACTATGACATTGCTCTCGACATGACCGTGGCGGCGTGAGACGGCTTCTTCTAGCAACTGGCGCTAGCGCTTCACCTCTTCTGCCATGTGGTCGTCCCTATACCAGACGAGAGCTCGCTCGAGGTCCACCAGGATAACCTCGTTGAACGAGTTGTCCTCGGAGATCTTCTGGCCAGGGAACTCCTCTGGGTCCTTCGGCACCTCGGTTCTCAATGCCGTCTTGACGTAGTCGCACGAGATGGATTATGTCGTTGCCTTATTCTTTGAAAAGGAGTCGCCGACGCGAGAATATGTATTGGGCCTGATGAGGCGGAGGTGGCCTTTGGGCAATGACGGAGCGCGCCATTCCCTCATGACGAGGCTGCCGCTCCGACCACGTGTGGGAGACAACGAAACTGGGTCGTCCTCGACTTGTCCGAGAAGCGTCGCCGATGGTGCAGATCCGGAGCAACGTGAGGAAGAACCGAGGAGGAAGAGGAAAGCGCCATCTTCCTCGGCATCCACGAGCTCCCGCGGCACTGGAGATGCAGGGGATGCGCCGAGCGACGGATTGTTGCCGTTCTGGATGTGCTCAAGAAAGACGGCCTTTGTACGCCCAAGGGCGCCCCACCAGCGGCAGCGGCCCCTCGGAGTTGCCTCGCGCCGGAGTTGGAGGTGGCCTGCCGTAGGTCGAGATGCTGGGCGCGACACTCGGTGAAGAATACCTTCCAAGAGTCAAAGTTGAAAGGGTGGTAGTGCAGGTCGGCGTGCAGCTCTTCCGTCATGGCGGCGCGAGCCACTTCAATCTCAAAGGTGGGGTGCCATTCCTCCGCTGCGTGGTCGATTGGAAGCATCGGCCAGTCGCCGAAAGGTTGACAGACAACGTGCATGAAAGCGACACGAGAAACAAGGCGACAAGGACAATGACGTTCTCTCTCGCTGGGAGGTTTCACACATTATTTCTCTCCACCGGTGCCCCGATCTTCCTTGAGCGCGCTGAGTTCAGCTTGGGTCCGCAGGATAAAATTTTGGTCAAATCTAGCGGAAACTGGACTCAGGGAGGGTGACCGGGCGATGATGTCGTCGTCGGTGTCGCTTGGCAGCACGTCCTTCGAGGCGTAGCTGCAATCCCGTACATCATCCCCGCCATGCTATGGCTTGCTCGACTCACCCTCTTCGCCACAGTCGTCAAGGACTATGACACCACTCTCGTCAAGACCGCAGGGGTGTTCGATGACTTCTTCCAGCAACCGGCGCTGGCGCTTCACCTCCTCCTCCATGTGGTCTTACCTAGACCAAACGAGAGCTCCCTTGAGGTCCACCAGGATAACATTGTCGAAGGAGTTATCCTCGTCAACCTTATGGCCAGGGAACCCCTCCTGGTCCTCCGACGTCTAGTCCCTCAACTCCGTCCGACTTAGCCATGCGACGCAGAGTACATCGTTGCCTTCTTCTTCGAAAAGGCATCACCGACGCTAGACTCTGTATTGGGCCCGACGAGGCGGAGGTGGCCTTTGGGTGGTGACGACGCGACCGTGCCCTGATGGCGAGGCTGCCGCCGCAACCATGCGCGGGAGGCGGCAAAACTGGATCGTCCTTCATCGATCCGAGAGGCGTCGCCGGAGGAGGTGAGGCAGACGCCAAGGAGGAAGACGAAGACGCAATTCTCCCCAGCCTCCACGAGCTCCCACGGTGTCAAGAAATGGTGGGGACACGCGGAGGGTAGTCGAGCGGCGGGTTGTTGCCGTTCTCGGTGTGCTCAAGAACGACGGCCTGTGCACGTCCATAGGCGCCCTGCCAGTGGAATCGCCCTCGGAGTTGCCTCGCGCCAGAGTTGGAGGTGGCCCGTCGTAGGCGTCTAGATGTTGGGCATGACGCTCAGTGAAGAAGACCTTACAAGAGACAAAGTTGAAGGGGTGGTAGCGTGGGTCGGAGAGCTGCTCTTCCGTCATGGCGGCGCGATCCACTTCGATCTCCGCGGAGAGGTTGTCGCCTTCTGGTACTGGTGGCACCGACAGCCCCCCAAACTAACCATCCAATAGCCGGGGAGGTGCATATCCGACAACATTGGGGCAGCCGACCTCATAGAGGAGGTGGGTTTCCCAGTCTTGGAGTCAACAACGGCCGAATTCGTTGGCCATTGCGCCGTCCCCGAGGAAGCGTTCCACCATTGTTTTGCAAAGTGGGTGGGTGAGAAGGTGGGAGAAGAGAGGGGTAGCACGTCAGAGAATTTGACGAGTGTGTGTGCAGCGGCGAGGTAAACGAGATTTTATAGCGACGGGGGACGAGAGGGGTGTACACGCGGTGCGTAAGGGTGGGAAGTTGCGGCGGTGGCGCGCAATCACTCCGTCGCATGGTCGATTGGAAGGCTCGGCCAGCCGTTGAATGGTTGACCGACGGCGTGCATGAAAGCGGTGCTGGAACCAAGGAGACGAGGAGGACGATGATCTCTCTCGCTAGGGCGGGGCCACCGGTGGGAGAAGGCGTAGGATATGTTTTCACGCGTTTTTTCTCTCCACCTACGCCCCCTAGCCAAGTCGCGCTAGGTTCGTCCTGGGTCCGCCGGATGAAGTTTTGGCTCAATTTGGCGGAAAATGGACTCATGGGGAGCGACCGAGCGAAAATGTTTGCCCCCCCCCCCCCCCCCCCCCCCCCCGCGGGAAAAAGCGCCCTCGGGGCCTCTGGGGAAGGGGGGTAGTATTTTGTGTCGAGATGAGTAGTTGAACAAGATTTGACAGGTCGAGTCAAGCTATGGCATCTCATCTTGAATTCCAGGTCTAGCTCTATATATCTAGCTAGTGAGGTTTCGATACAAAAAAGACACGAAGAAAATAGATGCTAGGTAGGCAGGTAAGTGGTTTTGCTCTAACGTCATGCTCCTTGTAGGGCTCTTTACATGTAGGAATATTTATTAGCTCGTGGGCAAAGCCCAAGCACGCAGGATGCATGCATGTATTGCTGGTAGAGCACGGGTAAGGCGAGAAAGTGTACAACCAAGCCTCCGACGAGCGAGGCTTCCTTCCCAAAAGTAGACACATTGGCTTGAAATTATAAACACGTGTTTGTTCTTCAACCAGTCAATCAAGTTATTAGTTTCCACGTGCAGACCCACATCTAGTTGTACATGTCACCTTTTTCATGCATACTTCTTTCTTAATATACTGTAGTAGGTGGTCATTACTAACTCGCTGGAAATAGGAACATATAATTGTTAATTTGAAAGTGCTGATAGTGAACTAATTTTTGATTTTAAAAACTAAGAGAGCCGGCCCGAGCAAATTGCGAAAATATAATCTCTAGTCTACAAAAGGCCATTATGATAGTTTAAAAATTGGTTTGGTTACTTTGGTGCAAGGAATATGTCCCTCTGTTTCTCCCTTGAAAAGATCATTTTACCTATATAAAAAATAGTCTAAATTAAGATGAAATTGTTCTGCGTGTCAGTGTATCCCAACAAAGTGGAGGGAGATCACCTTGTGGAGAGTGACTAGCTCCGGCCACATCTCGCGTTCGGATTTCCTCTCGCCCCACCACACAACCATTATAAACATCGTAAAGAAAGTTGGCATAAGATCCCCAAACACCCTGTTCTAAACCCATCCCAGAACAAATCCGAGCCAACACCGACCTTTGCTTTGATTTGTGCCTGTATGAACCTCTGAGCGGCGCACAAACATTCTTCTCCAATTTGCCAGAGATCTGTAATGATCATAGCTGCCACCACAACTACTTCCTTCTCACCGCCATCAACTACTTCTTTCTGATGCTCGTCTTTGATCTCTACGGATGGAACCTCAAAGTCCGCTTCACCATGTGGCATAGTCATATATATGGGAAGTGGTGGTCCCTCAAAAGCACGACGGCCACGCTGTCCTCTCCTGTGCAGGGGCGGAGGACCCCTTAGGGCAAGGTAGGACGGCCGCCCGACGTTGATTTTTGACAAAGAGTCGATTATATGTAGGCATTTTCGTGTGACAGGTATATTTTTGCGATTTTTCTCGTTTCTGAAAAAACAAAAAGGAGAAGAGCCTAATTGGGCCAGTTGAGAGTCACTCAGAACGAGCTGGGCCTTGGTGGGCTCCGTGCGGGGCCTAATGTGCACGAGCCTCTGCACCTGGGAACTATTCGAGCAGGCACGAGGTCGTTCGACCACAGGGACCAGGCAGCTCCGTGCGTCCGCCTCCTGCCTCCCGTGACCGGCTGCTCGCGCCTCCGCAGCCTTCCAAGCTCGCCTCCGCCTCTCCCTCGGTCCCAGTCCCCAATATCGTCCCTCTCCTCTCGCTGATTCCCTCCCAAGCTGCCATGCTCGGCCCCTTCTTCCCCAAGCAAACTAGGGTTTCCTGGCCGGCGGCTAGCCGGCTATCGGCCTTTCCGGCGACGGTTTCATAGTTGAGAGGGATAGAAAGGGAAAAAGACCTGCTGCTGCGAAGGGTAAGCTATGATTTCCTTGTTTGTGGTGAATTGCTTCAAGTAATGAAAAATTGAGCTACGGGAATGGGTAACCTGTCTTTTACTGTTTTTAAGGGTAAGCTATGATTTTTTTTGGGCGAACTATACGGGTGGGCAACGTGTCTGCTTTGGCGCCATCTACCATGGAGGTGTGCTACGTGCGTCGCGTGCCCTTAACGTCGAACGACTGTGGTTGGCGACTCCCCCATCTGCGATGATATCAACGCATCAACGACATCAAGTCCTTCCTATTTTCACATTTCATCCCATTGTTTCTTTGAGGTTTGAGAAAATTCTGATCTAGGACGCCTAATGCAAGTAGAGAACTCATAAGAGGGTCGACAAACCGAGTGGCGGAGGGTTTGAAGCATCGATATCCTCATGTAATCTAATTGCATTTAACACTACAGAAACAACACACATGTGGTAAATTATAGGAGAAAACACAACGTAGGTCGTAGGTGGATCACACAGTGTGAGAAAAGCACGTCTTTACTTCTCAAGATTTTCTTCCTTTCTCTTTGAAACTTTGACGGACACTAACATGTCTGAATGTAGAAACATACATTAAAATATAAAATAACTAATTTATGTCACATAGATTAAATTTTTGTAGTTGATTGCCACGTTCAATTATTCCTGAAAGCCCAGGGCATGTGTAGTATGTTTCAAGGCACAAACATAGTACTGTACTGGACAAGCAGCGCGCTCCGCCGCGCCGGCTTCATCCCTTTGACTTTGCGTGGTGCATTGCCGCGGTGTCACGGTTGTGAGCAGTGAACCGGGCGATTAGGTAGGTACAGTGGCAGTGCTCGTATATCTCATGGCGCGTGAGGTGAATGGAGTGGTCGGTGCAGCGCAACCAACAAAACGACCTTGCCGCCTGCATTGCATTTCGTTCTAGCACAAAGTGGGAGCATTACAAGCATTTTAGCATGTATGCCGCACTGCAATGCCACACATCATTCGCTTTAGGCTAATGCGCAAGAAATAGTATGGCTATCATTCATATTTTATCACATCAATAAAACTAAACGGCCTATCAAGACAGAACGGACACGGAAAACCTTCATAGTAGAGCATTACATCAGACGGTTTTCTCTTAAATTAGAGAGGCCAGAAGGTGGCAGTCGTCAACTACAGGTCAATTTAAACTTCTCCGGAAGCCTTCATGGGAGAGCAGCCGCGGAGCAAGAGAAAAAGGCAATGAACAAAATCGGCAAGATCCCAGACTTTACAGATTGAGAATAACAAAGATCAATGTGCAACATAAGCAATAATCATCACAGAAATTTTGTCATCGTAAAGAGAATCCATTCATACGGCAAAAATGGGCCGGGCTGGCCGATATTTCCCGTATTTACCACTTTCCCTAACCCATCGCTTCTATCAGTCACAAAATGAAGTTGGAGTCGGGGACTTCCATCGACCCAAACAATAGATCCCCGCGATAAGAACATACAACAATAGATTATTTTGCTAAGTTGTTCCTACTACAAGGTCCATGGTCACAAAAGATGGATAAAATGTTGATGCATATAGGTGGATACAAAAGGAAGTGGCCTAATGCCCATATGAATTTGCTGTAGTGCCCTTTGTCAAATGCTCAAATTTAGCACCGCCTGATAGTATTTCCTCCACAGATTTCTGAAAACAAGAGCAACGTATCAGTGATATCTACAGTTCCACCTACCAATTAGAGAAGCTTTGGTGATTTAGAAGGTTAAAGGAATCTAAAGCTTTTTACACCTCGATACATGTTAAAGCATGTTGGACGTCACTATCTGAAATTTGAACCAAATACTAAGTTGAGCCCAACAAACAGAATTAGGCTTCTGGTGGGATATGTTTATGACAGAGTGACCCCATATATCAGTGTGTGCACAATCTGGATCTAGCTATCCACATTTAGTAAGTCTTGCAAAGCTGAAATTATTTTGGCTTCCTAAACTTTCTCTCCTTGCTATAATCAGTTTAGCAATCCAAAATAAAGCAATGTTGTTGTAGATGTTCAAACGATGCATATACTTTTACACACAATCTTAATTTTGGACAATTAACAGTAAGTTTTTAAAAAAGGGGCATGAGGACAAAACAGTAATTCGAGCTCAAGAAAGAATTAGGCTTCTACTAAGAGGGAGATGGGCAGCGAATTGAATTGAACCTCTTCGAGCTTGCTAGCATTGCAAGCACATTGCGCTGCTCCAAGAGTTGACACAGTTTGTCAGGTGATATGCGTGGATCTGCAGTATCAAAGAATACCTAGGAATTACAACGCCAGAGGTTATAGATATAATATTTAAAGGGAAACTATCACTCAATAGATGAAGTAGCAGACTAACCATGTTGGATCAACCGTGACTTGTTTCATATTCTTTAGTCCATCTAGAAAAATGGTCAAGAAAAACAGATTCAGGAATGTATGCCGTTAAGGATCAACATATATACTATAACTGTAAGTTCGATAGATTGTGGCTGATTTCAGGCCATCTGCAGCACTTTGTCTCTCTGACTGTGGGCCTTTTGTATGCATGCGGCCCAGTTCTTTCTTTGTCGTGCGCATGCTGCAGCTGCCGAGCAGTGCGAGTCCGTTTGTCCACTTGTTGCCTTCTCGGTTGACTGAGTGCGTCGGCAAATCCCGTTCCATTATTCTCTCCCCATGTATCCCCTTCTCGGTCCTTCTTCCACGCACTGAATTCGAGACGGCGTAGATTGCGGGAGCTGGAGCGTGGGGCGGACCGCATCTTGGTGACGCTCGACGGGATCCTGAGCTCCGGTGTGGACGACGGCGGCTCACCATGGCCTCCGCCGCCGCTGCCCTGCTCTCCTTTGCGCCGCCGGCGGGGGAACCTACACGCCCACAGCCAGGGGATCATGAGGCCAGTGCCACATGAGATGAGCCTGCACGCCCGCCGGCATGAGATCGTGTGGAGGGGGGCGCGGTAGCAGGCCACCGCCACGGCAACCTGAGGCCGCCGCCACTTGGGCCTGCACATATTTTGAACCTACATATTAGAGGTTGGTCCAGACGAAATTAAATGCTTACACAAACACATTGGAACCTCAGATTCATGTAAGTATACATTTCAGAAACGCAACATGGAGATTTTTTTATAAAGCTTGTAGGAGACCTAATATATCTATTGTTATGATGTTGAAATTAGTGTTAAATCATAAGGAGAAGTGTGCTCTGATGTGCAGGTTGGTTTCAAGATGAGGTAGAAGCCCGTTTCCTTGTCACCGTGGAAAATAATTTGGTGCCGGTTTGTAGCACTCTGGTCAGATCACATGCTAATAGGATGGTTTCAAAATGCATGTATAGCTGCACGTCCTGAACTCAATCGCTTAAACTGTGCCAATGCTCATTCTTTTGATTGGTCTCTTGATTGTAAATGTAAATGTATGTACTACAGAATGTAGTGCACATGTATACAGGAGCAGGCTTTTGCATGAAAAGGGACATGACGAATCAAAGCTCTTCCTAAGGTGACGCAGTGACCTGCAATTGAACAAAAATATGGGCCTGGGAATATTTTGGAGGAGATCGCTCGGTTTGCTTCTGAACACATTTATTATCATCAATAACGTAGGATTGCACTAAGTGTACCCTTGAAGCCGTGCTAAATGCTTGGACAAGATCATGCACTTTTTGCTAGCCAATATGTCTGTACAAGCTCAGGTATGGACATACAGCTATGCATTTTTTTCAGAAATAATTTCTTGTCAGTATCTTTCTATGATGTATTATCATCATGGAAAAAAATAGCACGCTATTTCGGCGCTAATAGCACGATATAGCATATCTCGAGGGTCCACGCTAAATTTTAACACTTTTGCTCGCTATTGCGCTATTCAAGAAATATCATGCTATATCATGCTAAAACGACGTAACGTTATAGCGCGGTATTATTTTTTCACGCTATTGGGCCAAATGCCCGAGTTTTCCAACTTAGGAAAAATAAAAGGTTGCTTCATGTTTTTCATGGCGATAAAAAACAATCGTCAAGATTAAATCGCTAGGTTTATAATTCTGAATAAGTAATTTATACTATGTTATTTCCCCGTGTGATGTTGATGTTGGGATCTAACAACCTAGAGAACAATTTTTCTTTGTGATTATACATATATTGTTATGACATTTTTATACTACATCATTTATTCTTGTTGAAATCCTTAAAATTTTGAGATATATTTGATAATTATTTCAAAACGCTATTTTGATATAGCACGCTATTATCACGATATATCTTCCATAGCATATGGAGGAGGTTGCCGCTATTTCTCATAGCACGCTATTTTTTTCCTTGATTATCATGCTGCAGTTATGAGAAACAGTTTGATGTATTAATCCATATGAATCACTCAAGATAAAATCTGTGAAGACATGATTCTATCCATGTAGCATGTTATCATGACCCGTTTTATATCAGCCAGTATTTAAGGTCCATGCAATTTTCCCGAATATAGTCTGTAGCCTATCGTGCCATTTTTTTTATTTCAGGTTAATAAATCATTGAAATCTCAGTCAATAGTGTATGTCCATGCCCTTGAATGCTAAAAAATTCAAGGTCTGAATTGCTCCATTCTTTTCAGCTTTCTGCATTTTTTTCCTTGGACAATTCAGTTCTACTGCAATTTTTTCAAGGTCATGCATATTTTTTAGCCGTTGATTGCTCTGCCTACTTGGTAGAAACATGATTAGAGATATAATAAGGAGTATCATCAGTTTCTAGACATCAATTGGATGCAGTTGCTTCCATATATATTTAGATTTTTATTTAAAGTATGTTCTGAAGTAAGAATAAATACCTCAAGTGACAGCAAACTTGAGTGATATTTTTCAATCATTTTTTTGGTCGAGCTAGCCCGATCCGGCACAGTAAATGCACTTGGGCGGCATTAAGGTAAAAAAAGAAAATAAGCATGTTACAATCGACAGAATCATAGCAAAAAACACCCGCAATCCCACCACGCTTAACACACAATGGCAAAACGGTGTGTAGGTGGCGCGGCGAAACACGCTTATCGGCTAGTATAGATACTAGTCGAGTGCCCGTGCGTTGCCACGTAAAATTTGAATTTCTTGTCTCCCCACACATGCATGTAAACATAATGCACATTCCCACGTATAGAAAAGAAAACTATATAACTTTTAAAAATCGTTCAGATTCCACTTCCCCCTAAATGAATTTTGGTAAAATGTAATATT
Source organism: Alopecurus myosuroides (assembly GCA_028641055.1). Classification (NCBI taxonomy): domain Eukaryota; kingdom Viridiplantae; phylum Streptophyta; class Magnoliopsida; order Poales; family Poaceae; genus Alopecurus; species Alopecurus myosuroides. Next base: position 112,124,629 of record CM054059.1, on the reverse strand, counting down.
TTGATGTTGTATGCATAGAAAGCAAGAATACAAACATTTTTCTCTCGTTAACTAAGACTCTGTTGTGAATCAAAGAATTTCATATGTTGTCTTCAACTTTATTTGCACGATACATGAGGTTTTCCTGGGCTTGTAAACCAGTCCTTCATAGGGAATACATGTCGTTATTGTGAAAATTAAAGTTGGAAGATCAAATGGGCGACATAGAATACTCACTGTGCAAATGGAATGAACCACTTCGCTAGCATCCGGAGAGCATACACTGAAACAGAATAGCCAATCATATCCTTCGGTTGATGAGAAATTCACCTATTTGAGCAATTATTTGCTCCTACAACTGGCAGATATGCAATCTAAAGTACATCCAACACTACTAATTTGTGCCGCAACAACACATTGTTGTCCTTTCCAGGTTGTAGAGTTCGACGTAATTCACCCCCTCCTATTTTGTAAGGGCTGGCAGCCGAGTCACTTCATCACATGAGAATATAATAGAGTAGCATCTGCGGGACAGGATGAGCAAACCCATGAGAACACTCCACCTGTTTCCTGTATATTCCAACACAGATGAATCTCCCTGTGTTTTCTTTGGCTCCAAAATAAACAAAAAGACAAGAATCAGTGTTGGATTTTAATATCTCCCTTTTATATGGAAACTAAGAGAAAATATGTGAAAAAACCCACCACCGGCCAAATTAAAAGAGAATATGTGACAAATCCATCACTGGCTACCTATAGTTGGCACCCTCATTGATCTCCACACAGAATCACAAATTTATTAAGTTGGGGGAAAACAGAAGAGTATTATTAGTCACGTGGTCAACGAAGTTCGAAGAAAGATAGAAAATGTTATGATTAGTAACAGATCTAAGACAATACAACAAAATCATACAAAAATACCTCGCAGTATGTTTTAGACAAATCAGTGTTTGTGTATATATTAGACAACAAAGACATCAAAGGAAAAACTTTAAAATGATTGTTGTCATTTAGCTACGTGCGTGTTGGTCTGAAAAATATTTTCTTTTTCTCCTCGTCTTTGAATATATGATCAAATACTTTGATTAAGCTGCAAGAACTCTCATTAAATTTACGTAAATTTAAGACATCTTATAACAATTCAATATTACTACCCAAACAGGGAGGTTGCAAAAATTCATCACCCCACATATACAAGATCTGAAACTGCATGTTCAAGTAGAAACAAACAAACGGTGCATTATAAGAGAACATGACAATGTTCAGTCACATTTACCAAAATGGAACCTGATTTTAAAATAAAAAATGGTGGCTACCACAAACCCAATCCAATATCGCAATTGAACAAGCAATAAACGTGTGGACATAAACATAAGAGATCAAGTAGGAAATAGAAGTACATGTTGGCGAGGTTTGGTGATCCGGATCAAGTATACGACACCGAGAGCACTCTAGTACTACCCATTCACAGTTGTGCCAATTTGGTGAGGGTTGGCACTCAACATCATGTGTCCTAGTACGTCCGACAATACTAAAAATAATGTATGTTTTCATATTAATAAAAAATATGTATGTCCGACAAACTGCTCGAACATAGTCGATAGATCATATTTTTACACAGCACAAACTGGGAGTAAGTCTGAAAATTTATACAAGAGTCGATGGAAAAAATATGAACAAGCGATGTAGAACACGGAAGTGAACTCACCAAGAGATCGAACCTGACGGATGGAACAAGTATTGGCATAATTTGGCATGGACTGAATGACTAATTACAAAAGGGTTTCCTTCCCAGCTCTAAACATCGGCCGATCCGTCCAGTTATCCACCCCTCTCCACACACGATCATGGAAATTGAACGGCGAAGACACCAATCTAGAAATTTCAGTCGGCATGCCAAGATACGTGTCTTGGAAGATCTAAATGCTCACCACCAAAGCCTGTTTAAGCACATTCTTCACTACAGTTTAGTACTACATCAAGGAATATTTATACAAGGGTCGATGGAAAAAATATGAACAAGCAAGGAAGAATATGGAAGTGAACTCGCGAAGAGATCAAACCTGACAGATGGAACAAGTCATGACCTAATTAGAGCATGTAGTTTGTGGTACGAGCAAACAAATTCGGAACGAAAGGCCATATCGAAGACATGATAATTTTTTTTCCTGTTCCTAATGATCAACCAGAAGCCAACGAAAACTAAATAATTAAAGTTCTCCAAATTTGAAAAGGCACAAATTAGCATTGTACTACCTCACATAATACACACCTACTTTATAGAACTTAAAACTTTTGAGCCCTTGGAGGGGTGCGTTTGACGACAGGCGAGAGAGCGTGGTCGTGACCGTGGTCTTGATCGTGCTTGGGAGGGGTAATCACGGGCAGTTTAATGACAGGTAGGTGTGGGTGGCTTGTGAAGAGGATTGTAGATGAACGCCAAGGCGTATTCCACTGACCGGTCATGCACCTCACTACAGGAAACGCTCCATATGCCGACGGCTTATGGCTAAAAAGCCGTCGGCACAGGCTGTGCCGACGGCCGCCGTCGGCACAGGCTGTGCCGACGGCCGCCGTCGGCACCTTGCCGTCGGCCTATCCGGCGTCGGCACATGGTCAAATGGCCGTCGGCACATAAAAAACCGTCGGCGTAGGCTATGCCGACGGCAAAGCCGTCGGCACACTAAGCTCTATGCCGACGGCTTTCCAAAATTCGAATTTTGGAAAAAAAAATTTGAACTTTTTTGAATTTCTATTCTAGAATTTTTCACTTAGCCACATATTTAATCTCTAATCTCTAGTTACACAATTTATCTAGTCAACATACTTAACTTAGTCAAACTTCCCGTTCGGTCACCCATCCTGAAATTGCTCCAGCCCAAGCACGCTTAACCTTTGAGTTCCTTCCAAACTAGATTCCATATGAGATGTTAGAACTTACTGATATTACTATCATATCAATCATATTAACCTGTGGGGAATAATGTTAAATTTTTCTATTGTATAAATTTAAAACAGTATTTGAACAAATAACAATGATTTTATAATTATCTTTATTGACTAAATAACAATATAATGTTATAAATTACTTTATTTTGTGAATAAATTATTTAATATACAATAATTTATATCTTTAAATCCGTAAATCGAAATTTGACAAATAAAATGTCTAAATCGATTAGAAAAATTAGAGAAATTCAAATATGACATCCATATCATAAAAACATTGATAGTTTTAAAAAAATTAATCTCTTTTGATAAATAGCCATGGTGACCATTTTGACAGTTTGTGCCGATTAAGGTGGAAACAGGCCAAATGACGGGTGTAATGGCCAAATCCATGTCATAGTTTGTTTAAATATGCCCATATTCCACACAAACACGCATATTGGAAGCACGGACAATGTTCCCGAAGAAAGTTTTCCTTTTCATTGAATAAAAAAACCATTTTCCATCCTCCGAGTGTGAAAAATGGCTTTTTTGTGAAGCATCAACCACAAATATGTTGCAAAACCTAGGAGCTGCATTTTTTGAATATACTAGACCATGTTATATGCACAAATAACCAATTATTTTCCTCTGAAAAGGTTTTTATCCACCTCTTTTGAAGAACACAAGTTTCTGCTGATTCAGCTGGAAACGGGTCAAATTTGAACTACAGGTGCCTCCTAGTTTGCTCATGATTTTTGGAAAAAATCATTTTTAGGTACACAACTACCTATTTCATCAGAGATACACCAAGAGTTTCTCAATATTCAAGCCCTAGATACGAACGGTCATACCCGCCGTCTTGACTTTTTCACGAAACCGACTTAGAAAATTCCAGAAAATTTAAAAAACCCCAAAATGATGCAAGACCTTCGCGTGGTGTCATTATATATGTCCTAGTATCCACCAAAAATAATAAACTTGGAATACGACGGTTGTGTTGAAAATATGTTCACATAAATGAGCTATCTCCTACGAACATTCTAGGGTTTCGGGCCAAATGACGGGTGTAATGGCCAAATCCATGGCATAGTTTGTTTAAATATGCCCATATTCCACACAAACATGCATATTGGAAGCACGGACAATGTTCCCGAAGAAAGTTTTCCTTTTCGTTGAATAAAAAAACCATTTTCCATTCTCCGAGTGTGAAAAATGGCTTTTTTGTGAAGCATCAACCACAAATATGTTGCAAAACCTAGGAGCTGTATTTTTTGAATATACTAGACCATGTTATATGCACAAATAACCAATTATTTTCCTTTGAAAAGGTTTTCATCCACCTCTTTTGAAGAACACAAGTTTCTGCCGATTCAGCTGGAAACGGGTCAAATTTGAACTATAGGTGCCTCCTAGTTTGCTCATGATTTTTGGAAAAAATCATTTTTAGGTACACAACTACCTATTTCATCAGAGATACACCAAGAGTTTCTCAATACTCAAGCCCTAGATACGAACGGTCATGCCCGCCGTCTTGACTTTTTCCCGAAACCGACTTAGAAAATTCCAGAAAATTTAAAAAACCCCAAAATGATGCAAGACCTTCCCGTGGTGTCATTATATATGTCCTAGTATCCACCAAAAATAATAAACTTGGAATACGACGGTTGTGTTGAAAATATGTTCACATAAATGAGCTATCTCCTACGAACATTCTAGGGTTTCGGGCCAAATGACGGGTGTAATGGCCAAATCCATGGCATAGTTTGTTTAAATATGCCCATATTCCACACAAACATGCATATTGGAAGCACGGACAATGTTCCCGAAGAAAGTTTTCCTTTTCGTTGAATAAAAAACATTTTCCATTCTCCGAGTGTGAAAAATGGCTTTTTTTGTGAAGCATCAACCACAAATATGTTGCAAAACCTAGGAGCTGTATTTTTTGAATATACTAGACCATGTTATATGCACAAATAACCAATTATTTTTCTTTGAAAAGGTTTTCATCCACCTCTTTTGAAGAACACAAGTTTCTGCCGATTCAGCTGGAAACGGGTCAAATTTGAACTATAGGTGCCTCCTAGTTTGCTCATGATTTTTGGAAAAAATCATTTTTAGGTACCACAACTACCTATTTCATCAGAGATACACCAAGAGTTTCTCAATACTCAAGCCCTAGATACGAACGGTCATGCCCGCCGTCTTGACTTTTTTCCGAAACCGACTTAGAAAATTCTAGAAAATTTAAAAACCCCCAAAATGATGCAAGACCTTCCCGTGGTGTCATTATATATGTCCTAGTATCCACCAAAAATAATAAACTTGGAATACGACGGTTGTGTTGAAAATATGTTCACATAAATGAGCTATCTCCTACGAACATTCTAGGGTTTCGGGCCAAATGACGGGTGTAATGGCCAAATTCATGGCATAGTTTTGTTAAATATGCCCATATTCCACACAAACATGCATATTGGAAGCACGGACAATGTTCCCGAAGAAAGTTTTCCTTTTCGTTGAATAAAAAAACCATTTTCTATTCTCCGACTGTGAAAATGGCTTTTTTTGTGAAGCATCAACCACAAATATGTTGCAAAACCTGGGAGATGCATTTTTTGAATATACTAGACCATGTTATATTCACAAATAACCAATTATTTTCCTCTGAAAAGGTTTTCATCCACCTCTTTTGAAGAACACAAGTTTCTGCCGATTCAGCTGGAAACGGGGCAAATTTGAACTACAGGAGCCTCCTAGTTTGCTCATGATTTTTGGAAAAAATCATTTTTAGGTACACAACTACCTATTTCATCAGAGATACACCAAGAGTTTCTCAATATTCAAGCCCTAGATACGAACGGTCATGCCCGCCGTCTTGACTTTTTCCCGAAACCGACTTAGAAAATTGCAGAAAATTTAAAAAACCCCAAAATGATGCAAGACCTTCGCGTGGTGTCATTATATATGTCCTAGTATCCACCAAAAATAATAAACTTGGAATACGACGGTTGTGTTGAAAATATGTTCACATAAATGAGCTATCTCCTACGAACATTCTAGGGTTTCGGGCCAAATGACGGGTGTAATGGCCAAATCCATGGCATAGTTTTTTTAAATATGCCCATATTCCACACAAACATGCATATTGGAAGCACGGACAATGTTCCCGAAGAAAGTTTTGCTTTTCGTTGAATAAAAAACCATTTTCTATTCTCCGACTGTGAAAAATGGCTTTTTTTGTGAAGCATCAACCACAAATATGTTGCAAAACCTGGGAGATGCATTTTTTGAATATACTAGACCATGCTATATTCACAAATAACCAATTATTTTCCTCTAAAAAGGTTTTCATCCACCTCTTTTGAAGAACACAAGTTTCTGCCGATTCAGCTGGAAACAAGGCAAATTTGAACTACAGGTGCCTCCTAGTTTGCTCATGATTTTTGGAAAAAATCATTTTTAGGTACACAACTACCTATTTCTCATGATTTTTAGGTCCACCTAGATTTTGGTTGGATTCAGACGCCCCACAACCCTCTCAGACGAAACTGTTAACCCATTATTGTTAGTTGCGTTATTTCTCATGATTTTTTTCTAATTATTTAGTTTTAACAATATGCATGATAATTTAGATATGTTTCTCCTCTTCGAAACGAGCTAAATAACGTCAAAATCCGAGTTGGAATGCAAAAGTTATGATCAAAACGGTGATTAAGTCAAAAAAGAAAAATTAAGCTTGGCTTTGCCGTCGGCATAGCTCAAATTTTTTTTTCGCAATCCAGGATTCCCTCTTAGGGTCTATGCCGACGGCAGCCGTCGGCGTAGCTCAAAAAAAAAACAAAAAACAAAAGGCCGACGACATAACAATTTTTTTTTTCGCAGTTTGAGATTTTCTCACTCGACCTATGCCGACGGCCCCGACAAATTGCCGTCGGCATAGAATTTGGCCGTCGGCATATAGGCCGATTCCTGTAGTGCCTTGCCAGCGAGCGCCACAAAGGTCATCTTGCCGTCGTGGCTGGGTTATGCCGCAACGATCTTGGAGGCTCCTGCCCCAGGCACCGCACACTGGACGCGGTGTTTAGCTGCGGGAAAAGGTCCTGCTTAAGCTGGCCGGCGGCAGCGAGCCAGAGGGTGAAGGCGCTAGACTTGTCCACCTGGACCATGGCCTTCTTATACCCTCCCTTGTCATTCTTATTGAGAACAACATGATTATCGTCGTGCTTGTGATCATCAACAAACTTTGCTAAGGATATCTCCTGCAGGATAGCAATTACTCTATTAGTTCTACTCACTATTCATCGATAAGTATGTTACCACAATTCTCATTCAGTACTCACTGTGTCATCTGGACAGAAAAACCAACGAGAAGTAAAATACTTGCACTGTTCTGTACCCTCAAAGAAATCAGTTGTTCTGTCAATGTAGTCAGCCCTTCTTTTCCCCAGCCTATGAATGGGAAAATGAACCACAACTGTAAGATAGAGGAGTATTTACTACAACATGGTAACAGATATGAGTTCAACCATCTTGCTGATACATGTTCTTGTCTAGTGAGTAGACGGTGTAAAATATTGTGAACGTTCATTTTAGTTAGTAAGTTCTATAACCAAAGTGAAATTGAAGCCATACAATTTATGTTATCTAAAATGCACTTGAACAACTCATGGATAAATATTAGATAATCTTGCAGCTCATAATAGGGTGTAATTAAACAAACACTACTCTGTGCAAATTAAGTGGCAGGGTAAGCAACATTTAGAGCATGCATTATAAAAATGGGAAAATGAGCATGAAGCAATGAACAGAGCATTGTCTAAGAAAGCCTATATGTCACAGATTAAACCCATTTCTAATTTTACTATAAAAAAATAAGCAAGCATCAAGATTTTATTCACGAAATATAAGCTTGAAGCTCGAGGTATGATGTGAAGAATAGCCAATCTAGAACAACACTTTTGCAGCCAGAAAAGTCTGAGAACAAGAAATGCAGAGTTGAGCGGTACCTTGACATAAACATCATTGTCAAGTACGTATCATATTCTTGTTGAGAGATGAGAGGAAGGGAATGGCATTGGAGGCGCAGGCTGCTTGAGACATAGGAGCCACGTACCAATCCCTGGCCAGCAGAAATAACACAGTGTGCTCGGACATTGAACTCCTAGTTATGATTCATCTGTCGACACCACAATGAGACAACCTAAAAGCAGAAAAGGAATCAACGTAATATGCCGGAATCAATAGGTTATATGTATCAAATCAAAGTATTGATTAGCTTATTCAAGAAAATATTACTGAACTGATAATATGACAAATTTATTCTATTGACAATGCAACCAAAAAGATGTGAAAATGATGAATGCTAAGTTCCCATTGATCTCAGTGAGAGAGAATGGTATAAGCTAACGTGCCTCTCAACCTTACGAATTATCGCACTGATCAAAGATAACTGACAATTTTTTTTGCATGAGGCCAAGTAAATACAGTGTTTTCTTTTCAAGAATACATCCTGGGAGATGTATTAATTTCATAGAAGAAGAGGCCAAGACGGCCATACAACACCAACCATGGCTACCACGATACAAACACACACCACGCGGCTTACAACGCTACCAACAACCACCAAACAAACAATAAAGACTCGCCTTGCACCGTCGTCCGCCAAGATCGGAACCCTTCCCCTTACCTTCGGCTCCTGCACTGCCTTTCATGTGCTTATTTAGCCGGCATTGCGCGTTTGTATGGGTGGGTTTCCCAAATTGCGAGTGGTGAACACAAGGTTCCGACTTAATCCTTTCCCACTCCTCTGGAGTGTAGTTGATTGGATCTGGGTTGCGTCCTTTCCACTTGTTTCCCTTTTCTCCTCCAAAGGCTATGTTCACCTCTTTGGGTTTCGTCGTTGTTTCTGGAGTGGCTTTTTTGTCAGAACGAGGGGTTTTCTTGGCAAGTATCAGTGATTCAATATTGCCTCCTCTTGCTCTGATGTCATCCTCGGCTGCAGCATGCTCATTGGCGGTTGTAAGCATAGATCCGAGATCCTTGTGCTTTTTGGAACCAACCATGAACGGTACGAGTCCAGGTTTTAGGCCATTGACGAAAGCATGCATTGCTTGTACGTCAGTTACTCCAGAGCAACTATTCTTCATTGCTGTCCATCTGGAGATGAAATCCACGTATGGTTCATCCTCAAATTGCGTGCAACGGTTTAGCTGGTTGATGCTGTTCGAGCGTTTGTACGTTCCCCGGAAATGCTGAGTGAATACTCTAGCCATATCATCCCAGCTGTCGACTGTTCTTGATGGTAATCCATTGATCCAATCTCTGGCTCCGTCCAGCAGCATTAGGGGAAGAAACTTGACAGCTTCCAAGTCTGTCCCATTGTTGATCTGGACGGCTGTATAGTAATCCGAGAGCCAGGTATCCGGGTTTGTGCTGTCGGTGTATTTCTGGTATGTTGGACCGACCTTGGCAAAGCCAGAATGCAGCGTTATTCTTCGGATCCTGTCAGTAAAACACTTAGGACCAAAGTATAGATCATCTTTTTCTGCTCTGTCAATGTGTGCAGAATATCTTCCGGCTGAATGAACAGAAGGGGATCTGCTCCTTTCTCTTCCATTGTTGCGCGAACGCGCTTTTCCGGGATTGTTTCTATCTCTTCCGTGATCACGCCCTTTTGGATTAGGCGGAATTCTACTCCTGTGCCTTTCTTTGTCCTTAGGCGGTGTCCGGGATCTCTCACGCCTGTGAGGTATATCGTATCTTCCAGCTTTCTCAGCTGGGTTTCTCGGAGGTGGCATTATTTTGCCGTCCTTCCGGTGTTTGTCTTCCCGATCATGGGGTTTATGCCCATCTTTCGGGAGATGGGATCCGGTCCTAGACGCTGCATCCCGGTTGTCGGGGTTTTTCTTGTCTTTTCTCGGATCCTCTTTTTTATCTTTTGAGTTGTCTGAATCCCCGGGTTCTTCCGGTCCAGGTGCTCCAGCAGCGCAAGTAGCTGTCTTGCATAGGGAGGAGTTATCATGCAGCCTCCCTGATCGCTCTTGGGCGCGCTGTTGTTGTTGCAATGCTTTTCCTAGGAAAGCATACACCCCTTGGAGTTTTTCCCCGTTGGAATACAGATCGTTGTTAAGAATCGCGAACGCTGCTTCCGCGTTTTCTGCTGCGGTCTTGTATATTGGTTCGCCCTTGGCATCTTTGCCGTTTACCTGCTTTTGACAAGATGGGTTATGGAACCTTTCTTTTGGCGGCAGTTCTTCCGGTCTTGCGATTCCGGGTAACCTAGTAGGTTTTAACGCGGATCTATTCTTTCTCTCGTACTCCTCTATTTCTTCCTTCATGACCTTGATGTCATTATGGGTTTGTTGGAGATGTTGCCGAGATCTGAGTAGATGTTGTTGTTGCCGTTGGAAAGCTTGTCTCCTGGCTTCCAGCATCTCAGGGGGTTCGTCTGGTTCCACTGGTGTTTGCAATAGCTCTTGCTCTTCCTGTTCCGTCATTGGCGGAGCAGTGATTTCTTTGGATTTCTTCTCCGCACGCTTTGTTCCGCTAACATCTCCAACTTCCAGGTTTTCATCGGCGAGATCAGCTGATTTTTTCTTCCGGATTTTGTATTGGAGTTTTTTAGCAGCACGGTGCTTTTTCTTGGAAGAGGGAGGTTTTTTGACAGGTTCATCTTCTGCCATCTCCTTGACACTGGGGAATACCGAAGAAGTTTCTCCGTCTTCTCTCTCTTCCTCTGGCGGAGGGGTTTTAGGGCTTTCCTGGCTGCCGGCGTCCGTGGTATCAGCCGGTTTCGCCATTAGGACTTCATGGAATCCCTCTTGAAAGGACTTAACCTTTCTTACGAAGGCGTCCTCATCTTCGTCTTCGGAGTCGAAGTTATCTGATCCGGTTTCTGACTCCAACCTCGCCTCAATGGCGGCAAGCACGGATTCTGCTTCCGAGTTCATCGTCTTGTTGACGGATGTCGGATCTTCCGCCTCTGTGACGGGTGTTTGGTCTTCCGTCTCCATGACGGGTGCGTTGTTGTCTGCCTCTTGCACGAGATTTCCGTCATCCGTGTTTTCGGCGATTTCGGATTGCACCATGCCGATAAAGTGTGTATCACTTTTTTGTCGGCGATCTGAGCAGAATCCGGCATCATAGTCATCTTCGACTGGGTATAGGGCGTGTGGGATAAATTTGCTTCCACCGCAAAACCCCATTGCTTCTGCAGTCAGCCCGATAAAGATGTTAGCAGATCCTATCGGTAGCACGCAGGCACTTACCAGGTGGTTTTGCGCCGGTATGTAGGATCCGTTGTCGAGGAAGCGCCCGACGTCGTTGTCGAACTCCAAGCTTCCGACAGTGATTGATCTTCCGATTCCGCCAAGTATCCCAGATCGGAATCTCACGCCTGACGTCGTTTGCCCCACGGTGGGCGCCAACTGTCGAGACATCGTAGTAGTTTTCATAGACGGGGGTGCCATGAGACTACGGTAGAGACGTGGGGTAACGGGATAGCGTAGTAACACAGAACACAGGATTTTACCCAGGTTCGGTACGTCGCGACAGTACGACGTGCCTACTCCTGCACTTCTCACTAATTGGGACTAAAGCCCGTAAACAGGGTTACAATGTGAGGGTTTTAGATCTAAGCTACTCGACGAGGATGAACTTCTCGGCGAGTTGGCGTAGAGCTACTCTGTTATTCTTTGTTATCTATCTATCTCCCGTCCGGCTTTATATAATAGCCGGATTAGGGCTTACAGAATAGGAAACCTAGAAGACTACGGTAACTTGTAACTTGGAAAGCAAGGAATCCGTCTTCTACTCCAAGCCAGATCACATGGGCCATGATCCGGGTTCTTCTAGAATCCGGCTTTTGTGCGTCGGATTACTGGGCCGCCTAATGGACCTAAGCCCACTACCACTTAGGCCACCCTGGTAATCCGGCACTTTGTCTACCATCTTCTATACCCCTATTTGGTATATATCCGACAATACACCAAGCTTCCGAACCGCGTGACGACCGATAAAGGAAACTCCGGTAGACTGACTTCGACTCCAAGTTGACGCAGATCAACGCACCGCTCGCCATTGAGTGCCTAAGGGTCGGCAAGAGAGCGGCGGGACCGGAACCAAACCGGAGAAGGCATCAACCGAGGAGCGCCGACAACGGCGTATATTGCGCCTCGAAAGCTCGCGCTCTTAGAAGAGGTAAGAATCTACTCCATCCGAGCACCGAAGACATCACGAACAACCAAAGCAACGCCTCCAAGGAGGGAACGACATTGATGCGCCGCCGCTGCCCAATCCGATGCGACGGATTTGGGGTTTCCCCCGGTGCTCGAGGCGGGGGAGCACGAGCAAGGCCATGAAGACGCCTCCAACAAGGTAACGGCGCCCAAAGGCGTCGCCGTCGTCAGCTTCACGCGGGTATTTCATCCCGGCGTGTCGTCAACCCTCAAATCCTTTGGAAGCCCAGAAAAGGGCAGTCTTGTGACCTCAACCGCCATCGAGAGGTGAGCTGGACTATCATTGGCGGAGCAGGGGCGCCGACCACCGGCCAACCACCACCACCGGACGGAACTGGACAGTGGAGGTCCAGCCCGCCGCCGCCGCCGGGAAGGCTGCCGACACCACCATGGTGCCCAGCAGCCAGCGGCCACCACACCACCTGCCGCCGGAGAGGCAGCCCCACGAGCCCGCCCCGGCCAGCAAACCGCGACGAGACCGAAGCTCGAATCTATGGCAGCAGGGGCACCACCGCCGGGAAGAAGCCACGCCCACCTGCGCCGCCGGAGAGCCGCCCTCGCCACAAGATCCCGCGGCGCCTGATCCGTGAAGCACCACACCGCCGCCGCAAAGGAGAGGACGCCACCCGCGGAGAGAGATCCCGCCGCCGCCGTCACCGCCCGGGCTTTGCCCGGCGTGACCCCCCGGCGGCGGCGAGAGACGGGGAGGACGGGACGGGGTCCGAGTGGCGGCGCGATTTGGTCGCCTCCCATGTCGCCTAACCTAGGCGACGTGGGGCCCCTCTGTCTCTCATGGGTGTAGTCTAAAATTACAGTGTTTTCTTTTAAAACGAAAATTGATAGCTTCTATTCAGAAGAAACATTCCTGACTATAAAACGTTTTTACCCATCTTGGTTCAGCTTGAGCTATATAAAGAGGATAAGTCCGAATATGCAATAACCTGTGTAGAGAAAAATAAATTACGTTGTACATTTGAATAGCCATACTTATAAATTCGTGCTACCGTACATCCGCACCTATTAAAGGAACAACAAATACTCATGAAAAAAACTGAAAAGAAGCGGGCTGAGCTTGCTCTTGCATGCTGGCTTAGCTTCTCGGGAAGAAACGGCTTGGAAGGATGGGTAGACTGAGCTCGGCGAGTGGGGCAACAACGGCATCCAGGCCAACGCTTCCGCGGATCATGCTGGCATGGGGAGTGCGGCAGGCCAGTAAGGAGCGCGATGGGCCTGGTTGGCGCGACGAGCCGGTGAGGAGCACAGCTGCTGGCCGACCCGCCGACGAGGCGTGGGGACTGGCCGGGTTGTGCGGGAAAGGCGCCGGGAGCACGACGGTGACCGAAGGAGGAGAAGGTATCTCCAACGGCAACAGCCAACGAGCAGGAGGAGATCACGGGAGGACCGGAGGAGATTGGATTGAAGTGATGCAAGGGCATGTGCGGGCGATGCGGGCGAGATGGAGGTGGATCAGGAGGGAGGTGCAGTTCACGTACAAGGACCAACTCCAGTTTAACAGTTTTAATGATAAAGAAGATAAGCCTGCATGCATTAGCTAACAAATCTAACAAACTTGACAAGATAAGACTGGATGGCAAAAAAAAAAAGTGCGATGGCATTTGGTGTGTAATTTAGTGAAAGTGTGACACCGTCTCACCGCCACTGTAACCTTAATAGTAAAGATAAGAAGTAGAAGTGAGAACCCACATGGGAAAAATTTATGTGAAACCTGCTAAACCTTTAGAGCATGTCTAACAGACCTCTTATGTTTTCGCCCCCTAAAACGCGTGTAGAGGGCCCTGTATGCACTTTTCGCCGGCCGAAAACTAGTGCGAGCTAGCAGACCCCGTACCCCCCACCCCGTAAAACAGAATATTCTGTTTTACGGGGTGGGGGTACGGGGTCTGCTAGCTCGCACTAGTTTTCGGCCCCCAAAAAACAGGGTTTTGCAGGGTTTTGCACAACTACACAAGCATATCAAACATGGTAGATTCAAGATATGCGATGCATAATCCATAGTTTTACATCACAAATAGATCAACAAGTTCATAGGTCATGTTCTAGGCATAGAGGTTCCCAAAAGTACTGCCACCACCAACGCGATCCACATCAATCTCGGAGCCCACCGTCGGCACCACCACTCACCGAAGTTGAAGCACCAAGGTTGGTTGCCTCGCGAGCTTGATGCGCCTGCAACTTCCTCGCCATGATCTCGGCCTTGCTCTTTTTCCACCACAGCAGCTGATCGTCGTCCATGTCCTTGGTGTTCATCATCATGATCTCCTTCTCCTCGGCCAAGAGCTCCTTCATGGCTTTGGTTTGTTTGAGAGCCAACATCTGGGCATCCAACTCGGCCTTGCGCATAGCCTCCTCTCTTTTTGCAGCCACCTTGGCAAGCTTGACCTCCTTTTTCTTCTCGGTGATGAGGACCTTGGTCTCCAATGTCTTGAATGCTATTTCCTCCTTTGCCCTAATGTGCTGATCCATCTTGTCCTTGAAGCTAGCTGCCTCGGCTTCTAGCCTCTGCCTCTCCTTCGCCTTCTTGGTGCCCTCGGGCTTGCCTACGTTGCGACCACTCATGTCTTCCTCTTCATCATCCATGTTGAGCATTGCCTCCTTCTTGCACTTTGGTTCTTCGTCCCTCAACTTCCACTTGGGAAGGTGTTGGAGCAAGTTGAAGCAATGCTCAAACTGAAATTCCTTGTTCTTGGAGGCGGCCATGTCTTTGTACCGCAATTGAGCATACTTGGGCTGCACAACAACAATGTAGTGTGATGTTTACACAAGAACACATAGTTTGCACAAGAAATCTGTTACAAAACTTACGTAGTCCGATGCCACACATCCACTTGGTGGATTATCCGCCACTTGGTCCATGGCAGCGCTCCAACGAGAACAAGCTGGCTTGATCGTGTTCCACCGGCCTTCAAGGGAGCGGTAGGATCGATCCGCCAAACTCTTCGTGCGAGGCTTGAGCTTGTGGTAAAGATCCTCAATGCGTTGCCAATAGCGCTTGCCGGTTTGATCGATGCCGGTGGCAGCATCCATGGACACTTTGCCCCACGCACGGACCAATGTGACATCTTCAATCTCGGTGTAGTTGGACTGCTCCCCCGGTTTGCTCCGCCGCGCAGCAGCCGCGTCCACCTCAACCACGTCATCGTCCACCTCTTCGTCGGCCTCTTCATCCTCGGCATAGTCAGCGTACTCGTCGTCGAACGCACCAATGCCCGCATCCAAATCCACCGCAGAATCATTGAGCATGTCCATGTAGGATGTCGCAACGGCCGGCGCGGGCACTTCGTCGAGCACCTCGCGGGCACCAGCCGGCGGCGGCGTGGGCACCTGCGTGGGAGCAGGCGGAACGGCCGGCGACGGAACCTCGCCGAGCACCTGCGTGGGCGGAACGTCCGCTGCAGGCGTCGCGGACTTCTTCACCTTTGGCGGCCGCCCCCTCGTCGCGAATGACTTCACCCGGCCCCCTTTGGCGGGAGCAGTAGTGGTCGCCGCCGCCATCGCTACCGCAGGCCCCGGCGGTGTGTCGAAGAAGAGCTTCGGGATCCTCTTCCTCTTCATCGGCATGGTGGCGGAGATGATGGCCGCGACATCGGCGGAGGTCGTCTGACCACCCACGACGTCGACGGTGGCAGTATTCACCACCTCAGACATGGGTGGCGCGTCGTCGGTGGTCGGAGGGGCTTGTGAGGAGTCCATGGCGGCGAGATCTGGCGACGCGGTGTCCGGGGAGGGCGAGGAGGCGGAGTTCCGGCGGCAGCGGCGGCGGTTGGGAGGTTCGCGCGCAGTTGAGGAAAAGGTGAGGGGTTGGCCCTCTACATCTCCTCCCGACCCGCACATGTAGGGGTCGGCGGGCCGCCCCCTACCGAAATTTGTAAAAATTCGTCGGGGTGGTCCATTTAGGGGGTCTGCTAGATGGCCGGGTAGAGCCCAAACCCGTATATCAGCGGTTATTATACGGGTTGGGGCCATTTAGGGGGTCTGTTAGACATGCTCTTAGCTTTCTGATGGTCATCGGCAAGATTGCCCACAATGTCGTGGACTCAAACATGGGCAGCAGTAGAAAGAATATGCACCTGCCTCACTCCACCATCTAGTGTCTTCCTAAGAATTTTAGCCTGAAATTATTGTTCGGATTATGTTTATACATGTTCTGTTAAGCATCTTAAACTTAGTAGAAGAATATTCATCATCACCTTGTCTATGATGGCCTTCAAACCAACAAGAACTTATCCAACAGGAGCACCTAACCCTTTCGATACACGTACCTGCACTTTGATGTTTAATAGATAAATACAGTCACACATCCTATATTGCGTGATAGACCATTTGTATTTTAAAATTTTATTTTTGGAAAATATGGCATATTTATTAATTCTTCAATTTGATACCGATATTCATACGTGGTCTCCATAGTTTAGAACTGTAGTAGTAAGCAAATTGATACATACATAAACTGAATCAGCAGCTCTCACAAGTCTATCAATAGGAATTCCAAGTGCCTGACAGAGCAATAATAGTGATCTAAATTTGAGGAGAAGATTTTACATACTTCGTACTTAGAATTGACGGTGAATTGGTCCCACGCTACTTACCACGGCAGCATTAAAGATGCGAGCCCCGTTGATGTGAAGCCATGGCTTTTAGCAACTTCATCAAGCTTATCGGTGTATTCTACGGACAGACGCTTTCCACCACAACTGCAGCAACATCGAAGGAAGAAACAAAACAATCGGGTAAAAGAGTCAGTAGCAAGCCTCCTAATTAGTACTATCATAAACATCAGCAAGAGCCATCTGTGCAACTCACTTTGCGTGTGTGGTCTCCAAACAGATCAGCCTGGTGGTGAGATGATACAGCGCCCCCTCCTGATGCCTAATGGCTGCAACGATCTTGACGATGTCCATGGTACCGTCCGGATTGTTTCTGACGGTCTTGGGTGGACGCCGCCTATGGCGGAGATGCCGCCGTTCTCATATATGTAGATGTGGGAGTTATCGCCGAGGATGACCTCGCTGCTCCTGGTGTCGCAGTGCACGAGGACGGAGACGAGGTTGGCTATGGTGCCCGACGGCACTAACAGGGCCGCCTCCTTGCCGCCTTCTCAAGCGGTGCGCAGTCGGGTCCGCGCCCAGGACGTCGTCGTCCATGTCCCTCGCGGCCATGGCGACACGCATGGCCTCCGAGGGCTTCGTCACCGTGTCCGATCGGTAGCAAGAGTATGAGGCGGCGCCGACCAGCCGGAATCCGTGCGTCTAGGGTCATCGTGGGGCAGCAGCTGGGCGATCCAACACCACAGATTTGAAAGAGGAGGAGCTGGTCTTGGCGCTGTGATCAGCCGCGCGAGAAGTCGCCGGAGAGGCCGGGATCGGCCGGCGACGGAGGCAGAGTCAATGGGGATAGGGAGAGAGAGGCACTACAAGAAATATGTTGATACACGACGCTCTATTTTCGTCACCAAATCGTCATCATATTTCATCCATGACGATACTATGATGAAAAACAAATCGTTGAAAACCGAGCGTCAGTAATTAACCACAACGACGTTTTTTTTGGAAACGTCATGGATATCCACGACGATTTAGCAACGTCATGAATCTATGACGATCCAAAATCGTTGTGAGCAGTCCGGGCAGGACACATCAGCTCCCACGTGGCTATCCTACGTGGCAAAATCATGACGAAATGAAATCGTCGTGGTTCAAATTCAGCCCGGTCCATTCCGGTGTTCTACATGGGCCTAGCCCAATAACTATTGACTTTTCTCTCTGTTTCTTACTTGGGCCTCAACCTTTTTGTTGTTGGGCCTTGGCCGTTTTATGATCCCATTATTATTATTCTTTTTCAATTTTTGCAGAAGCATTCCTATTAATATTATTTGGGCCATCGCCTACTTAGAGCCCATAGTTTCATTGCTACGACCAAGAATTGGCCTTTTCGGTTGGGCCATGGCCACTTTATGTACAAATTAGTAGCCCATTTCTTCTTCTTTTTTGCAGATAACTAGGAAATAGTAACAGGAAATTACAGAGCAGATTAATAAGAGAAATTCCAGACATTTCTTGCGTATAGACATTCATTAATAACAGCAAATTACATGGTAAGGTAAATTTCCACAATCAGCAAACTTCAGAAAACTGACATAGACTCATGCACTGTAATTTCCACAATCAGCAATCTTGAGGAAGATTACATTCAGCATTACACAAAAATCCAGAAACAAACAGCTGGTAAATGAGTAGCAAAAACGGCAATGATGCCAACAAGAGGGCCCGTTCTTGTTCTTCGCGACAATGGAAGCATTGTTCTTGCTCCTACAGCTTTCTCAATCACGCAATCATCTGCGGTGTCTGCAATTCACCATCAAATAACTACTTTATAAGAATTTACTGGTAGTGTCATAGATGAAGTCAGATTTCACTAACAGTTAAAGCTATTGTCTTCAAAACTCGACATCGCAACATGAGAAGATGTGTTACTAATTATATCTAGACTAGATTGCAGGGACCTCAGAACTGTCTTACAAGCGACATAACATGGTAAGTATGGTAAAATTCAAAGTGGTTAGGGGAATATAGTGCACCTTTCCATCCATGAAGGAGACAAGCGAGTTGGGCATCCCAAACCAATACTGATAGCAACTGCTGTAGAAGGATTGAAACAACACACATTAACACATGGAACATCCATCAAACGACCAAGCATGAAAGTAACATGCTGACATAGATACAGACAGATAAACAGTAGCATCATAAACCATAGACCGATTAGTACAAAAATGGTTCAGGCAGAAGCAATATATCAATACACTATCCATTAACACAACCCTATATAGATTGAGTAGAGACCCTTTTGATACGACACATACACACCCGCCATAAAATGCAGAGGATAATCGTACACACATACACAAGATCATGATTCGGATCAACACCATAACATAGATCGCTAAACCTCGCCATGGCATAATTATTTGAGGTGACAGCGACAACATACTACTACTACTACTACTACTACTACTACTACTACTACTACTACTACTACTACTACTACTGGAAAGATTGGAAACAAGGCTTACCCATTAGCGTACTTGAGTAGCATGATTGGGGGCTTGCTACACACAAAAACAGAATGACCATTAGATATATTTGCATGGGAAAAGAACTGTCGTACTAAGATAACTCATTTAAATTAGAGCAGTTTGTTTAAGTTGCACAATCTAGAAGTCTGAAGAGACAAAAACATGTATTGGAACAGTGGAAGGCTACAAACTACTGAACTGCCAGGTAAACATTAATTTGACCAATGTTGAAGTGCTGCTGATGTATTACTTAGAATAAGGTGCATAAACAAAGCAGGATAAGTCTTGTTTCATCAAGTTATGGATGTCATGAATGTAACGCCAACATAAGGCAATTGATTGACACAAAATCCTTCTAGTCCTAGCATTTACTAACCAAATGGTCATTTTGTTAAAAAAAACAAAATCACAGAAAATAAAATGAGGAACAGTAAGACAGTGTAGACCCAAACTAGAATGTATTAACAGAACCAGCTATGAGTGAGACCCAGCGCTTGCCTGAAAGCCATGAAACTAGAGCACAAAGGATATAATGTGGTACAATATCAATCAAACTATCTTGTAAAACAGAATAATGAGTAGGGGCCAGAAACTACTTCAGGTTACATTGGAGTTATAACATAAGGATATTGACAATCAAGCATATATAACATCAGCATGCTTGCCTATAAAAATGAAAAGTTGGCTACAAATTAGGGGCCAGAAACTACTTCAGGTTACATTGGAGTTATAACATAAGGATATTGACAACTAAAAACTGCATAGAAGGCCAAAACCAGCCAGCCAATAGCATGCTATTATACTTCCTAATAAGAGACATAATGGATCCTATGTTCATCTGGATACAACATACACCGAAACCTCATGATTTTCAGAGTAGAAAAGATGCACGACTAAGGATTTAGGCCAGCCTTCTGTCGCAATTGCAGCTACTCCCAACCTACAGCAGCTATGGATAGTCTTGCAAGTTGGCAACTAAAGTAGCAATTTAGAAAGAGGGGGAATGAAGGCAGAGAACCTTGATGGAGTGGTACAGGGACGGCTTGATGCCGATGCAAGTGTAATCGCTGTCGATGTGCTAGGGTTGGCGAGCTCGGGGCGGCCGGATCTAGCAGAGTGGAGGCCCGTGGCTGCCAGATCTGAGGGACGTGAAGCCAGCAACGACCAGTCAGCAACCGGAGGAGGAGCAGGTGATTTTGTAGGTGGAAGCTGCGGTGGGGGTTACCTGGATGTCCTCCAAGGTAGGACAGTTGGAGGGCGTGGGGGAGAGGTGGGAGCGATAGAGTTCGCCCGGCGGCGAGCTGACGTCGTCGGGCACGGCCTTGGCGTCAACGAACTGCAGCAGTGCGCGTCACCATGGGGGAAGCCGAGTAAGGAGGGGATCTCGCCTCCGGTGGCGGTCTCTGGATCCGGCATCGGAGAGATAGGTCACACCACATCGGAGAGATCTGCGAGCATAGGGTAGTGGTGAGGATGCGTGTGCGTTTGTGGAAAGAGAGGGGGTGCAGATCAGAGGAGGTGGACTCACCGGGCTATCCTTGACGACGACGAGGGTCGGAGAAGAGATCCGCGGGTGGCTGGCCCAGCCACGCTAGCCGCCCCGCACCGGCCCTTGAGGGAGTCGCCGTGGTGAAGCGATGGAGGCGCATGCACTGGGATCTAGGATGTGAAGCGACGGGGAGGTACTCTGGGTCGAGGCGGCGAGCCGTGAGACAGAGGGTGGTACTCTGGGTCGAGGTCGGAGAGCAGGCGTAGTGGGCGCGGTGCTGGTGGCGGCGGGCGGGGGGAGAAGAAGAGAGGGGGCGCTGGGAGATTTTGTGTTAGGGTTTGTCCCTAAAATTTGGTCTCCCCGCTCGAACCCGCGCCCGCGGTTCGGAAATTAGGAGTGAGTGCGTGACTCGCACTAGGGACACTACTGTGATGGTCCCACAGGTCAGCCTCTGTTTTTAGGTGAGTTGTGCAAATTGTGTGTTGACTATGAAGAGTAAATAAAATACTAAATAAACCTAAAAAAATATCATGGAAAATAGAAGAAAACAAGAAAATTAAAGTAAACCAAGTGTTTAAATTTTAGCTAGAAAACCTTTTTAATGAACCTCGCTATTTCATGAGGTAAACAAGTAAAATAAATCAACAATTAAATCAAGTGAAATCCCAAAAAAAAAAATCAAATTTTAAGTACTCAAATAATCATCTCATGATAGATCCGACAAGAGTAATTTTCCATTTTCGGAGTGAGATCCGATAAAAATACCATTTTCCATTTTCGGAGTGTCAAAAAAAGTTTTTTTGTGAAGCAACTACCAAAAATATGTTAGAGAAATGCACAAAATAAAATTATGAAGTTATTATACCACATTTCATATGTCCTAGTATCCATCAAAAATAATAAACTTGGAATACGACAACTAGGTTGAAAAGATGTTCATAGAAATGAGCTATCTCCTCCGAAGATTCTTGGGTTTCGGGCCAAATGATGGGTGTTATGGCCACATATATGGCATAGTTTGTTGATATGTGCCCATATTCTACACAGACTTGCATATTGGAACAACGAACAATGTTGACGAAGAAACTTTTATTTTTCATTGAATAAAAACATCATTTTCCATATTCGGAGTGTAAAAAAAGGGGTTTTTTGTGAAGCACCTACCAAAAATATGTTACAAAATTGTAAAAAGTAAAATTCTAAATATATTATGTCATATTTGATCTACAAATAACAAATTTAATACCTCTCAATAGCTTTTAATACACCTCTTTTGAAAAAGACAAATTTCTGCCGATTCCGTTGAAACCGGGCCAAATTTGAACTACAGGTGCCTCATATGTTGCTCATCATTTTTTTTTAAAATCATTTTTAGATACATAACTACCTATTTCAATAGAGATGTACCAAGAGTTCATCAATATTCAACCCCTAGCTACGAACGGTCATGCACGCCGTCTTGACTTTTTCCTGAAACGGACATAGAAAATTCCAGAAAATTCAAAAAAATTCAAAATGATGCAAGACCTTCGCGTGGTGTCATTATATATGTACTGGTATCCACCAAAAATAACAAAATTGGAATAGGACAACTGGGTTGAAAAGGTGTTCATAGAAATGAGCTACCTCCTCCGAAGATTCTTGGGTTTCGGGCCAAATGACGGATGTTATGGCCACACTCATGGCATAGTTTGTTGAAATGTGCTCATATTCTACATAAACATTGTCGCACCCGGACTTCTAAAGGATACTCGCAGTTCCGTTTAACAGTAGAAGATTGGATTACGGGGCCTACCTGCACCCGCACCTCTTACGAGTAGGCCAACACACGTATGTGTGACAACCAACCCCTACTGTTCATCGTCTACGCAAACCATCCCATAGAAATCAGGATACTACCATTGACGTACTTCATACCATTCACACACGGTACGTCAACGGCTTTTAAACAAGTGATAACACAACATATCTCTAAGACACAAAAGATGGAAATAAGTTGCAAATGGCTCTCACTAGAGCAGAGATAGAAAATACAATCAACCAGAGGACACATGTCCCAACATATCATCATTACAACACAGCGGAAGCATCCAAAATGTCTGAGTACAGACAAGAACCAAATAGGCCTAAGAGGCCGGCAATGAAAAGGAAACGGAGCCCATCCACGTAGTCTCGGATCCTGCCCGGGTCCGCTATCTACTCGTCAACAGCCTTGTCATACTCCACGTAGTAGCCACCATGGGGATCCTCGGAAACCTAGTCTGTGGAAACCACAGCCCCAAAGGGGTCAGTACAGACAAGTACTGGCAAGTAAGACTCACAAGATACCAAAGTGTACCCGGCAACCCCAGGTACATATGCTTTGGGTTCAACGGAAGAATAGGTGATGCAAAAGTGCGGCAGCAGGCTGCTCTAACCAACTACAGAAACACGCTACAACATCCGGCTAACAGAAAGAGATAAGATAGCGTATCGTAACCAACTACCAACAACCTCAAACAAACCCATCCTGGATCTCGCCCCTTATCCAAAGAAGCAATCCAAGGATAACTCACACAGTTGGATTAATGATGGTTCAAGTTATTGTGTCAATAAGCCTATTACTTGTCAAATTGTTAATCATTAGGTGTAAGTTGTCTGAGTACTTGTTAGCCAGTAATTTCACCAAGTCATCCATAACCGCGGACAACACGGCTTCTCGAGAAGATTTAACCCTGCAGGGATGCACCAATTTGGCCGTACACGTAAGAATAACCCGCCAGATGGAATGCCTTCCACCAAGCGGGGCACTCAACACAACCCAACTCTTCTTCGCATCAAGCCCAAAGAACCCCGTGCAGTTTAGTGCACGGCTAATCAAGCGC
Organism: Alopecurus myosuroides; assembly: GCA_028641055.1. Classification (NCBI taxonomy): domain Eukaryota; kingdom Viridiplantae; phylum Streptophyta; class Magnoliopsida; order Poales; family Poaceae; genus Alopecurus; species Alopecurus myosuroides. The sequence goes on along the minus strand of CM054059.1, from coordinate 112,101,037 downwards.
CACGAAGAAAAGGGGACCCTCATAGCACTCTAAGAACGTGTCTCCCTAAATGCCGACTACAAAAGTTCCACCCTGGCCTCGGGTTCGCACCTGCAAATGCATGCGGCAAATGGAAAACCCGAACTAAATGAGGCGATTTGGACGAGATGCGAATCGAATCAAATTGAGGGGGGCACCCATACACGCTTCCCACATGCGGATAGTGCGCTCATCATGGATCAGTAGACAAGACCCTTTTCCTAATTAGGGTCGACACTAGCAGGCCTCAAAACCATACCCGGCCTCCTGCCGGTGCCTTATCATCAAATTAGCATTACCTCAAACATTAATAGGTTGATTGTTTAAACATCGAGCCCCAGAACATAAGTAATATGGTAATAGAAATAACGGACAACAGACTCGAGCATAAGCAACCCTAAGCATGCTAGTAAGACACAGGCAACAAGCAATGGGGTTATAGGTGTGGAGGATAGGCCATATCAGGGTTAAAGGATAACATGTGATAGGATCGGAACACAAGCAACGAATCTTAAGGCTAGCAGAATAGACAACGGAAAGTATCGGTATCCAGTGTGGAAAGGAACACAATGGTTCATGTGAGTGAATACTTGCCTGCAAACTCAGTAGCCTGGTACTGGGCTAACTCCTCAGAAGTAGTGTCGTAAACCTCGTCTGTCTCAACGTCGTCGTCTATTCGAGAAGAAGCAAACAAACAACGCAGAGAGACAAACAATCAATAACATGGCATAATGCACAAACATGGGATGATGCATGACAATTTAATTGATGCATCAATGATAAGTTAGTTGACATGGTAACATAATTAAATGGACCCATATGCAATTTGGATTGCATATGGAAAAGCCCATGAGTTAAGGTTGGATTAAATGATCTACAAATAACCATCATGTGAAAGTTGATTAGAATGATGCATGGATGAAGAAAACAAAAATGGATCAACCATAGCTTCAATTTGAAATGTTGTTTACCAAGTTTGGAATTTTATTTATTCAGTTATGAAAATTTGCTTCTTAAAGGAGTTACACAAGCATTTGTTGTTCTCAACAATTTTAATTGTTCAAAATAGATAACAAAGTTCATAATTGGAAAGAACACAAAATTTTAGGTGGAATACATGTTTCATTTGTTGACAAAGGATTTAAAATGAATTAATTATGAATTAAACAAGTTTGAACAAGATTTAAATGAATTTAATTCAATTATGAATTTATTTGAATTGTTATTAGTTCAAAACATTAAACAAAATTCATATTTGACAAGGTTATGCTTTTCTGGCTTGAAAACATATTTTATATGTTCAAAAAGAATTTAATTTGACCAAGTTATGAATTTAGTAATTTTTTAAATGATTTAAACAAGGTTTAAATTATTTAACCAATTTTAATTATTCAAAACATGAAACAAAGTTTATATTTGAAAAGGTGGTTCAATTTGGCATGGAAAACATATTTCATATGTGACATTTGAATTAATATTGAAATAGTTATGAAATTAATCAAATTTGAAATGAGTTGTTTGAATTTGAATTTTGAAAACATTTGAAATGTTCAAAACAGAAAACAAATGATTTAAACAGGTAGAGAATTAAATTTGGTTCAGAAAACATATTTTATTTATATTATTTCGTTTTGAAATACAAAAGATATTTGAATTTTGAATGCAGGGGCTATTCTGCAATTTTAAAACATTTAGATTTGGTCTAGGGGCTTGGACGCAAAAGAAAACTTACAGAAGGGCCCCTGGAACCCTTTTCTACCCAGCAGATCCACCCCTGGGTCACTGGCCTGCGGGCCCGTGCCCAGCTGGCGCTGCGCTGGAAGCTGGCGTGGCCTCCGCGGTCGATGGCAGGTGGGCCCTGCACTCCCGCGTGGCAAAGATGCAAAAAATGGTTTTATTCTGCGCGCGGGGGGGATCGAACCCGCGACGCGGGCGTTGCGCGTCGTTGGATGCAACCACTACGGTGTGGATCGTTTGGTGATAGCAGATGCGCGCGCGTGGTTTTGAGACAGATCTGCGGGGTGCGCGCTTAACTGACGAAACTGAACCCAAGGTTCAGTCTTTCTGCTGAAACGCGGCGACAGACGGCACGGCGGCGCGCGCTCGCCGTCGATGACCACTAACTGGCGGCGCTAGAGTGTTGCGTGTGCATGCTGGTTGGGTGGGCGTGTGCGTTTCCTCAGATGGCCCGAACACTCACGGAAACGTGCTCGATTGCAACCATGGCGGCACGGTGGCGACAGCTACCGGAGTTTCAGAAGCGCGCGAGCAGAAAAGGAAACGAGGGGGCTGGAGGGAGGCACGGGACGCTGCGGTGGCTCACCGGGAGGCTGTCGGAGGCGAGGGATGGACGTGAGGTAGACGGAGTCGACGGCGCGATGAAAATATGCAGAGTAGCCGCGGCGGCTTCGAGCTCGTCGTCGACGATCAATGGCCCCCGGGTTCTGCTGCAGCTGTCGATGAGGACGAGGAAGAGGTGGCGGTCCTGCTCGTGTCCCTGGCGTGCACGGTGGCGCCCCCTAGTCTGCAGTCGACGGCGGCGCCATGAACGACCACTACCCCCAACTTCGCCGGAGAGGAAAATTAGAGATGAGGAAGGGAGCTGGCGGCGGCAGGGAGGAGGAAGAAACCTAGGGCTAGGGTTTGGGGGCATTGGTGGGTAGATAAAGGCGAGGAGAGGGAGCAGGTGGCGAGGGGGAGGTGCGTGCTGCGTGCGTGCTGGCGTCGGGTGACGCCAGCCGTACGGAGGAGGGAGAAGGGTAAGCAGGCCGCGCGCGCTGCGTGCTGGGGTGGAAAGTGGGCTGGGCTTGGCCCAGACTGCCTTCCCCCAGCCGTTTTCTTTTAATTTTTTCCTTCTGTTTGTTTTTTTTTTGCTGAAAAGGAAAAAGGAGAAAAAGGAAGGGTTTTAGGGTTAGAAAAATTTAGGGATAAATTTTTATGAGTTAATTATTACAGAAACACTAATGTGCAACTTTGTTTTTTCAAAAATTTCAAAATTAGTTGCTGTTTGTATTTTATTTGAATTTGAGTGAAATTTGATATTAAATGAATTATTGCAAAGAAACAAATCAATAGTTTGAACTTACAACTTTAATGGAAACAATTTAATTGCTTTGATTTGAATATTCATTTGGAAATTGTAACAGCACAAGTATGAAACAAAGGTTTTGAAAATTTGGTTTGAAACTCATATTGGAAAACAATGGAAAACAAAAGGAAAACAAATGCAAACAAAGTAATGGTTATGATGACATGATGCAAAACATAAATAAAACAAGAAACAAACATTCTAATGGAGTTTTCATACTTGGGATGTTACAAAACGCCCCCCCTTGAAGGAATCGCGCCCCGAGATTCCTACTGAGAAGAGAAAAGGTCCGGATACTTCTTGCGAAGATCCTCTTCGGTCTCCCACGTTGCCTCTTTATCGGAATGATGAGACCACTGCACTTTTAAGAACTTGGTGCTCTTGTTGCGAGTCTTACGCTCGGTCTCATCGAGAATTCGAACAGGGTGCTCCTCATAAGAGAGATCTTCTTGCAGTTCAATGGAATCATGATCAACTGCACGATCTGGATCTTTGAAACACTTCTTGAGCTGTGACACGTGAAACACATCGTGCACCTTGGATAGTTTTTCTGGAAGTTCAAGACGATAGGCATTTTCCGCACGCCTTGAGAGAATGTTGAAAGGACCAATGTATCTCGGTGCTAGCTTTCCTTTGACACCAAAATGATGAGTACCTCTGAGGGGAGTTACACGGAGATATGCTTTGTCACCAGGTGCATAGGTCATATCCCTGTGCTTGCTGTCATAGTAGCTTTTCTGACGAGACTGAGCAATCCTCAGATTGTCACGGATGATGCGAACTTTGTCTTCGGCTTCCTTAACAATGTCAGGGCCTAAGAGTGAACGTTCACCAGCTCCAGACCAATTGATTGGACTCCTGCACCTGCGGCCATAGAGAGCCTCAAATGGTGCCATGCCTAGGCTTGCCTGGAAGCTGTTGTTGTAGGAGAATTCAGCATATGGAAGACATTCCTCCCATTTCATGCCAAAGGAGAGACCACATGCTCTGAGCATATCCTCGAGAATCTGGTTGACTCTTTCGACTTGCCCTTGAGACTGAGGGTGATAAGTTGTGCTGAACAGAAGTTTGGTGCCCAATGCTTCTTGAAAGCTTTTCCAGAAATGAGAAGTGAAGATGCTTCCACGGTCTGAGCTTATTTCCAATGGAACACCATGAAGAGGAACAATCTTTGCGGTGTAGAGCTCTGCTAACTGGCTAGCTGAGATTGTTTCTTTGACAGCAAAGAAGTGAGCTACTTTAGTGAGATGATCAATGACAACGAAGATTGCATCGTTGCCCCTCTTGGACTTTGGAAAACCAGTGACGAAGTCCATTTCAATCATGTCCCACTTCCACTCAGGGATTTTTAGAGGTTGGAGAAGACCGGCTGTTTTCTGATGAACTGCCTTAACACGTTGACAAACGTCGCATACAGAAACGTATTGAGCAATTTCACGTTTCATGCCAGGCCACCAATACAGTGTCTTGAGATCCTGGTACATCTTTGTACTTCCAGGGTGTATGGAGAGAGGAGTTTCATGAGACTCCTTGAGAATGACATCTTTGAGACTTTGAATTTGAGGAACTGCAATGCGTCCTTCGAAGAACACAGTTCCCTTGTCATCAATTGAGAAGGACTTAAATTTCTTCTTGCCTTCTTTGATGAGCTCTACCATCTTCTTGATTTCAGCATCACGAAGTTGTTTAGAACGAATCTTGTCCTCGAGAGTTGGACTGGATGTCAAGTTTGCAAGATAACCTTGAGGAACAAGACCAAGGTTGAGCTTCTGGAATTCTTCATGAAGAGGAGGTTGGCTTTCCATGATCATGAGATTGTTGCAATACGACTTGCGACTGAGAGCTTCGGCCATAACATTAGCCTTGCCTGGAGTGTAAGAAATGGTAAGATCAAAGTCTTTGATATTTTCAATCCATCTCCTTTGCCTGAGGTTTAGATCTGGTTGAGTGAAGATGTATTTCAGACTCTTATGATCGGAAAAGATTTCAGTGCGGTTACCCAACAAGTATTGTCTCCATTTCTTGAGGGCAAACACAACTGCTGCAAGTTCAAGGTCATGAGTGGGATAATTGAGCTCATGTGCGTTCAACTGACGTGAACCACAAGCCACAACTTGACGTTCTTGCATAAGAACTGCACCTAGACCTTGGAGAGAAGCATCACAGAAAATTTGGAAAGGTTTGGAAGGATCTGGGCCAACCAGAACTGGTGTAGAAGTGAGTTTAGTCTTCAGGAGATTGAAACTTTCATCACATTGTGGAGACCAAACGAACTTCTTGTCCTTCTTTGTGAGGTCAGTGAGAGGTTTGGCAATCTTGGAGAAGTTTTGGACGAAACGACGGCAATAGCTAGCCAAGCCAAGAAAACTTCTTACTTGCTTCACCGTCTTAGGAGGTTTCCAATCGACAATTGCTCTAACCTTTTCTGGATCAATGGCTATGCCCTTGGCAGAGATGACATGACCAAGGTAAGCAACTTCTGAAATCCAGAACTCACATTTGGAGAATTTGGCATAGAGACTATGCTCGCGAAGTTTCATGAGAGTGAGACGAAGATGCTCTTCATGCTCTTCCTCGGATTTTGAGTAGACAAGAATGTCATCAAGATATACCACAACGAACTTGTCGAGGTATTCATGGAAGACAGAATTCATGAGTCGAGAGAATGTCGCCGGTGCATTGGTTAGACCAAAGGACATGACGGTGAATTCATATAGACCGTAGCGAGTGGTGAAGGCTGTCTTTGGAATATCCTCTTTTCTGATCTTTATTTGATGGTAACCCATTCTCAAGTCCAACTTGGAGAATATTGGGGCTCCAGCAAGTTGATCAAAAAGATCATCGATACGAGGAATTGGGTACTTGTTTTTGATGGTTTTCTCGTTAAGAGGACGATAGTCAACAACGAGTCTCTTTGTGTGATCCTTCTTCGCAACGAAAAGAGTTGGGCAACCCCAAGCCGAGGAACTAGGTTGAATGTAACCTTTTTCCATGTACATATCGATTTGCTCCTTTAACAGTTTCAGTTCAGGAGGAGCTATCTTGTATGGATGCTTAGAGATTGGAGCAGTACCTGGCTCAAGTTCGATCACGAACTCAACAGCTCTGTCCGGAGGCATTCCTGGCAATTCTTCTGGAAAGACGTCAGGGAATTCACAAACCACCGGAACATTTTCGAGTAGAGGTAGAGGTTTTGCATCGAGTGTGCATAGCTGAATGGAACTTGATTCATTTGGAGAATAGACTATCTGGCCAGAAGGGTGGAACAGAGTTATTGACTTTTGAGCACAGTCAATCCTTGCTTTATTGGCCTTCAGCCAATCCATACCAAGAATGACATCAATGTCAGAATTTCCCAGCAGCATGAGAGAAGCAAGGAATATGCGACCTCCAATTAGGATTTGATTGTCCTTACTTATCTTGGAAGTCAACATTTGAGATCCCGGGGAGTGAACAGTGATTTGATTGCTTAGTGGAACCACAATTAGGTTGTTTGTTGCGGCAAAAGTCTTTGACACAAAAGAATGTGATGCTCCGGTATCAAACAACACTTTAGCTGGAATAAAGTTTACGGGGAATATACCGAGAACGACGTCAGGAGCTTCCTCAGCTTTGTCGATCTTGACATGGTTCACCCTTGCGGTCCTCCCGACAGGCCTGTTGTTGGAGTTGAAGGCCTTAGGCGGGGGAGCACGCACCATTGCCAGGTTTGTGTTAGGACGAGGTGGTGGTGGAGGTAGCTGCCTCTGCGTGCACTTGTCAGCATAGTGTCCCATCTGCTTGCACTTGTAGCAAGTGACGACACGAGGAGGCCCTGGCCTTGGCTGCCCCATCGAAGCCCTCTGATCATGCATCTGAGCAGGGTTGGGTGGGCGGGGAGCGAATCCTGGAGAAGCTTGGGCGTATGGAGCCCGAGTGACAGCACCATTTGGCACCCAGATGCGGCGCTTCTGCGGAGGGGTGGTCATGTTGGAGGAGGAACCACCCTCACGCGAGTGCTTGCGAGACTCCTCGAACGCCTTGCGCCCATTTTCTTCATTGAGCGCGGTGTTAACGAGCTCCTCGAAGTTGTTGGCCTTGATATTGGTGAGGGCGTACTTGAGTTCCGGGTTAAAACCTCTGCGGAACCTTGCCATCTTCTTAGCCTCAGTGGACACCTCATCACCAGCGTAACGAGCGAGGCGATTGAACTCACTCTGGTACCCGATGACGTCCAACTTGCCCTGCTTGAGTGAGCAAAACTCTTCACGCATCCTTTCCATGAGACCATATGGAATGTGGTGCTTCAGGAAGGCTTCCTTGAAACAAACCCACGTGATTGGAAAGCCAGCTCTCATGGCCTGGTAGTTTTCCCACCAAGTAGCTGCCTGACCCTTCAGCAGATAGGAGGCATACTTGACCTTGTCTTCCTCAGCAACGTGAGCAATCTCCAGAGCCTTAGCTATCTCACAGATCCAGTCATCAGCATCCAGAGGCTCGCGTGTGGCCACGAAAGCTCTCGGTCCCAGACTGAGGAACTCCTTGATGCTGACTCGTGGAGCCGTCTGGTTGTTGTGCTGATTAGTCTGAAACTGGGCCATCTGCGTCATGATTTGGGTCATCTGAGTCAACAGCTCCGCGATTGGCGGTGGCTCAGGCGGGTTGTTCCTTGTTGGCGGCATCCTGAATGGAAATGCATTTTAGCACAACAATAGAAAAGGATAGACTTGGCAACCGAAAGAGAGATTATTCTGACGCATGAATAGATAACCAACAGGTACATCATCACATGTTCAAATACATCAGAATATCCAACACACCATAAATGGTTCGAATGCCAAAGGATAACTAAACATAGCTAAGAATGGATACATCGGTACTCCCATGCTCATCACGCAGGACGACGGCTAGGAGTACGGCGAGAGGTACGGTGAGGAGGACGCCCACGAAATTAGGTAGATCGACGATCCACGTAGATATGACGTGGTCTGAGCCCGACTCTAGGTGTGGTGAAGTACATAGCGTCGGCTCCCTGTGCTCCAAAGCGAGGAATCCCAGTATAACCAGCACCAAGGTTGAGGAGTGGACCTCACATCGGCTCGTAACCTCCAGCATCTGGCAGAGGACGCCCAACTGGCTGATCGAAACGTGCAAAGCGCTCGTCTCCAACAAAGTCTATGGTGTAAGTCGCCAGACGAGTCAAAGCAAGGTAGAGCTGCTCTCTAACTGATGCCAACTCCTGAGATAGTGTGATGGCAACTGCGTCACTGTGTCTGACAAACTGAGCGGTGGTGTGCAGCCTGGAGTTATCATGCTCGTAGACATCCAAGTTGTCGTAGAGAGTGAAATGAGCTCCCTCTGAAGTGATGTAACCACGGGGGATGTGGCGATAGATAGAATCGTCAAATCCCCAGTAGTCAGCACGAAGGACGGTGAGACTCACATAAGCTGCCTGCTGCACAGCCATATCCACTGTGGAACCTACTGCCTCGTAGCGGTGAACTACGCTCATGCCATCATCTGACAGAATGTAGACGATAGCCTGGTAGTATGTCTGGTCAAACTCTCGCTGGTGCTCGTAGACCTGGTACTCTGATGCCCAACGGAACCCTAGATAAGTGACCATGTCTCTCAGCATCTCCGGATAACCGGCAGTGTTCTTGCAACGAGTCATACGAACCACTTGCGGGTAGAACCTGAGATCCATCTGCAGATGATCGGGGAAGTTTTGATTAGACGCCGGTAGAAGAACTGAAGTGGAAAGCAACAACAAGGTTTCAACGGACGAAAAGGATCTTGAGAAGAACAGGATATCGAAGCAACATTCGGGAAACACGAGACCAAAACACCTGAGGTACTACGGAACCCATCCAGGCTTCTAAAGGATCAATATCTACTGCTTAAGGAATAGAGGATCTGCTTCCGGGGCTTACACGCCTCCGTTCTCAATCATGAGTAGGTAACAAGATAAATAATGTCACAACCACCTCCATTCCTATGGTCTAGTAGATATAACTATCCTAGAGAAACCAGGATACGAGAAATCCTAACTTGAAAGTTTAGATGAGAAGAGAAAAAAATGTTGCACTTCCTTACCAGAAAAAGGGAGGGTGGGTGGGGAAAGAAATAAAAGAACAGAATTCCTACCCTCACGTTTCATTTTTCCTATATAGCTACAAAATAGTTTCTAGACTCAACTGCGACCAGTAAAAGGGATCCTATAGGAAGACAGGCTCTGATACCATTTGTCGCACCCGGACTTCTAAAGGATACTCGCAGTTCCGTTGAACAGTAGAAGATTGGATTACGGGGCCTACCTGCACCCGCACCTCTTACGAGTAGGCCAACACACGTATGTGTGACAACAAACCCCTACTGTTCATCGTCTACGCAAACCATCCCATAGAAATCAGGATACTACCATTGACGTACTTCATACCATTCACACACGGTACGTCAACGGCTTTTAAACAAGTGATAACACAACATATCTCTAAGACACAAAAGATGGAAATAAGTTGCAAATGGCTCTCACTAGAGCAGAGATAGCAAATACAATCATCTAGAGGACACATCCCAACATATCATCATTACAACACAGCGGAAGCATCCAAAATGTCTGAGTACAGACAAGAACCAAATAGGCCTAAGAGGCCGGCAATGAAAAGGAAACGGAGCCCATCCACGTAGTCTCGGATCCTGCCCGGGTCCGCTATCTACTCGTCAACAGCCTGGTCATACTCCACGTAGTAGCCACCATGGGGATCCTCGGAAACGTAGTCTGCGGAAACCACAGCCCCAAAGGGGTCAGTACAGACAAGTACTGGCAAGCAAGACTCACAAGATACCAAAGTGTACCCGGCAACCCCAGGTACAGATGCTTTGGGTTCAACGGAAGAATAGGTGATGCAAAAGTGCGGCAGCAGGCTGCTCTAACCAACTACAGAAACACGCTACAACATCCGGCTAACAGAAAGAGATAAGATAGCGTATCGTAACCAACTACCAACAACCTCAAACAAACCCATCCTGGATCTCGCCCCTTATCCAAAGAAGCAATCCAAGGATAACTCACACAGTTGGATTAATGATGGTTCAAGTTATTGTGTCAATAAGCCTATTACTAGTCAAATTGTTAATCATTAGGTGTAAGTTGTCTGAGTACTTGTTAGCCAGTACTTTCACCAAGTCATCCATAACCGCGGACAACACGGCTTCTCGAGAAGATTTAACCCTGCAGGGATGCACCAATTTGGCCGTACACGTAAGAATAACCTGCCAGATGGAATGCCTTCCACCAAGCGGGGCACTCAACACAACCCAACTCTTCTTCGCATCAAGCCCAAAGAACCCCGTGCAGTTTAGCGCACGGTTAATCAAGCCCCACGAAGAAAAGGGGACCCTCATAGCACTCTAAGAACGTGTCTCCCTAAATGCCGACTACAAAAGTTCCACCCTGGCCTCGGGTTCGCACCTGCAAATGCATGCGGCAAATGGAAAACCCGAACTAAATGAGGCGATTTGGACGAGATGCGAATCGAATCAAATTGAGGGGGGCGCCCATACACGCTTCCCACATGCGGATAGTGCGCTCACCATGGATCAGTAGACAAGACCCTTTTCCTAATTAGGGTCGACACTAGCAGGCCTCAAAACCATACCCGGCCTCCTGCCGGTGCCTTATCATCAAATTAGCATTACCTCAAACATTAACAGGTTGATTGTTTAAACATCGAGCCCCAGAACATAAGTAATATGGTAATAGAAATAATGGACAACAGACTCGAGCATAAGCAACCCTAAGCATGCTAGTAAGACACAGGCAACAAGCAATGGGGTTATAGGTGTGGAGGATAGGCCATATCAGAGTTAAAGGATAACATGTGATAGGATCAGAACACAAGCAACGAATCTTAAGGCTAGCAGAATAGACAACGGAAAGTATCGGTATCCAGTGTGGAAAGGAACACAATGGTTCATGTGAGTGAATACTTGCCTGCAAACTCAGTAGCCTGGTACTGGGCTAACTCCTCAGAAGTAGTGTCGTAAACCTCGTCTGTCTCAACGTCGTCGTCTATTCGAGAAGAAGCAAACAAACAACACAGAGAGACAAACAATCAATAACATGGCATAATGCACAAACATGGGATGATGCATGACAATTTAATTGATGCATCAATGATAAGCTAGTTGACATGGTAACATAATTAAATGGACCCATATGCAATTTGGATTGCATATGGAAAAGCCCATGAGTTAAGGTTGGATTAAATGATCTACAAATAACCATCATGTGAAAGTTGATTAGAATGATGCATGGATGAAGAAAACAAAAAGGGATCAACCATAGCTTCAATTTGAAATGTTGTTTACCAAGTTTGGAATTTTATTTATTCAGTTATGAAAATTTGCTTCTTAAAGGAGTTACACAAGCATTTGTTGTTCTCAACAATTTTAATTGTTCAAAATAGATAACAAAGTTCATAATTGGAAAGAACACAAAATTTTAGGTGGAATACATGTTTCATTTGTTGACAAAGGATTTAAAATGAATTAATTATGAATTAAACAAGTTTGAACAAGATTTAAATGAATTTAATTCAGTTATGAATTTATTTGAATTGTTATTGGTTCAAAACATTAAACAAAATTCATATTTGACAAAGTTATACTTTTCTGGTTTGAAAACATATTTATATGTTCAAAAAGAATTTAATTTGACCAAGTTATGAATTTAGCAATTTTTTAAATGATTTAAACAAGGTTTAAATTATTTAACCAATTTTAATTATTCAAAACATGAAACAAAGTTTATATTTGAAAAGGTGGTTCAATTTGGCATGGAAAACATATTTCATATGTGACATTTGAATTAATATTGAAATAGTTATGAAATTAACCAAATTTGAAATGAGTTGTTTGAATTTGAATTTTGAAAACATTTGAAATGTTCAAAACAGAAAACAAATGATTTAAACAGGTAGAGAATTAAATTTGTTTCAGAAAACATATTTTATTTATATTATTTGGTTTTGAAATACAAAATATATTTGAATTTTGAATGCAGGGGCTGTTCTGCAATTTTAAAACATTTAAATTTGGTCCAGGGGCTTGGACGCAAAAGAAAACTTACAGAAGGGCCCCTGGAACCCTTTTCTACCAAGCAGATCCACCCCTGGGTCACTGGCCTGCGGGCCAGTGCCCAGCTGGCGCTGCGCTGGAAGCTGGCGTGGCCTCCGCGGTCGATGGCAGGTGGGCCCTACACCCCCGCGTGGCAAAGATGCAAAAAATGGTTTTATTCTGCGCGCGGGGGGATCGAACCCGCGATGCGGGCGTTGCGCGCCGTTGGATGCAACCACTACGGCGTGGATCGTTTGGTGACAGCAGATGCGCGCGCGTGGTTTTGAGACAGGTCTGCGGGGTGCGCGCTTAACTGACGAAACTGAACCCAAGGTTCAGTCTTTCTGCTGAAACGCGGTGACAGACGGCACGGCGGCGCGCGCTCACCGTCGATGACCACTAACTGGCGGCGCTAGGGTGTTGCGTGTGCATGCTGGCAGGGTGTGGAACGTGTGCGTGTGCTCAGATGGCCCGAACACTCACGGAAACGTGCTCTATTGCAACCATGGCGGCACGGTGGCGACAGCTACCGGAGTTTCAGAAACGGCGCGAGCAGAAAAGGAAACGAGGGGGCTGGAGGGAGGCACGGGACGCTGCGGTGGCTCACCGGGAGGCTGTCGGAGGCGAGGGATGGACGTGAGGTAGATGGAGTCGACGACGCGATGAAAATATTCAGAGTAGCCGCGGCGGCTTCGAGCTCGTCGTCGACGATCAACGGCCCCCGGGTTCTGCTGCAGCTGTCGATGAGGACGAGGAAGAGGTGGCGGTCCTGCTCGTGTCCCTGGCGTGCACGGTGGCGCCCCCTAGGCTGCTGTCGACGGCGGCGCCATGAACGACCACTACCCCCAACTTCGCCGGAGAGGAAAATTAGAGAGGAGGAAGGGAGCTGGCGGCGGCAGAGAGGAGGAAGAAACCTAGGGCTAGGGTTTGGGGGCCTCGGTGGGTAGATAAAGGCGATGAGAGGGAGCAGGTGGCGAGGGGGAGGTGCGTGTTGCGTGCGTGCTGGCGTCACAGAGGAGGGAGAAGGGTAAGCAGGCCGCGCGCGCTGCGTGCTGGGGTGGAAAGTGGGTTGGGCTTGGCCCAGTCTGCCTTCCCCCAGCCGTTTTCTTTTAATTTTTTTTCTTTCTGTTTGTTTTTTTTTTGCTGAAAAGGAAAAAGGAGAAAAAGGAAGGGTTTTAGGGTTAGAAAAATTTAGGGATAAATTTTTATGAGTTAATTATTACAGAAACACTAATGTGCAACTTTGGTTTTTCAAAAATTTCAAAATTAGTTGCTGTTTGTATTTATTTGAATTTGAGTGAAATTTGATATTAAATGAATTATTGTAAAGAAACAAATCAATAGTTTGAACTTACAACTTTAATGGAAACAATTTAATTGCTTTGATTTGAATATTCATTTGGAAATTGTAACAACACAAGTATGAAACAAAGGTTTTGAAAATTTTGTTTGAAACTCATATTGGAAAACAATGGAAAACAAAAGGAAAACAAATGCAAACAAAGTAATGGTTATGATGACATGATGCAAAACATAAATAAAACAAGAAACAAACATTCTAATGGAGTTTTCATACTTGGGATGTTACAAACATGCATAATGGAACAACTAACAATGTTCACGAAGAAACTTTTATTTTTCATTAAATAAAAACATCATTTTCCATCTTCGGAGTGTAAAAAAAGGGGTTTTTTGTGAAGCACCTACCAAAAATATGTTACAAAATTGTACAAAGTAAAATTCTAAATATATTATGTTATATTTTATCTACAAATAACAAATTTAATACCTCTCAATATCTTTTAATACACCTCTTTTGAAAAAGACAAATTTTTGCCGATTCCGTTGAAACCGGGCCAAATTTGAACTACAGGTGCCTCATATGTTGCTCATTATTTTTGGTAAAAATGATTTTTAGATACACAACTATCTATTTCAATAGAGATGTACCAAGAGTTCATCAAGATTCAACACCTAGGTACGAACGGTCATGTCCCCCGTTCAGACCGTTTTCCGAAACCGACTTTGAAAATTCCAGAAAATTCAAAAAAACTCGAAACGATGCAAGATCTTTGCGTGGTGTTGTTATATATGTCCTAGTATCCACCAAAAATAATAAACTTCGAATAAGACAATTTGGTGGAAAATGTGTTCACAAAAATGAGCTATCTCGTACGAAGATTCATGGCTTTCGGGCGAAATGACGGATGTTTTGGCCACATCCATGGCATAGTTTGTTGAAATGTGACCATATTCCACACATAGATGCATATTGGTGCAACTAACAATGTTCACGAACAAAGTTTTATTTTTCGTTGAATAAAAATACCATTTTCCATTTTCGGAGTGTCAAAACTAGGTTTTTTTGCGAAGCACATACACAAAATATGTTGCAAAAATGTACAAAGTAAAATTCTAAATATATTACATCATATTTTATCTACAAATAACAAACTTACTACCTCTCAATAGCTCAAAATACACCTCTTTCGAAAAAGACAAATTTCTGCCGATTCAGGTGAAACCGGGGAAAATTTGAACTACAGGTGCCTCATAGTTTGCTCATGATTTTTTGTAAAAATTATTTTTAGATACACAACTACCTATTTCAATAGAGATGTACCAAGAGTTCATAAAGATTCAACACCTAGGTACGAACGGTCATGTCCCCCGTTCTGACCATTTTCCGAAACCGGCTTTGAAAATTCCAGAAAATTCAAAAAAGCTCGAAACGATGCAAGATCTTCGCGTGGTGTTGTTATATATGTCATCGTATCCACCAAAAATAATAAACTTCGAATAAGACAATTTGGTGGAAAATGTGTCTAAAAAATGAGCTATCTCGTACGAAGATTCATGGCTTTCGGGAGAAATGACGGATGTTTTAGCCACATCCATGGCATAGTTTGTTGAAATGTGACCATATTCCACACATAGATGCATATTGGTGCAACTAACAATGTTCACGAACAAAGTTTTATTTTTCGTTGAATAAAAATACCATTTCCGGAGTGTCAAAACTGGGTTTTTTTGTGAAGCACATACACAAAATATGTTGCAAAAATGTACAAAGTAAAATTCTAACTATATTATGTCATATTTGATCTACAAATAACAAACGTACTACCTCTCAATAGCTCAAAATACACCTCTTTCGAAAAAGTCAAATTTCTGCCGATTCCGCTGAAACCGGGCCAAATTTGAACTACAGGTGCCTCATAGTTTAATCATGATTTTTTGAAAAATCATTTTTAGATAAACAAATACGTATTTCAATAGAGATGTACCAAGAGTTCATAAAGATTCAACACCTAGGTACGAACGGTCATGTCCCCCGTTCTGACCGTTTTCCGAAACCGGCTTTGAAAATTCCAGAAAATTCAAAAAAACTCGAAACGATGCAAGAACTTCGCGTGGTGTTGTTATATATGTCCTAGTATCCACAAAAAATAATAAACTTCGAATACGACAATTTGGTGGAAAATGTGTTCACAAAAATGAGCTATCTCCTCCGAAGATTCATGGCTTTCGGGCGAAATGACGATTGTTTTGGCCACAATCATGGCATAGTTTGTTGAAATATGCCCATATTCTACACAAACATGCATAATGGAACAACGAACAATGTTCGCGAAGAAAGTTTTATTTTTCATTGAATAAAAATACCATTTTCCATTTTCGGAGTGTCAAAAAGGTTTTTTTTGTGAAGCACATACCGAAAATATGTTACAAAATTGTACAAAGTAAAATTCTAAATATATTATGTCATATTTGATCTACAAATAACAAATTTACTACCTATTAATAGTTCAAAATACACCTCTTTTAAAAAAGGCAAATTTCAGCCGATTCAGCTGAAACCGGGCCAAATTTGAACTACAGGTGCCTCGTAGTTTGCTCATGATTCACAATCATTTTTAGTTACACAAATACCTATT
This sequence comes from Alopecurus myosuroides, assembly GCA_028641055.1. Classification (NCBI taxonomy): domain Eukaryota; kingdom Viridiplantae; phylum Streptophyta; class Magnoliopsida; order Poales; family Poaceae; genus Alopecurus; species Alopecurus myosuroides. The sequence goes on along the minus strand of CM054059.1, from coordinate 112,084,894 downwards.
TCTTCAGAGATATACCAAGATATTACTGTAGATAATTTTACAAAATTGATTTCTGTCAATTTGATGGTGAAATTCAAATTATAGAAAATGTAAACAGGAAAAAAAAAACAGTTTAGACCCAGCCCAACCCAGCTAGCTGTGAGAACCTGTGCCAGCACTAGCTAGACAGGCCAAATTCCGGCCCATGCGAAGAGGGCAGCTTCCCCCCACCCGCCCCGAGAAATTTTTTTGATGGATTTGCCCCACCAAGGGCCAAGTTCGCTTTTATTTTACCTTAAGTAGAGCGAACGCTGTGTATGTTCAGCGTGATTGTGTTGGCCTGGTGGTTGTGCTACTAGTTTGTGAGCACGAGGTTCAGGGTTCGATTCCCATGTCCCTCAATATTTTTGCTAATATTTCGGCCACGCACGCACAGGCCACACGCAGGCCACCCTGGCCACGCACAGGCCACGGCTAATATTTCGGCCACGCACGCACAGGCCACACGCAAGCCACACTGGCCACGCACGCACGCACAGGCCACACACGCACTTCAGATGCAAGGCTGGAAGACACCTAGAATTCATGTCACGTGCTGTAGTTTGTGTGGCTGGCCCCACATGTCATTGGTAGCAATTGAAAGCTATGGATTGACACATAAGTCCATGAAATGGCAACTGAACATGACACGTAGGAAAAAATTGATGATGTGGTCATCCAGTCATATAAATGTGTCTAAAAAATAAAGCCTCAGATCACATGCACTGTTTATGACGATTTCATCTTATACGGATACGACGTTTTTAACTCAAATCGTCGTTATTTTACAGGGTTTTTATCCCTTAAACAACTTACAACGATCTTGTTTGAAATCGTCACAACTCTATGACGATTTCGTTCACCGTCATTACGAGAACGTCATGTATCAACACATTTCTTGTAGTGAGGAGGCGGCGTGGTGCTGTCGATCTGGACCTCTAGCTAGATCGTGGGGATGGAAGCGACGCGTCTATGGGCCCACAAGACATCGTTAGCCACGACAAAAAAGCAAAATGGGCCACAGGCCAGCGACAGTAAAAGAGAAAGGGCCCACAAGCAGAGGCACAAAACTATGCAAGAGGCCTGAGAATGCTTGCTTTCCATCGAGCTTACAGCTATAGAGTATGTCTAAGGGAGACTAACACAAACATACCTCGAACCCTCCCGTAGAATATAAACAAGAAAACAGAGGACTTACTTTGGCCATTTCTTGTCAAAACTAAAAATTCAATCAGCCGACTCAAATCTTGTGGCCTCCTCAAAGAT